>JAFMSR010000018.1:20965183-21370183 GCA_022818135.1 Saxidomus purpurata | reverse complement strand
TAGTTTTTCAAATGTATTGCTAAATACGAAACACTTTCGGACACCACTTGTTTGGGAAAACCCGATATGATTACGGACGAAAGACATAACGTCCAACATTGTTTCAGATTGAATAGAACACAGTTCTTTCATTATTTTCCCAGTCATTCTTAGACTGTCAAAGCACCTTCAAACTGGTCGCGGGGATTATGATATTTGATTGTTCAACCTGCACTTACATAATTTTGATTTACATTACTTTATTTCCTTATAGTTCCATTGTGAAAACAATGTTAAAATGTTATTACTTTCTTTTCCATCTACAAAGGGATCAGGGAAATGTTACGACTTCATAACACAACAGCCATGAAGGAAATAGGCGTAAGCTTAGACGAGAAGCGTTCTTTTCGTCAGTGTGATCACCATGAGTATCTGTCCGACAACTATCTAGAGTGTTTAGTACGACTTCTTGCTACAACGTTATATCACCCAACATCCACTTGCAAAATGGGAAAAGCTAACGATCCCGACACTGTAGTTGATCCCGAACTGAGGTATGTTATCAGACCATAAACAATACTAGTAAACAGTAAATAAGTTGTGTTTGTGTGATTCCATAGCCAGTAAGTTAAAGTTTTAAGTTTGGACTTTGTAATTGTTTGTTGTAACAGTTTCATTTCAAGTCTGGTCAAACCAAAAAGTAAAGGCAATAATAAAACCAAACTGTAAGCAAATGCACAACGTAAATGTAAACTAACTAAGGTAGATAACAGTAGATAAATTACACGTTGTCTCAAAACAATATTCAATATATTCGAATAAATATGAAAAGTACACACAATAAGGGAGATGTACATTAAAGCCAGTAACCAGAATGAAATATATTTTTAGTCGTTACCATCTAGGCGTGCACGAAAGTTATTAATATAAGACGAGAGAGGAGAAAGAGCGAGCGACAACTTTGATAGATTTCTAGTTACTGATCAATGTGGTCTTACTTTAACGTTTTTGCCTATTTTTATTCTGTATCACCGTGTTTTATCTTCATAGGGTAAAAGGAATAAAAGGATTAAGAGTTGTAGATGCGTCTGTAATGCCGAAAGTAACGTCCGGAAACACAAATGCTCCAATCATCATGATTGCTGAAAAAGCAGCTGATCTCATCAGAGGTGTTGATACAGTCAAACATTTAAGAAGAAAAGTGAAAGACCTTTAAAACAAGAATATAGAATCCATTTTCAGCTTCATAGAGGAAACCTTCCAGGACAGACGATCAAATATTCTGTTTAGCAGAGTGTTTTTCTGTTAACCATTTATATACGTACATAAGAATATCTGTAACTTTATTTGCCGTAACTTGTACAGCCTATGCTTTATGCTTTGAAAACGGTGAATTGAATTTAGTTTTATACGAATGCACCAAATATCAAGTTACTCATGAAATTATGATAATTTGGAGTAAAAACATATAACATATTATTAGCTCGACTATTCGGAGAATATGGAGAGCTATTACAGTCACTTGTGCGTCGGCGTCGGCGTTGCTTCTTTGGTTAAAGTTTTGCCTGCTAAGTACTATCATGTACATATCTCAGTAACCACTTATGATATTGACTTGAAACTTTGTTCATGTCTTTAGGGATGTCATACAATCAAGTCAGATAACTCTTGTATAAATTTAGTACAAATTATGGCCCTTGTTTGACTTTGAAAATTTGGTTAAAGTTTTGCCTGCAAGGTACTGTCATGCACATATTTCAGTAACCACTTATGATATTGACTTGAAACTTCGTTAATGTCTCTAGGGGTGTCACACAGTCAAGTCAGATAACTCTTGTATAAATTTAGTACAAATTATGGCCCTTGTTTGACTTTGAAAATTTGGTTAAAGTTTTGCCTGCTAGGTACTAAATTTGGTTAAAGTTTTGCCTGCTAGGTACTATCATGCACATATCTCAGTAACCACTTATGATATTGACTTGAACTTTGTTAATGTCTTAAGGAGTGTCACACAGTCAAGTCAGATAACTTTTGTTTAAATTTGATACAAATTATGGCCCTTGTTTGACTTTGAAAATTTGGTTAAAGTTTTGCCTGCTAGGTACTATCATGCACATATCTCAGTAACCACTTATGATATTGACTTGAACTTTGTTAATGTCTTTTTAAAAGGGGTGTCACAAAGTCAAGTCAGATAACTCTTGTATAAATTTGATACAAATTATTGCCCTTGTTTGACTTTGAAAATTTGGTTAAAGTTTTGCCTGCTAGGTACTATCATGCACATATCTCAGTAACCACTTATGATATTGACTTGAAACTTTGTTAATGTCTTAAGGGGTGTCACACAGTCAAGACAGATAACTCTTGTTTAAATTTAGTGCAAATTATGGCCCTTGTTTGACTTTGAAAATTTGTTTAAAGTTTTGCCTGCAAGGTACTATCATGCACATATCTCAGTAACAACTTATGGTAGTTATATCAAACTTAGCAATAGTGTTCAGGGGTACATTTTGTATCAAACAATTAATTTACCAAAAATTTAATATATAGTGATAGATTTGACTTTTTTATGATTCAACTTTCCTAGTTTATACTTAATAGTTAGCAGAATTTTGTTTTGCTATTATACTGATAAAAGTTTTGTTTTATTAGCAAACACCCACAATAGTCGAGCTTGCTGTCTTATGGACAGCTCTTGTATCATATGTTATTAGATTCTATATGTTTTAATGCATATAAATACAAGTATATGTATCATGTTCTCCTATAACGAAAGTAGGCAAATGATCGATTTTATTCTATATTCATTTGAAATTGCATTATGCCTCAAATAGATATGAAAGCACAATAACTAAGTGGTATAAGGTGTCTTCAGGTAACTCCTATAGTTTAAGCTTCAACGGGGATGCGAATACCATTCTCATTATAACGTTCATAGTTACATGTATACAGATTAACATAATATGTATATTATTAACAAACAGACTGCGTATATTATCACGAAGCGGGTACGAATATTGATAAGATAGATTCGATAAATGCGCAGTCGTTTATTGTCCGCAAATAGCTTGTTTACACACTGTGTTTTCATGTAAAATGTGTAAATTTTGATGTTCATAGCATATGTGACTGTGTTATCTTGTTAGTTAAGGTTCAAGCAGTTCAGGATGTTGCTCTGACAGATTTTATATTTTATTCTAACACGACCAGCGAATAACCTACATACATGTAGAATAAAATCTATTTGGGTTGTTATTCTGCAGTAAACCGACATTGAACGACGCTGCACGCGCATCGTGTTTCGGCTGTTCAATTTACCCGACGTATAGAGGATCTTACATGGCATACAGTGGATAACTTGGGGCAAAGCGGTGGGATCCGATGGATGACACAGTCATGTCCAGTCAACTTGATTAATGTTACGATACCATTTACATTGACTTTATTTACTGTTTTGTTGTTATTGTTTTTGTTTATACAGTGACGTCATTAATCAAGAGAAACTGTGACGTCATTTATCTAGACCCGTAACTAATATTTTTCGTAACTTGAACCGTTATTGCGTACCCTGAAAATTCGAACCATTTCTATAAATGAAATTCCTGTTACATTTATTTAAAGTTTTTTTCTTTCTTATGAGACTAGTTTACGTTGATGAAAACTCTGAAACACCGCGTACTATACATTTTTCATGAATGAAAGTCACATTGAATTGTTCGAGGGAGGAAACTTCAACGGCAAAATCTAGGTGCGTAGCACGCAAGTGTAAATTACGTTCGATGAAAATAGTTCTCTCATTTTCTTCAAATGTTGTTTCAAATAAGTCGTGTTAGAATCGAAATAATAAGTATCCAAGTTTGGTTTATGGTAGAATAACCCTCGTTTGTCGTTCTTATGCGTAATATATATCACTCAGGCCTTCGGCCTTCGTGATATATTCTTGCTCATAAAAACTCCAAACTCGGGTTATTCTACGATAAACCAAACATGAATACATATTATTTCTTAAATATGCAGAGAGAAATTTATCTTGTTGAAAGTGATGATCTGTTATGTGTCATGTCGCCCTGTCTAGAAGATTTAGATTACGTTTCAATACACATCACCATGAAGACTCGAGCATCGGTAACTCGATAATTCGAGAAACAACTCGGTCCCGCCCTTACTAATTTACCTGCGGCAACTCGAATAAAATGAATACGTGTATGTTCACATCTTCGCCGGCTCATTTACAGCTTTGACACATCGCGAAAAAATCCTTTGTTAATTGTCATTGAGTTTTTGTTTAATGCCGATCAATTGTCCGTTTAGTGACTCATCTGTATGAAATCTTATTTTCACATTTTAATTATCTCCAACTGAGGCAACTGCTTATTTTGATTCAACGACAAAAATCAGTATGTGAGTTTCAGGTTAAACATGAAGAAACTAAAAGAATATTTCAATAATTTGAAATAAAATTTAAAAATAGTTTTGATTATGCTCTTCATGACGTTTGTAAAGGCCTGTAGTAGGTCCATTTTCTCTTGTAAATGTCCCGAAATTCGGATAACTCGATACTATCGGTAACTAAGCATTTTTCTTTTGCACGTGGGGCTTCGAGTTATCGAAGTTTTGCTGTACGGTGTAAATTACGTCACATACAAACCTTTAAACTCCAGTGTGTATTAATACTGTGTGTACGGATACATTTAATTAACGCCAGGGCTGAACAGAAAACATAAAAGCTATAGGGTAAGCACAGTTATTTATATTTAACTTCTTTTTTGCACTGTATAGATCTTTGTTGGAGCTGCATTTTGCAAGTACGCGGAAATAAAAATAGCAGCAAATGGTTGAAACATGAAATGAGATTCTGTATACATTTTATCAATCAATGAGCTAGGCATATTGGTCAAGTTTGGTAGACGTATATAGAAAAAGGAGAGTAGTGGATAAAGAACAAATTGCAAATAATGTTAAAAACAAAAATAATATCAAACAGGGAATGCCACGTACCAAAAACGCAGCCTCCCCAAAACGAGCCCCACAGCACCCAGAAGTGCACACCACCAACACACACACACACACGCACACACACACACACGCACACACACACGACACACACACACAATCATGTACACACACACACACACACTACCAACACACACTAGCATACAAAGCAAACACACGAGGACAAAACGAACAATTAAAGGAACACAGTGGGGCACCGCCTTGGAACGGTCAGTGGCAAAAACACCATAGCCGTAGTTTAGAATTAAATATATGTTTGCAAAAGTTTGGTAGACGTATATAGAAAAAGGAGAGTAGTGGATAAAGAACAAATTGCAAATAATGTTAAGCCGTAGTTTAGAATTAAATATATGTTTGCAAAAGTCTTAATATATTATCAGGAGTGTATTATAAATGAATCCTCATGATTGAATGTACGTGTAAATGTTAGATCATTATTAAGGTTTCTTGGGCTAAACAAAAAGATAGATTACGCTGCTAATTATACATTTCACTGTCAGTGTAATTTAATTGCAAAGGGTTTCATCTACATGTATTTTGTCATCGTGCTATCTTGATCTTTAGAAGCACCGAACAATATAGAATCGTACATATCATAAATTTAGTGTTGTGAATATTCTTTAAAGTTCAAAGTATATGTATTAAGTCAATGCACGTACATGTATGCTGTACGGTGACAACAATATACAAATATAATAATATAATGGTGTTTAAGCTAAATTGAGCCTATAATGAAAATGGGTGATTTCTGCTTAAGTCTTTTTTGGTTGCTTCCCTCGATCTCACCAAGGCCAGAAAGGTCGGCAATGAAACTCATTAATTATCATATCTCTAAGTTGTTGCCTACGTGTGGTTTGGGTGAAAACATAGATTTGTCGCGTTTTTGTTTGATCATGGCTTCAACAGAAATACATAACAAGTTAAAAGACATATCGCTTTTATCGTGAATGCTTAGAGACAGATAGAGTTTAAGAAACTAAGTACCTGGAAAAACGACCATTAAATGTCAGATTATGCCCGTAAAAACGGAATATGGTAACAGGGTGGCTACTTTCGAGTTTCGGATAACATGGGAGGCGGCGAGTTTTTGGGGCGTTCTCCACCGAGTAGAGTTTGGCCCTTTTGGGGAGACATTCTCCACTGAGTGGAACTTCGCCCTTTTCTTATCAGGACATAATCCGCATGTGCGTATAAGCCCGCTAGAGTTGTGCTCCCTTGAATGATCTTTAAGGAATATCAATAGTAGCTACAGGCCGTTTGGCATCGTCTTCTAAAAGTGTAGATATGAATTGAAGAGTTATAAATAGGTATTTTCAATACAGCTGGCGCTGGTTCCGCTGGTGCAGTCATTGCTTCCCGGCTCTCAGAGGATTCGGAAAACTCGGTCCTTCTTCTAGAAGCAGGTGGGGATGATATGGGGGATTTCATTTTGTCCACACCTTTCCTGCTTTCATTTGCTCTACATTCCAAACACGACTGGGATCTCTATTCTGTTAGGCAGGAAACAGTATACAAGGATTCAACGATGAGGTATGTTCATGACGTAACATTTTATGTTTATAATTCTTTGATAAGTCCATTGTAATCACTGAATCACTCTATTTCTTGTCCAACCTTCACAGTGACTGTTCAATTGGTTACTATTTATAAATATCTAGTTCTCGTGTTGTTTGTGATAATGGTATACACGTTCATGTGTAGTGTGCTCTCAAGGGGTCATTTTGTAGACCACTTCACGTGGAGTCCAGTTGACGTTGTTAATATATACTTTTGTCGAAAACAATACAAGCTCTTCTAGATTTAATTCAGTAATATAACAGTTGCATTAAAGTTTCATTATCAGATAATAATATTGAAAAATTAAAGATTAACATCCACTGATTTAGCGCCCATTAAACGTTGTGTTTTATCATCTTAGACGCTCAACATATTATTGGCTTGCGGAAGCACAGCGTCAGTATTGAATAGGTTTTATTTTGTACCATGGGGTTGCTAATCGATAGGGGCAGCCAACATTATTTGTAATTAAAAACTATGTATTAGTTTGAACAAACTCCTATAAGAATAAATAAATAGATAACGATTACAAACAATACTATACCGTGCATACGTCTTCGACCGTTAATTCAAAAAGTTTGACATATTCATAGGATATTTAATAACTTTTCCACAAACTTGAAGGTTACGGTTTTTATTGCTTTGTTTACGGACCCTACGGCCAGATTCATCAAAGTTCAGAAAAAACGTCTCGATAGTGTTTTGCTATCTCTAAACATTTTGAAGTTTAAATACATATGTTGTCAACGTGAATAATTAATGAAAACCCATTTTAATTACTACATACTAAAAGTAAAATGTAGGCATTTAAATAAGACCGTTCACCTAACTATGCGATACACGGGGTCTCAATGAAAGTTTGTAAAGCATCGCTAACAACGACCAATAGTAAGACAAAATTAATCACGTGGGTTTCGTCTGCGTCGAAAGCGTCTACGACCACGAGCTGTAGCCTTGTTTAATGGGCGTCATCGTACCATTATGCGGAAGGTTGTTTTATGATTCGTTCATTTTTTGGTTAAACTGTAGTAAATGTGGTTTTTCTTATTAGATAACATTTACATATAACATAATGTATTTGTTTTTCCCGTGATAGGCTGTTTACTGTATTCTAAAATGACTCTGATTCCTTTAAATCATGTTTCAAAAACATGCGCAGCGCCTTTGATGCTTTGCATCAAAATTTGTCTTGTTTCAAACTAGAACATGTCTTATGTAAAGCTACTGTCCAATACACGATTTGTAAAAGCTTAGCAAATAGAACAGCTAGAAAAAAAACAGAAAATAAATACCATTTGCGTTTGATTGCAGCTGCCACTGCAAAAATATACACCATAGTGTAATATTTGAACCCTATTTATAGAAAACTTACTTGCCTAGATGGAAGTGTTTAGGCGGAACGAGCAACTTATATGCCATGGTACATATACGTGGAAGTAGACATGACTGATGAATGGGCGGAAAACGGATGCGATGGATGGCATTGGATGGTCATAATATTATAAAGACGTGTTACCATACTTTCTAAAGTCAGAAAATATGTTAATAGATGATTTAAAAGATTCAAGTTAGTATCAACATACCAGTATATCTGTATTTTTTCATGTCGTTTGTTTCTTGGAATGAAGCAAAACCTTCAATCGTTTTACACGGATAGCTGTAACACAAAATTTAATGCTGAATGTCGCTACTCGGCGATTTAACTCATGGTGCTAGCATTCTTAAAACGTATGTATTCCTTTTCATGATTTCAGCCGTCAAACTTTAAGTTACGTCATTGAAAAGATGTTTCAGTTTTGGCTTGTGCCGCAAAGACCAATATGAATAACTACACGTGCTACTTGGCTTGAGACAGTTTAGCTATTGTCGCTGATTTTTGCTACCAAACATGGTGTGTAGTGGAAGAGCAGTCCAAAAGATTTTGATAATTCATAAGTAACTGTTTTATTCAAATTGAAAGGTAACCTTCAGAAAAGTTGTGATCTGTTTTATCACAGAGTTGGCTTGTGTTTTCCTTGTGAAAAGTTTAACTGGTACGTGATTAACCCGGAAGTTTGACGCCATTCGCCCAATTATGCTGTTGCTATTTCATCAGTATTAATTAAACGAATTGAAATTTATATCACAGAAGATCATAACGAAGGTGGATTGACTACCCTGTAGAAAGGAATAGGATAACAGGAATTTCTGATGCAATTCAAGAGCAGCGAAGAAATTGGATATAAAACTGGTATTTGCAGCGTTGCAGGAAATGAATAAGTAACAACATTCAACATGGACTAATACATCAAATAATCTTCCTCTCTTGACCATGCTTAAGCTTGAAAGATTCAATACAAAAATAATCTTCAGTAGATCAAATATCAGTAAGGAGGATTTTTTAATCATATACATTTGTCAACTTAAATTAGCCTATTGTCTTTTATAACAAATGACTTCGTCATGGCACAAATATACTAGTCACTTACAAAACCCAGTTGAAAGGAATGTGCAAAGGGAATTTCTGATGAAGGAAAACATAATATGGCATATTTCAGGTATTTGCCGCATTCAAGGAACAGTAACACAAATGGGCGTCGCGAGTACATAAGAAGTTTCTTTCGACCAGCTAAGGAAAGAAAAACCCAAATATCTCTACAGGATACACGTCCATAAGATGCCCTTAATGTATACAGTCACTTGATATTGCTACATATTTAGATAAATAAAGAGCTCAGATACAAATTTCTAACTCTATGCAACGATACATAAGTGTACCATTATAACATTTTCCATAAGTTGATATTATGAGGTCTTGCTTATTTTCAATCATACAATGGGTTTTTCTCCGAAATAAATAATTGTCAACGTTATTAAATCAAGTCGAAACCTACCATGGTACAAATTTGTAAGGATTTTTCTCATAAATAAATAAATTGTCAATCGTGGTTTTGATAGAAAACAAGAAAGCCGTTGGGGTATCAGTTATAAAGCAAGACAAAACGCTGGCAATCAAAGCAAGAAAGGAAATAATACTATCGGCTGGTACAGCGATGTCCCCTCAGATACTGATGTTGTCTGGTATAGGGCCTAAAAGTCATTTGCAAGATGCTGGGGTAAGTTTTAAAACATTACGTTGAATATTTACTAGACGACCGAAGGAATCATATCGGACCTGTTACATGTAACAGTTAATAGACAAAGATGATCGCGTTGGTGGATACACAGCACCTTCGGCGACTTTTTCATATGACATTTATTTGAAGGCTACCAAGCGAAAATTAGAACATTTAAATTTAAGTATGACCAAGGCGGTCTAGATACAGACAAACCAGACAATGTCTAAGTGGTAGGCGGCAATTTTCAAGACCAAAAATACTAATACTTATCATTGATGATATGCCTAAAGTTATATTATCACACATTAAATGTGCTAAACGTTTTCCTTCCGAAAGAAAAAAACTATTATGCTGAAGAAAGGTTTATTTGTTTCAGATACCGTTGGTAGTAGATCTGCCAGTCGGAGACAATTTGCAGGACCATATGTACTACGCCCACTCGTGGACCACTAATACTACCGACCTCGTAACAAACTTAGCAGTGGTTGGACCCACAAGCGTTCTGAACTACCTTTGGAATGGAATGGGTAAGGTTTTGAGATTAATCTGCTGTGTCGAATTTTGTTTTCACTTAGTATGATGATATATACTTGTAACCTTGAATGCAACGGTTTAAAAGGGACATACCCTATAACTGATGTCAAAGTAAATAACCTAAAACACATAATAATATAATATTCGGAACAATTATTACTTAACCCAAAAGTTTAAACTATGTATTCCAGCCATTATCGATAAAATCAGCGTTTAGAATATGTTGCAGTACCGTAAACCGTTCAATAATCTATGTTGAGTTGTTGTTAAATAATTAATGGGTGGATTCGATTTATTACAGAATGCCTCTATATGGCATTTTTAATCATAAGTTGCTCCTTAAAGTTTACTTATTTATCATTTTACGTTCATTGCACATATAATCTATATTTCGAGAACATAATTTGCTAGATGTAGGGTATGTCCCTTCAAGGGGAAGATTATCTAGAAGAGTATGATTTTATTTGATGCTATTTTTTGGTGTTACAGAAAGGTCAGATTATTAAAGATTTCATTTTAAATTGTAATGAGATCCGTTCCATATTATTTGTTCACCGTTATATTACTACTTAGGATGGCTGAGAAATCCAGGAATGTTCACCGATGCCGCCTTTTTCCAGCCGGATGAGGATATGAAAAGAAAGAGACCTGGTCGACCAGATATTCAGTTCAGCTACGCTCCGGCGTTAGTAGAAAACAGTGATAAACGGACAAGAAAATTACTTAGATACAAAGATGAGGTAAGTGCTGAAAAAAGTAATTTTAACTACCAGGCCTGTAGCATATCCTAGTCACAAATCAGAACGAGGATATATTATTAATGGTGCGGAAATGTAATCGTGCATCGTTAGCACCAACGTGGTATTAATTCAATATGGAGACCAAACATGTCCAATGTCACTGAGACTAAAACACATACATTTGTAATTCTTCAAAGGTTATATAGTCGATATTTTCTTACATTGAATTTGCCAATGTCTTCCTTTTTGCCCTGTACATTCAATTTATCAAAGAATGCATGTTGTATTCGGAATCTCTCTCTCTCTCTCTCTCTCTCTCTCTCTCTCTCTCGTAAATGAGTATTAAGTTTTTCTTAATTTCAATTCTCGGTAGATATTGGACGACTTTGACCGTTTGTATGCCGAATATTATGGAAAGCAAGGGTTTTCCGTCGGGTTGCTTGGCTAGGGGTGGTAGTGTATGTGGTGTGTACATGATTGTGGTGTGTGTCGTTTGTGTGGTGTGTGTGTTGGTGGTGTGCACTTCTGGGTGATGTGGGGCTCGTTTTGGGGAGGCTGCGTTTTTGGTACGTGGCATTCCCTGTTTGATATTATTTTTGTTTTTTTGTTTTCATGGTCCTGGTAACGGATCTTCATCCGAAGAGTCGAGGTACAGTGCGGCTTAACACAACTGATCCGTATGGATATCCATTGATTGATCCAAAATACTTGCATCATCTAGATTATTTGAAAATGTTTATTAAAGGCAAGATATTCAACCTGCGGGTTGTGTTTAACACTTTCTACACGTGTTCTTCTTAGAACCAACTTCATTTTACATGAATTGTTTTGTAGAAATCGGACTGATAAAATGACAGTTGAATGTGTCGTTGTTGATGTTGGTAGAGATTTCGGCAGTGGAAGGGAAGCAACTCCTGCATGCAGTTGTTCTTTTCTTAAATTGACTCCCAGTCAAATAAGAAAATCAATATTTTGAAAGTTATTTTTTCATACTGGTAGCGGGAAGAGTTTGGTGCATTGGGTTAAAAGTTATTATTTCCTCTACACTTTTGTACACACACCAATTTCAGCTGGATTTTTACTTGAAAAAAATGCGCATAATGTCACTTTAATTAAATTATAGTAGGGCTGAGTATGTTATTCCGTGTTTCCCCCCCACCCCCCCCCCCAAAAAAAAAAAAAAAAAAAAACAAAACAAAACATGTTTACTTTATCAAAAGTAGTACGCAAACTGTTTAAACAAAATCTAAATAAGAGGAGCGTTGTTAGAAAACCAGACGAAAAGGGGAACGCAGGTCGGACATATAACTAATGAGGAAATGTTACAGCTTGTTAATACAAACACAATGTTAAACGATTTTTTTTAAATAGGCTAAGAATCAGTTGATATGCAAATATATGCAACTTAAACACATTATCAGACACTCCCCATTTTCAAACCTTAATTGTGAACCCTACTTACTCATTGTCTTATGATTGCTTTTCATCATATATTGATAACTTTGATTAAATGTGATGTAGGTTGCCGTGTTTTAATATATTTTCGAAGCTGCTGCTGTTTTTAACTTGGCAGTATTACCTACGTGAATATTTAATTAGAGCACTATGACATCACAAATCAGACTGGCCGCCTCCATGTTCTTCCATTTCAATATCTTCACATTAATATTCCAGTTCTTCTTAACAATTTCCTCAATTATTTTCTGACTTGCCTTTCTCTTTAAGAACATTATTTAGATTTTAAGTTATCTTAATTTGAAATACATGGTATTGGTTTGTCACGAACTAATATCTAACAGTAACTTCTATCAAAACTATCTTACATCCACCGATTATTATTGACAAATATCATTATATATATTATATTTAAAACTTCCAAAGTCAGCGCCTTTTATGGTCACATGTTCGTTGCAAAATGTTAAGACGGTGAAACTATGTAAGTTTAACAACATTAATTCATTTCCACCTTAATGAATCGGTAAAGTTCAACAAAACACATATAGAATTAAAGGCAAAATATTTCATAATGGCATATGCCAGTCTTCATGATAATTTCCTCAAACTTTAAGCAAATATGTGTTTTTAAAGTGGTCTTTTTTATTATTTTTGTGTCCGTTTCTAATGATGCTTCTTATATGATTAAGGTGATTTAAAATTGAATTAACATCTTTAAAAATGATTTTAAAGGAATGAAAGAAATGTTACGACTGCACAACACTACCGCCATGAAGGTGGCGTAAGATCCGAAACGTGAAAACCCTCTATGTGGTCATCATGCATATCTCTCCGACGAATATTTAGAATGTACAATACGACTTCTTGCTACAACAATAAATCATCCCACATCAACATGCAAGATGGGATGAGTCGACGATCCCTATACGGTTGTTGACCCAGAACTCAGGTACATTGTTTATGCAAATGTTTGATGTTGCAATATATCATTTCAGGTTTTACAAGTTAAAACATTTCGTACATTGCAATACAATGCTGATGTGACTTTTTGAGCCTAGCTTTTGATAGGGTTATCAGTTTACTGTTGCATTTCACGATAGTTATAATATAGTATTCCTATGATATCTTTATAGAATAAGTTTATGGAAAGATAGTTATTCGCTGAAACATTAGTTTTCCCTTGATGTCTGTCAGTTTGTCTGTCTGTCAGTCTGTCCTCATCACCTTGTTTGCTCTTCATCTCCAAAATTTCTTGACAGATTTTCATTAAATAAGTATGAAGTCTAATTGTGCATATTGTAATTTTGGGTCATATGACTAACGGGCATGGTCATAGGGGCCTGAAATGTGAAAGACTTGTGCGCTCTTTATCTCTAAAACACACAGCTGGATTTTCCTCAGACTTGACAAGAAGCATAAATATGCAGTATGATTTTAAATGTTGTAATTTTGATTCATATGATTAAAGGCCATGGTCACATGGACATGAAACATAGATCTTATCCGCCCTTACAAAACCCGTTGTTGAGTTTTCATCCAATTTCGTTGGACGCAATGATATGAAGTGTAAAAGTACGTATAACAATTTAGGGGCCTGGAAATTGACCATTTCGTACGCTCTTCATCTCACAACCCCAAAGTTGTGGGAAATATGACTATTGACTCCTATTGTGCACATTGCAATTTTAGGTAATAGAATTTAAGACCAAGGGGCCTGAAATATGAAAAAATCTGATCCGCCATTCTCTTAACCGCGTGTTGAAATTTCATTAAATTTGGTGGGAAGCATTTATATGATGCCTAGTTGTGCATTTTGTAAACTGGGCTCATATGATTAAAGGTCAAGGTCATTGGGCCTGCAAATTGAAAATCCTGTCCGTTCTTCATTTCATAATTCCTTGTCGGATTTTCTTCCAATTTGGTCTGAAGCAACAGTATGAAGTGTACTTGTGCATGTTGTATAGGTCATTATTGTTTTTTTTATTCCAATATGTTGAATATCTGAGAGGAGCGACCCTATTTAAGTGAGTTTTTGTTCCATCGGGAGAATCGGGGTCACGAGGAAAGACATTTGTATTGTTTAAAAAAAATCTACTTTATAAAGAAAATGCAATTCTAAAGCGAATGAGTCACCTATGTTCATGTCATGAAGTCGACAAAAATTGGTGTGAAAATATCTTTTTTTAAAAGACTGCATTAGCCTTTGGTGAATACTATGAAAAGATACAGTTTAGTCTACAACTACAAAAGCAAAGCTGTGTGAGGATAATTGTCCCCTTGAGTCTAGCAAAAATGTAACACTTTGTTGCAAAATGTATACTTTTGACTAACTGCCAGAGGTTACCTATTATGCAGAAGGAAAATACTCCTGGACATTCCATGATTATTCCAAGGCAGTGTCGTTCCTGGTAATTCGGCGTCATTACTTTTTAATTAGTAATTACCTGAATATGACAAAAGAGGTAAGACTTGTTATTTCTGCTTATTGTCTCCATATGTGTGATACTTTAATAATTATATTTTCTAAAATGCTATTTAGCCTGTTGTCTCTTAGGGTGAAAGGAATAAAAGGTTTGAGAGTTGCAGATGCTTCTGTGATGCCAAGCATTACCTCTGGGAATACAATTGCGCCAACAATTATGATCGCTAAAAAAGCTGCTGATCTTATCAGAGGAGTTGATACAGTGAAACATTTTAGAATGAAAATGCAGGATTTAAAGATTCATAAAAATATGTATCATTCACGCTACAAATGTGACATACTAAGACATGACTAATTATAGAATTAATTTTTACTACCCTTTCTTTGTATATGGATAAGGTGTAAAAAATAGCATATTTGAGTATTCATAGGAAATCAATACTTTTCTTGAATAACATGCTTGTTTTTTCGATTCCCGTCGAGGTTGCTGTTTTGAATAGTTTTCTCTGCAACTAATATAATAATTATTGCCATTACTGAACTTGTAGATCTCAAGGAACTCTGCTTTGCCTCACATGCAATTGACATTCTCAAGAAGGTAGGTAATACATTACAAGAAACTGTTGAATCAATGTACTTCAGTTTTTTCACAATATCCAAATCATGTTTAAACAGGGTATGCATGACAATCAGATATCGGTCAAGTTCGATTAAAGACCTTGTCATACCGCAGCTATTAGGTGACCAAAATATACGCTCCAGCATTTACTTGCACATGCAAGAGTGAGAATTTAAATGAAATTTTGTGGAATAATAAAAATTCATAGACTATCTTTAGAAGAGCATAAACAAAATTTGTGTTGGCATTTACGTGTCTGCACTATAGTGTTATAAAATCACTGTTTTATAGTATGCTCTTCCGGTAACAATTTAGAAATTTCAGTAAATACATATGTTTCTGTTAAAACAGCTGGATTTAAGCTTAGAACACGTTTAAAAGGTTCATTTGTGTCTGCAACAAAGAATAATGTCTGTTCCTAAAATGTCTGCAACAAAGAATACTGTCTGTTTCAATATTTATTGTAAGAAATATCTGTACATATTTTAAATAAGTATTTTGTAACAAAAATGATAAACATCCCACTCACAACCACGATACAACTTTATCACAATTGCTTAGAGCTAATTTTTAAAAACTCCACTTCTATTCAATATCAAACACACAAATAAATGTTGCACTTGCATACACACATCAGGAATTAATAGTAATTAACAAATATCATTAAAATATCAATAATACAAATAATAAAGTATTTACAAGATACACCTTTTAATAAGTACTCAATTTCACTCTTCTTGAATATTGTCATACATGAAAACATTTTTTCATGTAGCCAAATAATTTGCATCAGTCTAATCCGATTTAATCTTATTAGTGTAGTTTAACGTTTGTTATTGTTACAAATATTTTACACATACTGAACGCATACCTCAGTATTTTTTGTACACATTTTCCAGATAGTCCTTTTGTTTCAGCAAGAACCTTTCCAAAAAGGTGTACGGTATCAGATTGAACTATTTCTCAAAACTAAAGGAAAATTGTGTTCCCTTAATTTATTTCCAACTACGTCTATTTTCGTGAATTGAAGGACTTTTTTAAGGTTCATCATGTTCTATTATCAAGAGATTCGAAGATTGCCAAATTCTACTGTTTAAAAGACTCGGAGTAATATAATAGCAACGAAATAATATATACTTCTATTACATATTATTATCGAGACATTTGGTTGCATTGTCTATTTAATAAAAGCTATTGAGACCATTTTTCTGTGTATTAAACACGTCGACCGTCTGGATCATTGGGCAAAGTGTTATGTAATAGTTTATTCTATGCATTCAATACCGTCTATAACTGAAAGAAAGCATCGTTTATTATCGTTTATCATCGTTTATTATCGTTTATCATCGTTTATTATCGTTTATCATCGTTTATTATCGGTAATTATTAAATGTTAATCATAGTTATTTATTCAAGTGTATGCATTTTTTCCACTGCACTTAGCTTTAACAGGATGAACATGTTATCGAATGCTGAATGATTTAAAACAGTGCAAAGCACATATTAGGTCAAAAGTAGATAATGTCCTGGGTTTGCTATCATGCCGAGAGATACAGTATCAAGGAAGTTAGAAAGGTGCATGTATTATTATTATCTTTTTTGAAAAAGAAATACGTCACTTAAACAGAACAAGTATAAAGTAGCAAAAATGATTACCAGAGCCAGTGTATGTAGTAAACTCAGTCTATCACGACTCTGGATGTAACGAAAATCCAGATATAAGGGTCAAGCTTTATCTGCGCGAGATTTTCTTTCTTTCTTTATTTCATATGAAATGTTATATAGATATAACAAAGTCAGGATATTATGACAAAATTTAAATGACACAAAGAAGTTCGTTATAAGCGGAGTTTACTGCATTAGTTTATTCTGGTCTTAACATTGCATACGATCATGTCTATAAATACATGCTAAGTTACATGTACATCACATTTGCATACCGTTTGAGATACAATAAAATAACTATTTTTCGTTACTGCATGTTATCCGATGTTTTATCCCGTGTAAATATTTGGTAGCATTAATAATGTAAACAAAATAACGTTTAAATTTGTAAAAAGTGGCATATTTCATAATTTTACTCCCGACTATCTGAGTCATATGAAATAACCAAACTAATATTCCGGTTTGTAGCCAGTACCTGCATATATATTTGCCTGCTATCCATGTCATATATGCAGCAAAATATACACCTACAATACGAAATTTCTTTACATAGCATACTTTGATATACGCCAACGAAGCATTAATTAAATTATAGATGGCTGCTAAGTTTTACTTCTATTTATAGAATTATCAGGTAAACCTATAACCTGCCTCGAGTCATTAAATCACAGTGATAAAATGTGTAATTTAATGTTCTTTTTTTCCTATAATCCCTTTTAATTTGATTAAATACTCATATGAAAATCAACGTAACTTCCGGGAAGACGGTAGCCGACAAAGGCATGGTAGATATTTGTAATAAATTATTCCAATCATTTTTCAGTCCACTATTATTACTCATAAATCTACTATTTGAGATACGTGCTGCACCCTTGGGGATTACTTTATGGGGCAAACGCTAGATGTATTTTATTATCTCTAAATTTTCTATTAAAATTTTATCATTTAAATTACTTTCCAACCAATAAACGTCTCTATAAATTGTATTTTGCATTCAAGATATTTAAGATAATATAATAAAACAATTCACAACAATTCTATTTTGCAACAGACTTACGTCTCAATGATGAAACGAATAAAGACAAGACAATCGGCAACACCGATCGGTGCTCCTCGGAGACGTACAGCACAATATAGTCTGTTCATACATACCAAAACTTGAGTTTCAATTCATTTTCATAAAAATTGGAAAAAGAAATATAAGAATAATAAAGGCAGATAATTCTAATATGGCATCAGATAAAGTTACGATTCTTGAAACATTACACTTCCTTTCAATAACCACTTTTATTGGTTAGATATATTTCCTGCAAGTATGATGTCATGTGAAAAAGGGGAGATTATTCAAAATTAGGAAAGGTGAAGGTAAAGTTAATAGAAAATACACTTCTTTTGGATGCTCTCTGCCACCGTGTAGAAAAATAAACTCAATTCCGTAATTGTATTTGTACATTCATTATACAGGGAAGCAATTGATACATGCGGCAAACTTGGGTTTTGGTTCGTATATATAACATTTGTTCTGAATTGTCTCTATCAATATATTGAGTTCAAAGAAAATACTTCAATTTTGTTTCAGTTACATTGCGGACACGCATAATGTCAGAATTAAAAATAGGGTGGTATATGTCATGAGAAAAATGTCATAAGATAATTGAAATTGGACATGATCGAGTAATTGTTCTTAGTCACTGCACTACCTTTTATTGGCTTTTGTCATTATGTGAAATATCATCTCAGTTCCTTATATAGTGTTCTGTTAAAGATACACATTTTACAGAAAAGAGGTTAATTTCTGAATGGGTCAAGGTAGAATAAAGGCTCTTTCTCACCAACCTTTTCTTAATGACCTCTGGCTCTACCACTGTTTGACCCTTACACTGGTTTAGAGTTATGCTCCGGAAATCATTCAACATAAAGGGGTATAATTCAAACACGGGTTAGGACAGAGTTTTGGTTCTTTGTCATTGCACTTTATCATTGTGTGAAGTATCAACTCAATCCCGTACACATTGTTGAGTTAAACTCCGTACAAAAGCATCTCAAACGGACAGACATACAAAGCAACGATAGTGTAGGCTTTCTCCTCCGGGGGGCATAAACATCAAGAAATAACACACTAAACTGTGTCCTTTTCAAAGTTCGAAAGCATATTTTAATGTTAACTGATATATCTTGTAAAACGGTCGTGTTATCTCAGAATGTTAAATAAGTTTCAGTTAACTCATAGCTGTACTTGCAATTTTGCTAGTAATTGCAACGATTGCCTTACTGATTGTTTTCTGATGTCTTAGCAGGGTCCTTTAAGCAAACCCTGCAGCTCAGAAAAGGCTCGCGTTGTCCCTTGTGTGACCATTTACCTTGATTTCTGGCACGCATACCGTATAACTCCTGCACTTTAAGCCCGTTACGTTTTCAAAAAATGGAACTTTCTGTTGTGTTATATGTCGTCACTGGAACATAAGTGAGACAATACTAGTACATGTAACACCTGTTTTCGTAAACTCTATGCTTGATGCATACCAGTTAAACTGAATATCTTCAAACCAACTAAAAGGGGGTTACATTGAAATATTCAAATATAAAATGATGCAAAAATGCTCATTCTGCAATCTATATTTTAGTGTTGTTTCCAGTTGGATGTTGCCATCACAAAGTCTTCAAGTAGCGTGCCTCGTCCGCCAATTAGTTGTGTTAATGACAATATCTAAAAATGGAGAATAACTTCATTTAGCACATGCGTGACCTCATCGCTTAACAGTTAAACGCATCAGGGAATCTATATTCACTTGGTAATTGTAACTCGAGTTCGATAGATCCCGTTTTATGTTTAAATTCTACAATAGGTTAGATCATCAACTGCTCTGAACAAAGCAACATGCCGAATATTTATAAGCGATTTTACCTTGATGATTTGTCCGTCGTCCGTTAGTCTGTAAACCTTTTCTTTGATAACCCTCTATAAGTCACAATTCTATTTGACTTTCATAAAATTTGCTGAGAGGGTTGCCTGCATTCTGTAAATAATCCATAGTTTTGGGGTCAGTGAGTCAAAGGTCAAGGCCACTGTGACCCGAAATTTGAACACCTTTTCGCAAAATGTCCTGGGATTGTTAATCATACATAGTCTTTAAACTTTCGTAGGATGATTGGTTTTACTGGGTAGATGATCGTTTTTGACTTTGGAGGTAAGAGACCATGTTAGCCTTTTCCTGGTAGCACTACAGGTCACAACTTTCATGAAACTTGCTCAGAATGTCTGTTTTTTAAATCAGTGGGTCAAAGCTAAACGTCATAGTAACCCAAACTTTGAAAACCATTTGAGCTCAATATTTTGAGATCTTATTATCAACAACTGTTTTCAAACTTAATACGATGATTGGTCTTACCGAGTAGATTCCTACTGTTTCTTGGTTTTAGTTGGTCAAGGTCAAGGTCATGGTGACCTCTGTTAGCGTATATTAAATAACGTATTCATTTCCTTTGAGATAATATTATCGGATTAACGTCTGCATATACTTACATAAAATTCAAAGGCAAGTGTATTAGAATAACGAATAACACGGGAATAAATGAAGATATTGTTTTTGATGC
Source organism: Saxidomus purpurata (assembly GCA_022818135.1). NCBI lineage: Eukaryota > Metazoa > Mollusca > Bivalvia > Venerida > Veneridae > Saxidomus > Saxidomus purpurata. The sequence continues at coordinate 21,349,504 of JAFMSR010000018.1, read as the reverse complement.
ACGATTTACAGAGTTAGTTCCACTTGATCTTGAGCCTGAAACAGAAATTAATTTAGATAAGCCATCTACAAAACAGATAGTGAGTTTTGTTTAAGTAGCACACACAAACAAAAGTTATGTTTTATATCATATACACTGCCATAATTGTTTTCCGAACGATTTCAGAAAGTACTGAAACAAATTGCATCAATTATGGAATTTGAAAGAGGCATTCCCTACGAGTAGATTATTTTCTCAAAGCATTTACGATGAGTAAAATATATGTAAAATGATAAGTAAATAAGTTTTACAAGAAGAACATGTATCAAGAAATATGTCGTTTACGCACGGTGATAGCGACCGCATACTTAATAAGAGTTATGAAGGTTTAACTTGAACTACAACACTTACGATTATGATGATTTTAGCGACATTTACCGGAATGTTTAGCTGCAACTTTTAGGTTTGGTGGTAATTCATTTAAAACAGTTTTAATTTATCCCATATTTATGGAATGAGGTTATTTAAATGGATCCCAAATTTTGGAATGTTTCTCCAAGTTTTATTTCTTATTTTGTCTGTACATTGTATTATAGTGCTATCTAACCTCTTGTCCCGGAGCCGGAAGTGTATTTAGTGCCATCTGCGTGAGCCTGATAGTCCTGTTGTGGAATATCACTGAGCTGCTTTTCGTTACCTTGTTTTGAAAAGAAAATAAGTTTTAGACTAGTTAAATGTAAAGGTGTATTGTAATAAGGACATTTTCCCTTCTGTTGTCAATTCACTTAATAACTTAGGCTTTACTTAATTCTATTCAGTTTCGAAAGAATATTTATAATTATATTCTCGACAGAAAACTAGATGATATCAAACGGTCAACTTGTCTTGGTTTTGTTGGCGTTTGTTCTCCTTGTACACGAACGAGCCTCTTTTAAATAATATAAACTAAAAAAAGATCTTTAGGCAGCTACAGAACTATACTACCTGTCCATGCAAAATAAATGGTACTTCTCTAAACTGACTGACCATAAAACAAATAAGGTACTTTGGAAATACGACAGTAGTAAGGCAAGGAATAACCACTATTACAGAATGCGCCAAAACAGGGACACGCTTATGTTCTACCTTGAAAGGGGCATACCCTACAATAAGCAGAGTATCTTCTCCAAATAATGAAAATAGACTGGGTGTACGTAAAATAATTAATAAATATATGCAATTTAAAAAAAACATAATGGACAAATGTTACAACATGCTAGTATAGTAAATCGCTATCAGGGTATGCCTCTTTAAAGGTCCAATACTAAGGAAAGCAAAAATTCAAATATACTTTAAAAAACACAGAAATAAGTTATTTTTAATAAAAAATGAAAGTTGGTATGTAGAAATTCTAAATAAACCACAGTACATGTACAATTTTTTTTAATGCATTATGAAGAAAGTTAAAAAGACCTGGGTGGTCATTTTGTCAAATCACTGAGATTTCAACATAATACACATACTTTTCTTCGTGTTCCAAACACTTTCTGTAAATTTTAACCTGAAAATCTTCGTTATTTAGTGTCTTGCATAATGTAATATACTTGCCATTGAAATTACTGTCACTTCATTTTTGCTTAGTAGTGGACCTTTAACATATCATTCTAAAGAATGAGCACAAAATCACTCTAAAGTATAAGCACCAAATCACTCTAAAGTATAAGCACCAAATCACTCTAAAGTATAAGCACCAAATCACTCTAAAGTATGAACACCAAATCACTCTAAAGTATGAGCACCAAATCACTCTAAAGTATGAACACCAAATCACTCTAAAGTATGAACACCAAATCACTCTAAAGTATGAGCACCAAATCACTCTAAAGTATGAGCACCAAATCACTCTAAAGTATGAGCACCAAATCACTCTAAAGTATGAGCACCAAATCACTCTAAAGTATGAGCACCAAATCACTCTAAAGTATGAGCACCAAATCACTCTAAAGTATGAGCACCAAATCACTCTAAAGTATGAGCACCAAATCACTCTAAAGTATGAACACCAAATCACTCTAAAGTATGAGCACCAAATCACTCTAAAATATGAGCACTAAATCACCTTAAAGTATGAGCACCAAATCACTCTAAAGTATGAACACCAAATCACTCTAAAGTATAAGCACAAAATCACTCTAAAGTATGAACACCAATCACTCTAAAGATGAACACCAAATCACTCTAAAGTGAACACCAAACACTCTAAAGTATAGCACCAATCACTCAAAGATGAACGCCAAATCACTCTAAAGTATGAACACCAAATCACTCTAAAGTATGAGCACCAAATCACTCTAAAGTATGAGCACCAAATCACTCTAAAGTATGAGCACCAAATCATTCTAAAATATGAGCACTAAATCACCTTAAAGTATGAGCACCAAATCACTCTAAAGTATGAGCACCAAATCACTCTAAAGTATGAGCACCAAATCACTCTAAAGTATGAGCACCAAATCACTCTTAGTATGAGCACTAAAAACTAACGTTCTGGGGAACATCCAAATACAAAGAAGGATAAAAAGTTACATTTTCTTCAAATTTTAGAATAAACGCACAAAAGTCAAATTCAACATGAATAACGTATCCCCAAAAACACTGACACGCCAGGCATCAACCACAAATTGACCATTATCCGATTTTAATACATGGCAGTAGGCAAGGCACATAATAAAGCACTTATGAACACGTTATTTATTGTGCTACAGTTATTATCATCATAAAGAAGATGTATTTTATTCCTGACTGCAAAAACGGAAAGGAGAAAAACATGTAGTGCACTTTAGCCCAATTAATATACGTCTGGTAATAAATAGCTTATATTTTATGTATCTATTTTCATGTGAATGCTGGATCCGTTGTAACGTGTTATCTTCATGTTATAAACATATCTGCAATTAGTATTATGAGTCCCATTAACATTTAAATTGAGAAAGAAAAAAAACTTATAAAATAGCATATTTTCTAATAACATTTAGCGGTCTTTCCGTAGAGAAAACAGATTAGAGTGTCTTTGACGAGAAACACTGTTCATTACTTCTATTAAAAGATTTCATCATGTTTTTGCAATGAAACTTAATCGATAAAGAATGTCAGATGTTGTTTTCTCTAAAAACATGTGTCTCTCCCACGCATTATAAATGTGGATCCAGAAAATATTCAAATTATATCAACCCTTTTATTAGCTTAAACGTTGCTAATACTTTATCAACTCTTCAAACGTTATTCAAAATTAGTATGTCTACCATGGCAGTAAGAAAACTAGTCATCTAGGACAATATCTAATAAGTATAAGGAACGTTATGTTGCTTGATAATTAACCACATGTGGAACTTTCTTGTTTTCTGACTTTTCTTACACTTTTACTATCTTGTAGAGAACACTCTGATGAATCGAATTTTAATACGTAGTTTGAACTTCTGCATATCTGTAACAACGGGTCTGACATAAATAGTTTGGGTAATAACCGGACAGTATTATGTGTAAGAGTTAATATGGGTTATGTAATAGAAATCTTACCAAAGGTATTGAAAAATCGAACAAGCCCATACACAAGGCTAAGACATTTGACTTGTGACCTTTCCCATTAACGAAACAAACTTGATGTAGGATATACGAAACGGTCAACCTTAATGTATGGCTTTTTGAAAGCCATTTACGTGGAACAGAGAATATTGGACTGAGGCCATCATTACATTAGATTCTAAGCCTACAAAGTGCTCAGTAATTTGGCTTGTATTTACTGTGTAAAACCTTGAAATAGTTTGCAATTTGAACCGGAATATGATCAATCTAGCCATCAATATGAAAGTTAACGGCCTTCATCTACAAAATACCAACGTTCAATCATATTAAAACATATAACAAAACAAGGCTTATACCCTAGTCTGGTGTCACTTAAATATGAGAGCATGACCTGGTAAACACTATGGCTAGGAAACACAAAATATATCGACTATCATAGGAGTTCCAGTTTCAGTGACCATAAGAACAGTTCAGGCAGAATTGCCAAATCTGTTGGAAAACACCTATTTTCATTATGATTTACTGTTTAGTTATCTGTCCTCTATTTGTGTGATGTATAATAAAGTGGAAAATATTCATACAACATCATTTAGTGCTGTTTATCACAGGCATCCCTGTTTTGCATTACAGATACTCAATATTAACATTGCCATCCATTAAAATTAATAGATAAACATTGCCATCCATTAGAATTAATAGATAAACATTGCCATCCATTAAAATTAATAGATAAACATTGCCATCCATCAACATTTATAGATAAACATTGCCATTCATTAAAATTAATAGATAAACATTGCCATCCATAAAATTTATAGATAAATATTGCCATTCATTAAAATTTATAGATAAACATTGTTATCCATTAGAATCAATAAAAAACATTGCGTGGCAATCTTTTCAAAAATCAATAACATGGATCAAGAAGAACATTGGGACGGAAGTTTATTTCAAAGGGAAGTCTTAAGGCAATTTTGATCAATAGGCATAGTGAAAAAAACTGCGCTGTTTAGCAGATGTGCCTCACGCGTGAATCAAATTGAAACTGGTGATTATCATAAATTAATGTCACTTTGTTGAATTTTTAAGCACTTTTTTCAGTATGTATGTCATGTTCGTGTCAAAGAAACTTGCAAACGAAGTCAGTAGAACTAGACAGCCAGACAGCAATGATGTTGTGTTATTTGTAGGTATAACATTGTCTGGAAACTCTTTTTTCAGTATACATGTATTTGCATCACGGAAAATGATGTCAATTAGAGAAGAAGTTAAAGATAACTTATGAAAAACAACGTCGCTGAAAATGCATGTTTAGTGGTAGTAAGTTATTTAGTAAATGATATTATCCATATTATTTATCTCAAAATGACCTTGGGTATGTTAACCTTCAATTACCCAATTTCCTTTAACCTGTGACATCTTAGGTAAACGTTTTTATTTGTGCACCCTTTCACATAGGGATAGCTTTGTCCGTCGGTCACACAAACTTACCATTGGCCATAACTTTGTCGTTTTTTAAGATATATTCATCAAACTTTCAAATTGTAATGTTTATGACAAAAGGGTCGTGGTATCGCCAAATTGTGTAGGTCAAGGTCATTTGTATTTGACCGAGTTATGCATATATTTGTACTTCGATTTTGTCACGAAATTATTGGTTATTCTGACAAACTTTAAGAGGGCGACACAAGTGTTCTACTGTACACCCTTCTAGTTTATTGCGTGGCTACTTAATATACTTATACTGATTATCAATTTGACTGTTTTGACACTTTCTCACTCTCGTGATACAGACGTTTTATGTGATAATTACTTGTCTGACATTCCGACCAGACATTCATGTGATTGTCCAAATGAGGCATACATCAAGGGAATGGAAACACTAATTCATGCAGATACTTCTGTGACAAAAGCAGCGAGGTACATAATTAAGAATATATTTAGAACTGCAGCGGTCGGTGATGTGGTATAACTAGATTTCTAATTTGCATAAGCATGCATTTTCCCATAATGTCATTTAAACATCGATGTCATAAATAAACATTAAGGTTTTACAATCAGTATTACATACACAGCGATCTGTCGTCGTTTACACACAAGGTAGACTTAAGTGAATAGGAATCTCTTACTATGGATAGTTTCTTTATAAATTATGGAGAGTCGTACTGAACATCACCCAAAGGTATAAGAACTTCATCAGCTACACGAGTTTTTCATCTTATCCGGCGTAGCTGAGTTAGTTGGGTTTTGAACTACTGAACCAATCAAATGTTGCGAGTGAATTGCATTTGTATACCGAAATACAATTGAAACTAGAAAATAGCACGAATCGATATGGTCGGCTGAACAAGTTCTAGGGTTTGGGATAGTTGCAGTTGGCATCCCCGTAAATGACGTCAGAACAACTCACTTTTATGAATGAATGCGTAAATTCATACGACTCGTATACGTCAATATATCAATATATTATTTTTAGAATACGTATGTTTCATTGGCTGCATGTATGAGTCTTGGGTAACTTTTGTTTTGACGGTAACTCAGCTCAACGCCGTTAATCTTTTTTAAAGATTTTTTGTTCATATTTCGTTTTCTTTGTTTACAATTAAGTATCAATTTTCATGCAAATTTTTGATTTAATATTTTCATATTATTGAATGATAATAATGTATTCTAGTTGATAACAATGTCTCTAATTCAAGAAAATACATGTATTTGATAACTATTCAACTTATCAAATTATTTGCGTATATGATAAATCATTTATTTTATCTTAATATACATTATCTCAAGCTATGTGGAGTTATTATCGATTATTGACCTGATTGTACGCAGCAGTTTGTATATTAATTCATAAGACATATTCGACTGTTTGATAATGCATGAAGCAAAAACCTGTTTTTGTTTTGTAAATACATATACCACGATAAAATAACAAGTAAGAACTTAAATTGAAATTAAGATTAGAACAAAAAATAATAATTAATAAGTTACATTTCTTCTCACTTGATAAAACTGCGGTATACATACCATTTGTATCTACGTTCACGACTCGCCAATTCTTCTTCTCTTTTTCCCATACTGAATTATAAAAGAAGTAATGAAAACATCACAGACTCTAAAAATTCCTGCGGCTAAATTACAGATACTGATAACAAAGCTTGATCGACAAAAACACGAGACAAGCTATGAAATCACGTGACAGAGATCTCGTCTTTACTACGAGAAGATGAGAGAGTGATCTAAAGATTCCTGTAAAATTTGTTTCCAACCTAAAAATCAGTTAAAATGTTATACAAACAATGTAAATTAATAAAATGTAACAGCATTATGTACAGGAAAAAGCATTCAGTTGGGTATAATTACAAAATTGTAAATGAAAATATGCCATAACCAGCGCGTAAAGATGTTTAAGTAACTTTCCTATCCCACTGGAGTCTTTCTTGTCATATTATGGCCTGTACTTACTGGTTCCGCCTTGTTTCGGTGGCAAACAAACTGCCCCTACCTGACCTTTGATGGACCCCAAATATAACGAAATTGACCAACGGTCACTACCTTACCTTTGAACACTGACCCCAAAAACAATAGGGATCATCTGCCAATAAGACCAATCACCTAGAAGTTGAGGCTGTAGGTCTAAAGGAACTCTAGTATCATCCGGAAAGAGAAATTGACAAACGGTCAGATGACCTACCTTTGACCTACTGACCCCAAAAACAATAGGGATCATCAGCCTAAAACCAACACCTGAAGTTGAGGGCTGTAGGTCAAAAGGAACTCTAGTTACATCCGGAAACGAGAAATGACCAACGGTCACTGGACCTTGACCTGAACTACGACCCCAAAAACAATAGGGATCATCTGCTCAAAAGACCATTCATCCTATGAAGTTGAGAGCTGTAGGTCAAAAGGAACTCTAGTTATCGTCCGGAAACGAAGAAGGACGGACGGACTGACGGACTCCCCAGTTTGAGGTGTAGGTCAAAAGGAACTCTAGTTATCATCCGGAAATGAGAAATTGACCAACGGTCACGTGACCTTACCTTGACCTACTGACCCCAAAACAATAGGGATCATCTGCTCTATAAGACCAATCATCCTATGAATTTGAGGTCTGTAGGTCTAAAGGAACTCTAGTTACATCCGGAAACGAGAAATTGACCAACGGTCAGTGTGACCTTGACCTTTGACCTACTGACCCCAAAAACAATAGGGATCATCAGCTCTATAAGACCAACATCCTATGAAGTTTGAGGGCTGTAGGTCAAAAGGAACTCTAGTACATCCGGAAAGAGAAATGACCAAGGTCACGTGACCTTGACCTTTGAACTACTGACCCCAAAAACAATAGGGACATCGCTCAATAAGACCATTCATCCTTGAAGTTTGAGAGCTGTAGGTCAAAAGGAACTCTAGTATCGTCCGGAAACGAAGAAGGACGGACGGACTGACGGACTGACGGACGGACGGACTGACGGACAGGGCAAAAACAAGTCTCCCCCCGAGGTGGGGGAGACATAATAATAGGTACAAGTTGTCTGTTGCAATTGTCAACATCAGATATTCTAAGGCATGAATTTTTTCAAGTAGTCTCCAGAAATTAAGTACTTGTATCGTAATTTCATTGATTTTGGAACATTTGCTTCTTGGTTTAAAATGATGTGAATAACACAACACCTTCAACAAGTATATTGGTTGCAATGATCTTTCAACGAAGCCCCGTCAACATGTTTTTTAGTTAATTATTTTTGAATACAAGTTTTTAGAAGCATGCTTCCGGGTCTATCTCTCGTGACGATGAAATGAGATAAATAAACTATCAAAAGAAACACGAGAAACGTAGTAAAAGATGACTTGTTTCTCTTGGAATTATTTTTTGTACAAGTTTTCTCAATAAATGTCGATAATACTCCGAACGCTGCACCTGAGGTTCACAACCTTAAGCTAAAGAAAGTGCCAAAAACCAATACCGTTTGCAACATATGTGTGCCTTAAATTAAAACAGATCGAGCAATTGTTTTCTGAAAAACTATTTTTAATTTCCTAACAGCTATAGTGTAGCTGTGCTATTCTACAGAACTAAAATATTTCATACATGTTAGGATTCTAATCGACCGTCATGTTTTTACAAAAAATGTAAAATTGATTATCACAAGTAAAATCCTATCCACTGAATTACTCATATACTTGAATGTGTACATGATTTCGCAACAATTCGCCAATTGTTTACATTCTTAACCAAATATAACATATTCATTTACATTATAAAGTACAATATACTAGAGACTGAATGAACAACCATGACTGCCCTGCTATTCTTTCCATGAATATATTTAGACAGTTACTGTACATCAAAATTACAGTTTCTGCCAGCATATCCATCAAAGCAATATTGACCACACTCTTGGGACAAGTGTGTGAAGATACTAAGCAATTTGGTGGACATTTCTCTTGGAAAATTAGATGAAAGTAAGAACGTGTTACATTCTCATCGGTCATTATTATGCCTACAGTCATACGTGGTATACTAAGACAGGGAAATGTAAAAGTCCTTGTTGATTCTCATGATTAAATATGTATAGTCTCTCACACAAACAACAAAGTCCAATACAGAGACACTATTCAATTAGCCCCAGAGTATACGTCCTCCTCTAAATTATTCAATGCGATAAAAGGAGCAATATATTTGTTTTGTTTTTCTTTGATAAAAAATGTATATTTACATCTTTATTTGACTTTTAAATTTAAAATTTAGGGAAGAGTTCTTAACATTTGCATTATTCACTTGACTTGTTCAATGGGATATGCATGTTTTATTTCCCATGCAATGATCATGCGTGTATTGGTATCATGTTCGCTTATTCAAGCATTCAAATATAGTTATCTGTTTTCAAAGATAGTTATTTGTTTAGAAATTTTACTGATTGAATTACTTACTCTTAGGAAGGACCAAGTATAGAAAATATACCGGGACCATCAACGCATGTCCACCAAATTAAAACCATTATATTTTTTTTCGAGAGTCCCAGACAGATATCTATTTCAATAACATGTTTGGTCTGACAAAGTTCTTGTTTTGATAACAGACACTCGCCTGGAACCTCAATCCATTTTTGCAAGTATAAACTTCTTTATGTTGGTGGCCTACTAAAGTAATGTAACGTGGGAAATGCTCAATGTGCTTTGATGAATGAATTGCCTGTTTTTATGTTTCATTTAAAACTAATTGATGCGCGCTGTCCTTCTCTAACTTAAATAGATGTTACTTACTAACGATGAAGACGGTGAAATTAAGAGAGATGTGAATATGCTGCACCCGATATATTTTACATTAAAACGCTTTATCTAATTAAGTTATTAACGACTTACAGGTGTAAACTGCAATGATATTTAAGGGTGGTGAAACAAACGGTTGTTACCAATGCGCGTATTCTGTTTTTTTCCATACATGTTGCATAGCTTCGTTAATGTATTTTGGTCATGCTTTTCAAAAATTATGAACTGTTTCACGAATCTAACTGATAGTCAGTCATTACATATGAAAATCAGGAATCGTGTTCACATTTGAATGAATGTACTTAAGTGAAGGGAGATCATTCTGGAGATGCAAACATGGTTACAGAGTTTATATATCATGTTAATATCATTAAAATATGTTCTTCGAAATTTCATTGTGACTTAAGTGTACCAATGGTGGATCCTGTGCCACATATAGAACACGCCAAAGAGTTCAAATGAAATACTTCGGACGCAAGTAAACGTGGTCATTAAGCTCAACATTCTCCGGCAATGTGAGGAATATGAACTACTGGTATGAATTCTCCAAAATGTAGACACTTTAAATTACAACTTTACAATGTGTACGACATTACTAACACGCTCTTAGTAAAACAGAACCATAATCTGTTTCCAACCCTATAATTTTGCTTCAGAATTCCAAAAGGACATTGTAATGAAGTTATTTTCTAGTGAAAAACACAACTCTAAATTGTAAATACATGTGGAAAGTTTTGGTATATTAAATCCTTTTTATGCATGATAAACAAAGACGCCAGGAAGAAAATGCTGCTGGGAATATGAAGGGGTATGCGTTAAGATCCGACACGATACATAAATATAAAAGTCCCATACGCAACCGCCTCCACCCATTGCCTTACACCCTCTTGGTTGTAACAACTTTTTTCACAATCAGTCATTTAGTAATTATCCATGCAATTGCAGTTATATTTTTGTGAACAAAACATTACTAGATCTAGTAATTCGGTCTGATATATGACATTGTTGTATGCATATAAACAAAGACCGTCACAGCAGAACATTGTACTACAGTTCTGTACGCAGACCGGCCTTAACATGCGTGATTGAATGGGTTCTGTTTACTGTTTTTACAGTGTGATAAATTAGCATAATTGACTAGAACCTGTCTGCAAACATAATTGTGTAATAATTGGGATGTCTAGACGGGACATAAAGTTTAGTGCAAAAGTAGTTTGTTAACATTAAAATACACAGTTTCCAACACGTAATAAACATAGCAGCAATGGTTTTTGTGCCCAAGTTCCATGCTGACGCAGTTTAAACCCTTAGAGTGGAAACTTTTTTTTAATAAACGAGCTGATGTAAGTTTCGGTTGATATGACAAATCGGACCCAAGGCATTGACGTACTAAAGTTAAAATTTGTTTCATAATGTCAATTCAGACACAAGTAAATCGTTTTTTCTTTTTTAACCAAAATGATCGACTTCTGCCTGATTGTTCCCATGAACAGACAAAAGCTGCGGCATTAACATCAGCAATCAGCAGTCTGAGATAGGACGTTAGTTACATAACCCTGCGTAAGCTGCTACAGCAAAAGATGTAACAAATTCAAGAAACATACAAATAATTCCGAAATTGATATTGTTACATGTAGCTACCATCTCTAAGCATTAAATTGAAAACACTCAATAATTCCCTTATTTAATTACACACGTCCTCATAAATGACGTCGTCAGCTGCTATTGCACATTCATGGCATATCTTTTAAAATAATGGGAGCCATACGATGCAAGATTTGAATTATTATGAAACGAAACAAAACACAAGTACCGTTATTCAAAGAGCGCCTCTTAAGCACTGTGTAGCTTTCATACAACCGTGTTGGAAATTTATTCGCAGGTCTTAGTAATCATGATATGAAAGCATTTACAAAGGAGAGAAATAATTTACAAGGTAAAATTGCGGCTTGAACCTCGGTCTTTACGTATATATTATATGCTATTTGGTTTTGGAAGTGGTATATGGGGATATATTACCCGCCTAGACTTATATCACCCGAGCCGCTAGGCGAGGGTAATATTATGTCGAGGCGGGTGATATATCCCAATATATCACGTCAAAAAACAAATAACAATTTTATTACCATTCCCTTTATTTATATTGAAAGATTCCGTTTATGTTTTATTTATTTAACGGATGAACGTAAGCATCCCCTTATGATACCTCAATGTCACTTCGTGAGGTCACAAATCAGCACGGACTTGTACATTGACGTACTGTACGCGGCGAACAAGCTCACGTTTAGCATGGGGTACAGTAACGGGATAATGTCAAGTGTATATTACCGGCTTGCCTGTAAATATCAATATCCATTTACGGATCGTTGACCAATCAATAGACCGCAAATTTTATGGAAGGATTATAAAAATATATATCTGAATACCACCCTTCTTACTCTTAAAGTATCTAAAATGTTGATATCATAACTAGTTTTATAATGGTTTTGGCTGTCTGTCAGTTTGCATAGTATCGTTAATTGTTCAGAACGTTTACTGACTGCATTTCAAACATGGTAGATTATGTTCAGACTGCATAGATGCGAAGGAAGACCATTATCTTCACTGATCTTAAAGGCAAAAACAAAATTGCTTTCATCATTGTAAAGGTAGACAGCAATAAAATAGTAGATAAATCAAACAGCCTTCAATAACGCATATCAAAACAAAATCTTATGAAGAGATATAGTTCTTGCAAATTGCATTTTCTCTATGTGTCATTTTATCTATCATGCATTTAACAGTTTATGACCTTTACAAATGAATCAGATCTATGTTGACATGATCAATCCTCTCGCTAAGCCAATGTTTTTGTGTGGGAGAACCTTAATTCAATGAATATTTATTGAACCAAAACATCATCTCCTCATGTTAAAGCAGCTTCTGGTGTATATTTGTTGAGTTACAACCTGTGGTTGCTGAAAACCAGTGCTGACACGATAGGATATCTAAAAGTAATTAAAGTAATTAAAGGACAAATAACTCTTTGAAAAATTATATAGCTAAACATGGTAGTAATATGCGAATCTCTTTTTGAAAGTGAAACAATCTAATTTAAGTCATTCTTGTGAAATAGCCTGGACAAAAATAAAGAAAAGTGCTAATTATGTATTGTATGTTCATTTCATAAAAGGGCCATAATTCAGAGCAGAATACCTAGTAATCATCCAACGGAAACACGTTGACATGATATATAAATTTCTTCTTGATAGTAAAACAGTTCCTGCGAAACGACCCGGATAAGAATGTGCGACGGACGCATGGACGGGCGTACGGACAGAGGTCATTATCATATTCCCCCCTGCGGGGGAATAAAAACTAACATTATTCACAAACTAATTTACTTAATTCTTTTATCGTTCATTTTTGTATCACTTTTGCTAATTGTTAATGTCTATTAGATTATGTAACCATACAGATGCAAATGGCGCCAAAATGATCATCGATCTGTTTTGTTTGCTCGATCTACGCAGTTGGTCTAATATCAGTTATCACAATACCTATCTGTCTGCCGTGTTCTTGTCCAATTGTCCAAATAACTATTCTATGTGTTCTAGGATATATCTTTGCAAATCGGTACGAGAAATGATCCTCATTCCGTATAAGAAAAAAATACTTCTTAAACAATGCCCTTTTCGTGGCTACATGTCCTACAGCTGTTTTGCTGATAAACAATGTAATATGAAAATTATCTTTCAGCCAGGGTGACAAAGTTCAATGGCCTGGTAAAATAATTTATATAAAGGCCATAGTTCAGGTGATTATCTCTAAAATGAATCAATACGATTGTCCTTATCCATATTAGGCAACAGACTAGTTCACAAGAAATGAAAGGCATTTTATTTAAGGTCAACGGAAAATAGTTTATATCCTATTTTTGTATCATTTACATTTGCTATATTAATTTGTACCTTTAAAGATATTTTCTCAAAGGTTGACCACAGGGACCGAAACAGAGGTGCTTAACGAATTGCTCTAAACTCTGAAATAAACTAATTATACATGTAGAAGCAAAAGAACATTGTAAATAATCTCATGACTCTAGAGGCCCATACTCCATATTTTATGAGTATGAATATTTATCATATCGTTGATGTTTATATGATTCTAAGTACTAGGTATATTCTGACAAATTCAAAGGGTAACCTCGTGAGCACTCTACAGGCAATATCATTCATACAATTATTATGAAAACTGTAGTGATATCCAGGCTTGTCGTCTTCGCGTTTGAGTTGAATCTCGGTAAAATGGATTTCTCTCGTGAGAGTATTTTTATACAGCACCAATTAATGCAAACATCATTCGCTTCATTTTTGATATCGTATTAGGCCGCTTATGTAATTATCAATAATCAATTACGCTCATTTTCACTGTTATGATTACCGCATGTGTCTAAAAACTGTGCCTTTAATTTGAAAATAATGTGAAAATCCCAGTTGGACTTTTAATAGAAAATGGTTTAATTTGTCTAGTTCGTCAATGACGTACTGCGTTATTATGAACTATCACGGCTGAAACAGAGTTCCCTAACTCATGACGTTATGAATTTATAACATTTTTAACAACGTTGTAGGCGATGATAGATATATCTAAAATTTCGTTGGTATAATTAAATACACTTGTTCGCCTCTTCTTAACAATGTCGCGATTTTGAAGATATCATTTGTTGATTTCATTCATATATGCAATCTGATACTTATTCATGGTTAATATTCTAGTTTAAACGCAGGGGTATAAAAGCTATGCACTAAAATGTCTAGCACCTACGGCATTCAAAATAGTCTGCTGGAATAGGTTTGCTCCCCTTTCAGTAACCCTTTTGCTGAACAAAAATAATACTTACAATCACAATCTCCTTTTGGGCCCCTTGGTCCTGTATTTCCTGGAGGTCCAACTGGTCCTTGTTCACCCTTCAGTCCGAATCCTGTAAATAACATTTATTTCCTAAAATGACATTCACATTATCACTGCTGACATATGTATCATCAGGTGTCTTGATCTGGGACATATCGCAAGTAGTCAGACCGGGGATCAAACCCGGGTCGTGTAGGTCACTAGACAAACGTTATTGCCACTATACCACTTATACCTTCTACTATTTTAGGAGTTAAACGCTTTTAAATATGTTTTGCATTTACAAGTATGGTGCTATTCTACAATAAGCATAAAATTGCTAATCGTGGCATTTACATATAAAAGGAATTCAGTTAACCAAAATTAAAGGAAAAAAACGCTTATGTACCTTAATGAGATTCTAAAGGCTACAGAACAAAGACAGGCTATAATTATATAGACTTGAATGTATTTATCTTGCTAAATTATATTTAAAAGCAATGTCTGCCTGTCTTCAGTTGATTAAAATACCCCAAACAGAGACAGAGTTAAATTCGTAATACAGACGAGGCTTTTTCTTGCTCTTAAACATTACAAGAACGTTAATGTATATAATCTTATTTAAAATCATTTGTTCGCAAAAATTTCAGAGAGATTTCCCTTAAAGCAATAAGCTATGTTACAAAGCTAAATTGAAAATAAATTGGTTGTTTGGCTGTCCGTGGGAGACAAAGAAAACTACAACATATCCCATTACTTTTCCTTGTCAGCGGAACATGCGATCATAGAAGAAGCGGGGGCACACCACGCAATGAACACCCTTTATTCCAGACTTGTAGGATATGGTCTTTAAGGAAACGCAATATAATTGCAGTTCCCTTCCATATCTTGTCGTACATATGAAAAAACCCCTGTACAACTATTGGGGTATATCAAACGCTAACAAAGCAGGATGTTAGTATTTCGGCTAAACAAATTTTGACAAAATGTGTTTGGCCCAAAAGTCTCAGTGAGACTTTACTGTAGGCCGAATCAGACCTGGCATGTGACCACGCTGTGAAATGATCATGCTACACGTCAGCTCTTTTACACGCTATTACTTATTCACATTGTGTGATCGCCTTTTATAAAGTGCAAACTTATGCCTGCTCTCACTCAGTTGCTGTTGAAATTTTGTTCAAAACTGACATACTAATACATAAATATAAAACTTAAGGCTTTTATCAACAACAGAATTAAGATTCTAGGTAGAAATTTGCAAAAATCCATTGAAAATGCTGGTTTTACGGCACCGCTACATTATATGTTTATAATAGAATTTCAAAAGCATGCTTTATTATTTGGTAGCTTATTATGTCAAGCATACACATATATACTTTGCAGTAATTTAAACTGTAACCTTTTTATATGACTATATGTTCTAAAATATTTTAATTTCATGCAGTTCAAGAACTTTATTATTTTACCAAAATCTGAGAGCGAGCAGCTTTGAGGCTAAAGTAAGGGTTGGTGAAACATGTCTAAAGACGCTTAGCAATGAGAACATCAGCATGATCACTTAAACCATGAGTTAAAAGATGAAAAAAGGGAAACATCTATTTTAGCTGCTTGATTCACATGTTAAGCTGTTTATTAGATTGTGTTTCATTCTTGAGTATATAATATTGCTGACCCTGCAACATAGCATTAGGAACAACTACTGCATCATTTATCATTTCTCACAGCATATTCCTATAAAAGCACAATGAATCTTATATGTTCACATTAACCTGTCAACTAATGTCTAGATTCCATTATTCTCGGTTGTATCGTTAACACTCTCAAAGGACACTCCGTGAAAAATGCTTTCTCTGTAAATTGCCAAAAGAACTTTTTAAGATAGGTAAATTCTTGGAAAATTGTCAAAGGAACTTGTTAAGATAAGTAAAGTCTCCTTTCTAGATGATTTACTTATATCAAGAAGGAAAATAAATAACTATCCTTTCCCTGGTAAACATAAACGTTTACTCATGAAAATTGTTTAAAGGCCAATGGACACAGTGACTTTAGATTCTTAAACTATCCAATGCATGTCTTTTATATTACCAAGAAATATATTGCACTGGCAAAATTGATCATTGTTTGCCAAAACAAAACCATTTCTAACGTTGCTTTTAAGTTGAAACTGTAAGTTATAAATATTGTGCAGTATTTTTTATGATACTGCATTAAAAAAAGGAAATTATTTCTAACTACATTTACATAAAGAAAAGACGAAAGATATGCGTCGATATTGTTTCATCATTGTTCTGTCAGTAACTTCATCATTATATCGATGATCATGGGACTTTAATTTACATACAATTGAACCCGTTTTGTGATAACTGCGACGTTTGACATAATCATTACAAATATTGATAGAATAGACAAACAGGACGAAAGTAGATGCGTGTATAGCAGAGTAAGTGCTGTACACATTGGAAATATTCTGTAATGCATCAAGTCAAGTTATGATGATACTGCCATTTGCAGGTGGTACTAGCTTTACTAGTAGTGAACTTAATAGAACAATGACAATCCAAATAGTGTTATTATAAGAACAATAACATGTAATGGCCTTTTGTATTGTTAACTGTGTAAATTAAACATTTATACTCACCTCTGCCGCCTTTTTGTCCTGGTATACCTGTAAAGGAAATCATCAAATATATCTATAAAACGCTACAATATTTGTATAAATCTAAAAAGATAAACATTCAGACAGAAGTTTTATATTGACCATTTTTACAAAGTCCGCCTAATAATAGATATCGTTTTTCTTCAGATAATAACACGACATGACACGACATGACATAACTGACAGTAATTGAATAAATGTATTATGTCATTACAGACAGTGATATCAATCATCCTGGAGTTGTTTTGGCCTTGAAAAAAAAGGCAAATTTTACAAAATAAGGCCTGTGTACTGAAACTGCGTTAGTCTGATCAAAGTAAGTAGAACTTGCACTGGCAATTCTGAGCTTTGAAGGTATCAGAATGTCTTTACGATACAGCATGTAATATTAACTGATGATATGTGCTCGTAAATACTTTTAAAACACCCTAAGAGCATTAATTTAATTGTTTATACATTTTTGTTGTGCCATATACACATATTACTGCTAAAAAATATTATGTATTCAGGGACCTGCTATTTGTTACAAACTTTAGTTGTTAATTCAAGTCTCAAATGTAGTAAATTCAAGCTGGTTGCATGCAAATGTGCAATGTATCAAGCACAACTGCGTTAACAATTTGGTACAGGCACGTTCAATATCGCATGTCCCGATTCATATTCAGTTGTGATTCTTAAATTTCCTAATCAACAAATACGGTTTTAATTCCCTTAAAAGCGCTTACGAAACGCTGAGAACGTAACCTTACACGCTGAAAAGTTTGTCTATTGACAACCAGACAGCATGGCAATATGCTCCCGGCGCCAAAATATAAGGATGCAATATATCAAACCAAATGTCTGACAGTAGAAACAAGACTTGAATACTCCAGATGAATTATAAAGGTTTGTAATCACTAATTACATCAAGATGTCGGAGAAAAAGTGTTGATGAGATGGTCTTTTATTTCTGGCACGATTAAGTGACAGTTATTTTAGTAATTTATTTGTCACAGTCCGCCGCGGCGGCTGAGTGGTTGGAGTCGCTGGTTTTAAATCACTGTAACTTCTCAAAGACTGAATAGGTTCGGGCCTTGCTACTGTCTCTGTGTTGTAAAACGAGTAACCGTTACCACACAAATTAATACATTTACATGTCACTTTAGACGGAAAATTTGTAAGTGTTAGGCTACAGTGTTAACACCTTAATGTTTCCTTTCATACTAGTGTAAACGGAATCGTGGAAAACATGTAGTAACAATTGTCATATTATATTGTTGTATAACATCAAATTTTCAATTACAAATAGTGCCGGATAATGATATTAGTTATCTTGTTAACCGTAATTTTTTTTATAAAATTAAGTAGCCTTGCAATAATTGTATCGTCTGCTTCGTTCACCTTCTTTCTTTTTTGTTTGATCGTGAAAAACATGCGCTAGCTGTTCCGACCATGAAACTGAAGAATACGGATTATTGATAATTAAATCTGGCGTTCGGTTACATTAATATACTTGTAAATGAATAAAAAGGACTTTTGCTTATCCGGAGATAGAGAGATATGTTTCAATTACATATTTTCTCCGCCTGAGGTATTGATCATTCTTTGTAAACAAAGTATTGTAAGACATAGATTTATTCTGAAACTGACCCGTATTCAATGCTATTCTTGGAATGTCTTGGGTGCTGGTTCAAATTAAGGACGGTTATCTCGATGAGTACAGACAATTTTCATATAGTAGAAGTATTGCAGGCCAACTTTGACTATATAATATGTTGAAGGCATGTGATTAAATTAATCACTTTGAAGTTGTAAAAGTTTAAACACAGTTACGTTTCTTTAGTAACGGAAATGACAAGTAATGAATACAAAAGTAGTTAAATATGGCGTATTTAAAGTATTTGAAATAAGTTTTAATTTTTGAGAAAGCTGAATTTGGCTTACGAAGTCAAAACATGTCAGACGCAAACATGACAAGAAAAATCAGATTTATTCTAATAAGTGTTCCTAAAGTAATTTATGTTAAAGGACATTTAAATGAATGTTTGGATTTTTAATAGCTTTGCAATTTCTTTGTTGTGCTTACCTTTGTCTCCTTTGTACCCAGTAAATCCAACCAGGCCCCTTTGACCCTTTTCACCTTTATCTCCTTTTTCGCCTGCAATATATCAACATAAGAAAACAAATAACAAATTAAAAACACATACACATTAAATATGTTATTCTTGAAATACTTTCTTCCATACGTTTTCTAAAATATATTAATACTTAACCATGCATAAAACATCAACAATAAAATTTTGATCGGAGATTCGGGGTAAAAAACTAAAGAATACTGTCAGTGGCCATTTACGTATACGAAACAGAATCGTTAGTGATATTACCGTTCAAAGTGACCACCAAAATTAAAGGTAAAACATCAATCAGTGATTAATACTCCTAGAATAATAAACATTGCCATAGTTACTAATAACTAAAAAAAAAACGATCCGTCACATTGAATATAGACGAAATATGTCAAAGTTTTTTTTTACCATCTTACTCAAAAATAAAAAAATCACCTTTTCGGTCATTTTTATCTTAATTTGTACTTGTCAATAACAGACATTTCTTGTTAAAACTTATTTCTTATAAGTTTTTAAAGGAATCCACTGTGTTTTGAGTATCATTCTTAACTATAAACCATTATGTGATCATTTTGAAGGTTAATATAACTTTAAAAGTAGTAAAAACATTTTACACGACAAGACATGTATCTTACATATACAGTTAATCCCATAGCCTGGTGGACCGCGTTCGCCGGTCTCTCCCCGTACTCCTTTGAAACCTGGGACACCTGGAATACCATCAGTACCTTTGTAACCCTTTTCACCTGCAGGTCCGTCTTTACCACTTCTCCCACGTCTTCCTTCTTCGCCCTTCGGACCTGGTGGACCTTCCGGACCTTGAATAATGATTTTCTACTATTTGGGTTAATGCAAATATATCTTTTCATATCAAATATATTTTGTTAAAAGAAATACTGTAACAAATAATGTTTCAATAAATCATTTCTAGACAGTCTTGGTAAATGGTGTTTGTACTATTTCTTTTCAGCTCATTAGTCTCAAAGTTTAATTTTTCCCGACTGCACAAAGAACGCCATCACAATGTGGTGAAGTGGAAAATATATTTGAAAACAGAGATTTTTTTCAGTCAGTGAATTCTTACATATACGTTGCATATGCAGCTTATGTCCATACCTACATAATTATTACTTTGATTTGTCCCCATATTATGATAAACACACACTTCTGGACAATGTTTCACAGACTCGCTAAATATTTTGTAGAAATACTCTTAGTGTTGTAAAACGTGATATTGATAACGGAACTAAATTACAAAAAAAGAAAAGAATATAACGTGAACGAATCTCTATGAATTGTGTGTAAAAGAATTAAAGCCTAGGCTAAACCAAGAGGGGAATGTATATAATCTATCTATGTCACTGTTGATCGGATTAAAGGGTTAATACAGCACATACTCCCACCATATGTCAAGATAGGACGTTATCAATATTAACATGAAAAACAACATTTGGCAGTAAACTCACCAGGTGGTCCCTGGGGTCCGAGTGGGCCAGGCGAACCTGTCGATCCGTGGCTTCCTTTCACTCCTTTAGGGCCAGGATAACCTGTGGGTTGGATATAATTTCAACAGATAAATATCGAATTAATGATTCGCATAGAACCCACAATATGAAATACGTGTAAAATTTGTGCTGGTCTAAAAAGCAAGTGATACATTTTCAAACTATAATGACTTAAACAACTAGTTTCACTTAAAATAGAAATTAATTTTTGGAAAATCAATATATATCGATTTGTCGCATCAAGATGGGGGTATTTTCTTGTGTAAGAGCTAGGGGGGGGGGGGGGGGGGGGGTTTTGGGGGGGGGGAAAAACTAGGTAAAAAATTTTGGGGGGGGGGGGGGGGGGGGTTGGGAAAAAATTTAAGGGGCTTAACCTACTAAACGGAGTCAGCTGATTGATGCGAGTTAAAATTGATTACCGTAGAGCCCCCCCGTTGGTCGCGGGGTGATATTTTCTACAATAAAAGTAAGCAAAACAACACATTTTAATTGTTTCTTTGTTAGAAAACTTGTCACGTTATCATAATACAAGCCCCTGATACAGTAATGACCAATTGTTTTCTTAAATTGAAAATTTTCTTTTTTTATCGTAACTTGTCCATCTGGAGTGCAGTCGCTTTAATATCCGTACACGTTTAAAGCCTCCCTCGGCGGTTTAAACTCGTACGTTCATTATGTATGCTCTAAGTTTATCTTTTCCAAGTTCAATAAATCAAATAATATTATTTAGTTGTGAATACTCCTGTACAAAAAAGCTAATCAGTATGACTAGTAAATGATAAATAAAAGGGAATAAGTGCTGTTAACGATTATACGTATCTGTACTTGCACACAAGGAGCGCCTGCTTCAAATTCTTTGTCAATTTCATAGAGTTTTTATTTCAAGACAATAAAATTAAGTGTTCGATGTCTTGGCAAATATGTTTAACGTCCGGAAGATCAGAACTTGTCTTCCTACCAGGTCGTAATGTCTTTTACAATTACTCTTTAATATGTTCCAAGTTTCTCGTGGGTTAATGTTATGATTACAAATGTTCACAAGTAATCATTCACGACTGCATTGTTGTGGCTGTGTGCCCAGTCGAGAAATGAAAATAATTCTTCTTGCAAACTTAGAGGAATTTATCGCTTGTCTAGACGTAAATTGAGAACGGAATGTTTTTTCCCTAGGGATGCAACAATGTAGAAGATTCTCATCTATATAAAATAATAAAACTGATTTGATACTTCTGGTAGGTATAAAGTTAATTTCAAATGGCTTAAACTAGCAAGACTGATAAAATAAATAGTACCGCTGTACAACCTGCTTTTACAGATGTGGAAAATAATAAAATAAACTGGTTTCGTAATGTTCAAACTTTTCTTGCCAAATATGGATATCTAAATATTTGGTACAACAGGTATAACACCAATGCCATTGTTAAAAAAAAGGTTGTTAGATCAATTCCTGCAAGAAACGAGAATTGTCATATTGGAAGGTATAAATCTATCAATAATACAATCATCTTATAGCCATGCTTGGCAAATATCGTATCCAGAATTAGAACAGCGTTAATCAAAATACGCATTTTAGCACATTGTTGACGAATAATGGTTGGGAGGTCCTTTGATTATAGAATTAAAAGGGCCAAAAGATATTGTCCACAATATTGGATATGAGTTTCGTTTGTGCCTTCATGTATACCATATGATGGGTTACGTACAAATATGTAAAACGCTATTATTGGCAAAAACCTAATATTTCCAAATTTGTGGAACTGTGATCTACTCAAAATAAATTTGATTTGTGCAAGTTATATTAATATGAAGATAAAGTACCAATACAACGCGTCTGCTTTCTTAATGCTAATACACAATGAACAGTGATGCATTTCCGAAACTGAATGTAACTATACAGAGAATCTAAACTTTCGTTTTCCAGTGTAAAAACATATGTGTAGGTACAATGCATATGTTGTACCTAGTCTCGACTTTTCATTTCAATTGAAACATTGATGATGATTCCAAATTTCGGAGACCGTAAATTTAGACTGTTCGTCTACTAGGTAGAATAAATCTTTTGATAGTTCCAAAAAAAACATCTACATTTGCGTTATGTAATTCAGCCATGAATGATTTCATTTTCTGATTACATATTTGCACTATTAACGTTTTATGTACTACTATTATATAGTACATGTATTGCTACCTACATTTACAATTCAATATATTGTAAAATGTAATGAATGTTAATCACAAAAAATTGTTAAATTTACGTGAAAAAATGATGTTCTGTTCTGTTCTGTTCTGTTCTTAATATTGCTTCTCTTTTCCACATAAAATCACCAGCAGCTAGCTGACAACTATACTTTGACACGAACATTCTTCAGACACCATCAGTGATAATATCGATTTGTTCAACAAACAGGTCTTTGAAAAAATCAAGCAAGCTTCGGGCACTAATTGTATTTACAAATATTCAGTATATTTTACAAAGTTTCTTTCAGAATCCCTAATGTATTTTATGAAGACACAATGTTAAAAAAATATAACAAAATAATCTAATCAATTTTTCTACTAACTCCGTGACGGTCACAGAATTATGTATTTACGTGTCTTTTAGTGCATGTTCTAATTGTAATCTCGTCAAGTCCAAGTAAATTGTCTTTTATCATACTAGATGCCATTACATCTAGCTATTAAGTGCTCAGTGTTTGTTTTTCAAACTTATAGTGTCAACGCCACTACCTGACAGAAAACGTGTCAAGAAACGCGTATTTACTTTGACAGCATGTTGATTGAAATGTCGGTTATTTCTTCCTTTTTCAAACCTTTTTTCCAAACCAAACAACTTTTTTACCGATGAATGTTGAAAATTAATTTTCCGCGATCAGTAGAATTTGAGAGCAAATTCTCCAGAGATTTTTGTTAGCGCAGCATTGTCTTAACTTGTCGCAGATACTTAACTTTATATTCAATATATATATGTTCAGGGGGTTTAACTTAAGTAATATGATTGTATATATTTTAACTAAACATCATTCAATGTTTTAATAAAACAAAAGTTGACAACATGTTCCATGAGATATTGCCGAACCTTTCACGAAGTACAGGCATTGTTGATCTAGGATTCCTTATCAAATGGAATCACTATTTAAGTCAAGTATATTGTATTTGGACCTGTATCAAACTGTTCAGACTGGAAAAGCATGTAAATAATTGATGACAGAAGCCTTCCGCAAACACTTAACATTAGTGCCTGGACTTTTTCACGTGTCAAAAGTATTAAGTTAAAATGTTTTTGTTTTTTTTCTGTTGCGCTAAGCAAAGACCAACTTTTAGCCAATATACAGATATACTAAAACGGTGTACGCTGACAAGAAGTGAAAGCGACAGAGAGCGAGGTTTTGGACAATACCACTTATGTATTAAAAGATAACGCTCAATTACATTGATCAATTTCACGGAATGTACACTCTCATGTTACTACAAATGTACATATATTATACTAACCTATTTCTCCTTTTTCTCCTGCGAAGCCAATGAGACCTCTGTCCCCTTTCTCACCTGGCTCGCCCTTATCTCCAGGAGAACCTATAAGCGACATAGTTCAAAACAAAGAAACAATTTATACACGAACAAACTGTGCATATTACATAATATATTCATTTCTTAATATTATTTGTGTCAAATGTTGCAAATCAACAGTGAAAGAACACAATACTTCCTAAAGGGAAGGTAATGTCAGAATACGCACGCATATTACTGTACATGTCTTATAATTACGTATTTTCATTTAACATGAAACAAGAATACTTTCCAAACATTTTAAAGTTCGGTATACCAGTATATTTTACCATATTTTTCCATGATTGAATGGTAAAAGCCGATGAATTCAAGTTACTGTAACCTTGCATTAATTGATGGTCGAAGATCGACCATTTATTTTATATGAGAAGATTGACATGTTGCGTTAAAGGAAAAATGTGTGAAACAGTCTGGTTTTGGCAGAAAATAACTGAAATATTATGGAATAGGGCGATAAACATCAACAACAGAATGAACCCTACCTGCGATACCATCGAATCCAAACCTGCCTGGTGTGCCCTTTGGCCCGGGTTGACCCTGTTCACCCTTAGGACCTTGGGGGCCTGGTGGTCCAGGTGGACCTACAGCAACCGGAACTCCTGGGGGACCCGGGGGACCAGGACTACGTCTTGCGTCACAGATGTTAAAAACAGTTCTACAATAGTCGTGAATAGATGCCGTCTGAAATTACAAAATTATAACTTGAGATGTTAATTTTTATACAAATGTGTTACCTAACTTTATTTAGAAATTGTCGAGTTTTCAATATATTAAAGGTCCAATACTAACGAAAGCAAAAATTCAAATATACTTTAAAAAACACAAAAATAAGTTATTTTTAATATAAAATGAAAGTTGGTATGTAGAAATTCTAATTAAACCACAGTACATGTACAATTATTTTTCTATGCATTATGAAGAAAGTTAAAAAGACCTGGGTAGTCATTTTGTCGAATCACTGAAATTTCAACATAATACACATACTTTTCTTCGTGTTCCAAACACTTTCTGTAAATTTTAACCTGACAATCTTCATTATTTAGTGTCTTGCATAAGGTAATGTACTTGCCATTGAAATAACTGTCACTTAATTTTCGCTTAGTAGTGGACCTTTAATGATACATGCTCTACAATTTGATATTTTTTATACAATTTGACTATTTTAATGACACTTTCGACAATTATGCTAAAAAAATACAATATTGAATCAAAAATAAACAAAATATCTTATAAAGTTACCTTGTGTTCATAGTATTACTATAACATCACTAAAATTTCACGTTAACTAACGAAATACTGTATTCTCTCAGCGAAATAATTTCATATGTTATCACAGTTTGGTGATAAATATTTTTTCATTAAAGTCTGCTGGAACTACTCTACTTCATTAGTAAATATACATAATGTACGTGTAGCTTGTAACTACACAAATAATAAAAAGAAAACGTCTTCGTTCTGAGTGGATATAGAATATATCTCAACTCAATGTGTTACAATATTTCATATCCACTAAAAACAATACCAAGATATGCGAACATCCTGCTGTGTATCACATTAATCGGACGGTGCGGTCATTGGTCTTGAATTTTATTTTTGTAACACATTGTTGTCTGAAATCATCATGACGTCAAATTCCGAAATGATGAATAACAGACCAGACAATTATCTGTAAAACGATGTATTCCAACACTAGAGTATGGAAAAATGTTGCGATATCTGGCAGTTAATAAAACTGAATAACTATAGATGTATTATCAGCTCAGTTTTCGGAAAATATCAAAGTATGACAAAAAGCTCGAGGACAACAAGCATGTCTCCCTCGTCCATGCAAGCTTCGTGATCTAATGGTCTTAACGTAAAATAGACATCAACATGTAAAAATAGACTTTACACTTCGGATGGTTTTTCACTTTTCGGCTTTGATGACTAAAAAGTTCTTCATAGTCTTACACTTAATTCATCAACGACGATAGCAACAACAACAAATAAAAACAACAAAAGTCTTCATACACGTTGGCTGTAACTTTGGTAATTTCATTTTAGGAATGAATTTAAAAAAAAAAAAACATAATTTTCAATTGTTAGAATAAATGTCAACGTTTATTACGACAGTCTGCGGTTTGTGAAAGTGTTACATATTAAGTTGTATCTGGTTAACGTAAAGCAAATTCCCTCTATCGATTCTTTCATGGCTCAGCTCTAAATCTTGATAGAAGAAACAATGATGATTTAGTTACGCAAAATACAGAAGAACATGTGTAAATTCCCATGTTCTCTGCATAACAGGTCTTTCTGTCTACTAAATCTAGAACGGTAGCTGGTTTATTAGCTTCGAGCGGGACGTACTAAAATATTGTTGCTTGTAAAATAAACGTTTCCAGCATTCACTATGCAAATTTTACGCATGTTATCAGGAAATTTAAACAAAGAAGCAATGTAAATAAAATTCAGTTTAGCTTTGAGCATGAGAATCTCGTGATATTTTGCATTTCCAGACAATGTTCTTGAACTTTGTCGGTGAAATATTGCAGCTGGTATGAATTTAATTTGAAATAGAAAAGTATTAGAAATGGAGGTTATTTTGTAAAGCATGTTAAAGTTTTCGAAAGTTTTAGCATGTAGAGATATGTAGCATGGTTATGTCGTTTCGGTCAGTGAAATAGCAAATTAAATGGTAGGTTGCTTACATGTACGAGATCATGCATGACCTACAGTTAAAATACGTTAGCAATAACTTGTTTCTCAATAATATTGTTGGTTCTTCATTCTTTGTTTAAGACTTTAAGTTAATGCATTATCATATCCATTTAATATGCCATTTATCTTCCAGTTATAATTTTAACGGTGTTGGTGTGTCTGCACTAAGTACATATCAACATACCTAAGCTGATATAATACTAATGTTGAACATCTGATGCGCTTTGGCAATTATTGCTGCTTTTGACTGTCTCTGTCGCCAAATGTAAGGCATATATAAGTTTAGTAGATATATTTATTATTCTACACACTTAACCGTCTCACAAAAATATCATCTTAATTCGTAAATACTGTTGGGACATCTTTCCGGAAGTGCGTATCTATGTAAGTAAGTCAACATATACCCCTGTTTGTCTTCTTGGTGCTGTGATAACTTTACAAAAAACTATTAATTACTTTGTATATAAAAAAAATTCCAGAAGTCTAATTTATTAGTTTACCAAAGTAATACGTCAACAATTAACTCAAATAAACTCGAATGCATGTAATATTTTCCACTTTTACAGTTCATAAATTACACAATTGAAGACAATCTAAAAAGGAGATAGAAATGTTGATTGAAATATGTTACAAACGTACTAAGCGATTCATCAATTTGAAAGTTATTCCTAAGTTATAAGTCCCGGATGGACCTTTTCATTACTATTACAGCATGTTTTATTATCAGGGTTTATTTTATTGTTTCAGTTAAATTCATAGAAACTTAACGTTGAAATATGAAAATTTACTGCCTTTAATCATAATTTGCTTTATTGAATTTATTGAAATGTTTCTTATACAATTCTGTGAGCATAAGAGAAGAAGATTTAATTGAAATTCTTTGTAAAGGCGTGTACTTGCATAGCGAGAACATTTCAATTCACGCATACAAACAAAGGAACACAAACGCATTTAGAATGTCATTTATATCAAATTAAATGCAGTTTTGCATAATCATTGTTATTCAAGATAACCGATAGGTTGTTACTGCACCAAGACATGTCACACGTTTGTTTTTGCGTAATTCAAAACGGCTTAGTTATCTTTTTTTTTGTTACAACTGTGGCTTGGTTTCCGATGATGGTTTCCAAATCTAGATTGTCGTGAAATCAAATATAAAAAGTAGTCGACGTTGCGTAGCCCCGCCGACATTCATATTGTGCATTGCAAAAATAAACCATCTTGAAGTGAATTAGCTCGGATATTATAGCTATTGTGCTTCTGGTGAAATTATTTAAAAAAAAATGAACTTTGCTCTCTTTCGACGTACTTGTTCCTTACATCACGCCGTTCGTTTCTTTGCGAATAAAACTGTTACCAGAAAGCGCTTCTCATTGACTGCTATTTATAACTGAAAATTTAATACATAGAAAACAGCATGAAATTTGTTAATTTTCTATAAAGAATGGTCAATGTCGCCTGTTAATTGTGTATGACATTTTTCTCTTGATATAAATTGTAAACTATAAATTTAACAACCAAAGTAATGACAGAAATGTGTTTAAAGCAGGCCAATTATGATGATAAGAGATTAAATAGACGATATGTGTTTGTTTTGAGTGGATATGGAATATATCTCACCGAGAAGTGATGCAATTGTTATTTTTCACGAGCTCGAAGCGCGAGTTAAAATGTGAAAATTATATCACTTTGAGTTGAGAAATATTCAATACCAACGAAAACAAATATATTCCTTTTTCATTTTATACTATCTATTAAAACAAAATTTAAAGTATGTATATGCACTGAAAAAAGTAGTTCTGACAGACCTATATCACCCACACTGTGACTGATATGATATCTATATCATCACTCTATATTTCACTGATATAACACAGTATTTCATTAGTATCAATTATTACATTCAAAATGTCGTTCAAATGACCATAAGTTAATACTAGTATACAGTAACGTCTCAATCCGATAATTCGATTGTTTCGGTATAAATTTCCTTTTAAAAATGTCAACGATTTTTCAACAAACTTAAAGATGTACATTGTAAAGGACAAAAACATTTTCTTCATCTCTGGGAATCCATTAACTTATTAAACGATATCTAGATGCAAATGTCTACAGGCATGCTTTCACAGCTTCAAGTTTGAACAAACGTTATCATTACAGAGAATTTCCTTGGTATTCCCCAACACACGATGATGAAAGAGATATATAGAAAGAAATCAAATTTCTGAGGAATCGTCCTAGATCTCAAGGGTACAACATACATTTCATTGCATCTCCAAGTCAAAATATATATGTATTATGTATTAGTCTTTAGGGAAATTATCCGATTTCATGTTTGATGTACGCCTAATTTATGGTTATTTAGCCTTCCTGCTGTCATTAGCAAACATTATCAACTGTAATTCGAGGGTTGATCATCAAAGTATTATATCATTATGTCATCAATTTGTATTCTGCTAAACCTTGCACCTATACGATGTGTAATATGTATGATGAGATTTAATATATGTTATAATTAACAATTACTGGTCAGTTTTAGAATTTATATGTAAATTGTGATATTTGTATACAGATTATGCTATATTAACAGTCTCGTGTAACTCAATTATGAGTGGCAATGTACTTTTGTTTTACTGATATTGTATGCAATGTATTTTGTACTGTGATAAAATGTACATTGATAAGACTTTAATAATAAATAAATAAATATATGATATAAGGCTTGATTTTAGACACATCGCAGCTATTATCAATAGCATCGCTTTCCCACTTACATTTACCGAAAGTCGAAAATCGAATATTAAACAATGCCTTAAATCCATGTTGTTTAAGGTTATAAAAGAATGAATAGTTATGTCAAAATGTGTATTTGTCTGATATGAGTCCGACTGTAAAATAAAACTGCTTTGATACACTGTATGGACATTTTGCACATTTTAAATTTCTTGTACCACATGCAAATAACCAACCAAGAATAGTAAAATTGTACATTGACACGTCCTTCAAAATAGTAAAACCTACACTGAAAAATACCGGTTGTACAAAAAGCAACTCTGCAACTTAAAAGATAAATGTGTTAAAACGTGTGCCCCATATGTCAAAATTAGTATTTTCCTATAATGACTGAGAGAACATGTGGCATGCCAGCAGAAGGGCGTGAGATTACATCTTTTAATGTTTGCCTTTTTTAACAAAACGTGAAAAACATATTCATGCCACATTTAGAACTGGAAAATGGATACTAATACTGAACGGAAAGCCTTGTTTTTGACATGAATGAGGTAGTGAATATATAATATCAGATGATCTGTTCCTATAATCAGATCGGATTTGTCTAAACCTGATGTAATTAATTAGGTTTAGCCGGAATCTGGATCAATCTAGAATCAAAACCAAGTAAGTTATACAGCAATAAAAATCCGGCCACTCTTGTGATGTCTTCACCGCCATTGACTTCTATATGTGGCCAATGTTTTAAGTTAAACATGCGATTTACGTGCAGTTCAGCTGTGAATAGCAATTAACAATTAAACACTACATGTAACTACACACATGAGGGATGTTATCGTGACAGCGTTCATAGCAAGAAGTGCTGGCTAGATTCAATTTCTCTTATCCCGTAACTTTGACTACAGTTCCAAGTACATGACTCTTTTACTATTTCTTTGCTCGGTGAATAACTGACACATTGGATATGAAATCGTGTAAAGAAGATCAGCTGTATTTAGAAAAATAGGTTAAACATTTTTGTTCACGGACTTTCTCTTAGACAGTCTTTATTACACGTCGCCTAGAATTTAAAACCTTGATTAAACGCTCCACAATAGAATTGACTGCGCTATCTTCTAGTTATGACTGTCATAAAATATCAAATAACAATACCGAAGACTCCCTTTAATGATATTTTCATCTTGTTATTGCAGAAATAAGTTTACGGACTTCTTTCCTGGTATTGAATGCGTCATGGCGTTGATCTTGTCAATGCTATAGATATAGTCTGGCGTAACAATCTCTCGGTGTGTTTATTAACAACGAAATTGATTAGAGAGAAATGATTAATTGCATTTGTTCTATCAAGTCGTTTACTGCACTTTCTTTTCGAAACTGTAGATGCAATCGTTTTAATTATTGTATTTAAAACCCGTTTTGCTATTACTTATGAATCACGATATTACAATTTGTACACACTTTTTCCATTCAGATTGATTATAGTTCCGGCTGACCCTGGGATATCTCCCCGGACTACAGACAGTTTGAAGAGACAGATACAAGGGCATTCGGGTACTAGACCTTGGCTCTGTTACGAATAATCCCCTTCGTTCTTTTACGTGACCAGTAAATAGGATCGATACACATGAGATTACCTCTGAGATTCTAGCCAATTGATCTTTAAACACTGAAAAGTGTTTCTGAAATTTTCAGTGCCCCAGTCGAGAATCGAGCCGGGAATCTCCGGATTGGCAGTCCATAACGAGCGGAAACCACTTCACCACGTCGCAATCCGCTTTTACACTGCATAAGCATTTAAGAAATTCCGCAATATGCAAAATTTACTTACTAAATATTTTATACGTATATTTACAAACTATTCCAAGTGCACCCCAAGTCATTGTTTCAGACATATTAAGTAGAAGAACATTCTTGTTTTACTGTATAAGGTTCAAGGGGCGTTTCCTGGCATGCTTTCAGAAATCGTTACGGGAAAAGAACAAACAACCTGCAAAATGATAGACTGCAATCGTATTGACAACATTTCAAGTTTTCATAACAATAATAATAATAATAATAATAATAATAATAATAGTAATACTCACATGATAATTTATTCAGCACTTAATTAATAATCATGCATTTAAGAAAAATAGTTCCGTCAATAAAATTTTCAATATCACATTTAAGATTGATTCATCACTTATAACGAATTGATAATGTTATCATAGGTCTTTTCAATGTTATGCAATAAGTTCTGTTAATTCATATGCTCATTGTTAAGAAGTACTTATAAACTTAATATCTCAGAAATTATTACTGTAGGTACATGTATTTCACTGTATGTTAAAAACTTACGAAGAATTTAAAAAAGACATATACGTGCTGCTTCGGATGCCAATAACACTTTGAAGACTTACTTCAAATGGGGTCCAAGAATGTTTTAATCTTGCATTTTTTCTAATTTGTGAAGAAAGCAGTTAAGGATAAATTAATGTATTCAAGAATTAGAAAGCCATGCTTAAAATAAGACAGAGTGTAAAGATCAACAGCTCTAAACATGAATTTATGTATTGGCTAGGAAAAAATAAAACTTTATAGTTTAGAAGAGTATAAAATGCCTTTTTTTACTTTATCCTTTAAACCTATAATGAATTTTGGTGGACTGAATGATTCCATGTCGCAATACAATCATAATAGAAAGTTGTACAGGACATATTATCAATCTTATGTACATATTGAAAGTACTCTTTCTTGTTCTATAGGAATGCACATCAGTTTCCTTAATGAAGTGTTCCTTCATATACGATGGAAACTTATACAATGTAATAATAGATCTTATGTACATGATTAATCTCTAGTCATTTAACATTGACCTCCAATTTTACACACCAAGTTTATGAAAATCCCTACAATTCAGTGAAGTTCTGAACTCTGAATGTCCAATTCAATTAATACCTACTTAATCACGTGATAGAATTTCACGAAACACAAAGTCTGTATATAGCTATACTCAATACAACAAAAGATTACCGGTACAAAGGTCAATTATCACTGTCAAATTTTACTGGTTTCAAAATAGTTACCGATCCATACCTAAATATGCCTAAGACGAATGAACAAAGCTACTAGACTATTGATTTGCTGAAACAGCAGTAGTGGTAGTTTGAACGGATGTTTTGACAGCAATCATGAGCGGATGTTTTGACAGCGTTCGTGGGACATCTGTTTCGAGTGAAACTCAAAGATGAAAAAAATATCTAGACAGATATTATTAAAAAAGGCAAGACATACGTACCATGTCAGATCTTTTATGACGTCTATGCATTTGGAATATCTGAAAATATAAGAATAATTAGATCATAATATGCATTGTAGTTTAGTATTTCCTGAAGCGTCCTTTTTACATATTATTTTTCTATAGTAATACAATTTAACTTAATGAGAATAAAACCTTTTAAAGAGATGAAATCATTTGTAGTTGTTCTACTATTTTCTACCACAGCCATCACCGCCACAACAAGTAGTAGAACAAGTAGTAGAACAAGTAGTAGCAATAGTAGGAACAGTAGCAGCAGCAGCAGTAGCAGTAGTAGAAGCAGCAACAGCAGCAGCAGCAGTAGTAGAAGCAGCAGTAGCAGTAGTAGAAGCAGTAGCAGCAGATATGCATGCAATATATATAGTTATATATTTTTTGTCTCGAGATTTCTTTATAACCATATAGACTGTCGTAATATTGCTTTCTCTAGAACTTATTTTGACTTACCAAAGAAAACAGTCAAACATTATTTCATGATAATCAATCAAAACAATTCAATTTAGATTCAAAAGATTAAAATAGGCAGAAAATTCAAAACGGATATTTATAAAGTATATCTTCCCTACAGCCAATTTGTTTGAAATTATAACATCTCCTGTTTGTAGTCTAACGTAATTATTGTGAAGTTACGGATACGTTGCAATGCTTTAATTTTGAAGCAGTCCAATTGATCTTGCTGACATTGAATATACGTCACAATTTGCTACTTAATGTAAGCTTAAGGTCTGTGTAAGAGAATGATGTCACTAAGTTGCAAATCCACACTAAGCTACTTCATGTAGCTACCCAACATATTGTTCCATTACATCTATTAGTGTAAAGTGAGAGAAAATGTGTCTCTATCGACCTAATGAGCATAAACTACAGATACTAAATTTTAAGACATCTTGTAAAATATTCTAGAAGATAATCAACTTTATGTCCGGGTTATTCTTTTCAAAATAACCTTAGTCATGGAAACTAACATCTGATGAAAAGGGTACTTATATCCGAATGAATCTTGTAAAAAGACACGCGTAAGTATCGCTGAGTAGATTTGAAAAGTTTTCTTCCAGGGTATGACGAGGGTGAGTTTCTTACTTTAAGACTAGGCGTAATTCATGTCTGAACTGACTTGCCAATAAACACGTAGACAGTTCCCGTTCATTTACTGAATTCGTGGTGATAATTGTATCAGCCGAGACACCTGAGTCCCTTATTTGTCTTAGACGTTATTTTCGTTACTGGAAAAAATGAATAGTGTGTAAAACGTTCTTTGTGCGGATGTTCTATTTTTGCGTAGGGTTGAACAAATACGGTGTTGCTTTTAAAAGCACTACATTTCTAAGTAGAATCTACTGTTACAGTAGTAGTATCTCACTGAAACCACTAAATTGATATTCTGAGTCAACATAAACGTTAAAGAGTCTGAAATAGGATTGTCAATCATTGTATGTATATTGGATTTACAGTGTGATAACATCCCGTGAGTCTTTCGTGTGTACCTTTGTACACGTAAAAGTAAAAGTACAATGTACATTCAAATGTATTTAAGCCCTAATATTATTGGTAATGGTTTCAAGGAATATATCATACTGGTGATGTGGACAGTTATTTCCGCAAAAGAAAAACATAAGGCTGATTCGCTTCTAAAAAATATCTTTAAATCTAAATTCAAAAATAGTGCGCTGCACCATATAACTGCGTGTCGTCGGAACGTTCTACCTTGGTACAGTTTAAATCACGTGTAAGAATATTGTCCCTGAAGAAAATGAAACACATCGATAACCGTAGTTAAACATACTTCCGCTATGTTATATAGCAAGCTAAATCCAGGGCCTTTGAGAGTCTGATATTGTTCATAAATGGTTACATGCTAAAAGTAACTGTGCATGACACTGTCCGAAAATGAAACGATACTAAAACTTGAGTGACTTTTAATAATTTATTATCTACATATTTCAACAAAAATTAAATGCAGAATGGCAGTAACATCATGATTTAATATATGATTTTTCTTTTGAAGTTCGAGGAAATACTATAAAGCAAACAATTTTCGCGCGAGTGATTATTTGCATATTGTCGCCGCGGGTATTCAATATTGTGTGTTATTGCTTTTATATAAACGAAGTAAATTTACTGCTGAAGTAAGAAGAAACAAACGTATTCGTGTTTTCATTGAATTCACGGAAATTTAATTTCGGTTATGCAGCGAAAATAGGTTCACATCACTATTAGAAAGTTTACAGATTTCTGTGACTAAGTAAATACAATAGCTCTAACATTTTTCAAATGACACGCCAGAGATTTGTACATCTTGAAATCAGTACACGACACATCTACATTAGCAATTTTATATAACCCCTCAGAATCTAATTTACTCATTACCGAACACAGGCGAAAGCAAATGAAAGGCGACAAAATGGTTACTCTTCTCCGACGATGAAATGAAAGTACATAATTACATTTGACACTAAAATAACTGGAAAGTCTCACGACAAATCTAACATGGAGCTGTCACGTTCTCTATAAAAAAAATCTTACTTTCTGTGAGATTTTTAAAATCTTTATGACGAATGTATTTGAAGATTCTTAAAGACTTTTTTGGTGATTTTAGACATCAATAATATCATTTGAAGAATGTCTTTAAAACAAACTTTAAAAAGGCACTTTTGATATTACATGTCAGTCTACCCACTTCCCTTTTATCTGATGTTTGTTTTGTTCTTTTTCGTCATTTCCATGTTAAACATACGTGTACTGTGATATAGCCTCGTGCATATTAAGAATGTAAATGTAATAGCTTATATATTTAGACATAGGATTGTTTACCGTGAACTTTGCATTATGTCGTATACATAAGAGACGTTGTAATTAGTAATTTCGTGGGTGGCTTTCTTAAGGTACAAGAACCGAGCCAGACAAAATAACAATAAAGTGCAATCTTATTCTATGAAAGTAGTGTTTTATTATATACTTGCGTTAGTCAATCTCTCGGCAAGGTCAAGAACAGCTGATATTATTATCCTTGTTGTTACATGTGTACTGAAACATCACGATAGATTTGCAGGATTGAAAAAAATATTTTCGCTAAACTGAATCTCATTTTCCTCCGTATTTGAAAGTTGTTGATTTAGCTTTAAACAATATTTAAAACTATAGTACAATAATTGAAGTTAATATTATCTCAAACAATAGTACAAGTAAGTTTACTAGAATTACAAGCACATTGTAGTTAGGATAGCATGAGTTACAAGCATATTGTAGGTAGTGTAACATAAGTTACAAGCATATTAAAGGTAGGGTAACAGGAGTTACAAGCATATTAAAGAAAGGGTAACAGGAGTTACAAGCATATTGTAGGTAGGGTAACAGGAGTTACAAGCATATTGTAGGAAGGGAAACAGGAGTTACAGCATATTGTAGGTATGGTAACAGGAGATTCAATCATATTGTAGGTAGGGTAACAGGGGTTACAAGCATATTAAAGGTAGAGTAACAGGAGTTACAAGCATATTAAAGGAAGGGTAACAGGAGTTACAAGCATATTAAAGAAAGGGTAACAGGAGTTACAAGCATATTAAAGGTAGGGTAACAGGAGTTACAAGCATATTAAAGAAAGGGTAACAGGAGTTACACGCATATTGTAGGTAGGGTAACAGGAGTTACAGCATATTGTAGGTAGGGTAACAGGAGATTCAATCATATTGTAGGTAGGGTAACAGGAGTTACAGCATATTGTAGGTAGGGTAACAGGAGTCACAGCATATTGTAGGTAGGGTAACAGGAGTTACACGCATATTGTAGATAGGGTAACAGGAGATTCAATCATATTGTAGGTAGGGTAACAGGAGTTACACGCATATTGTAGCTAGGGTAACAAGAATTACGAACAATAGTGTACATAGGGTTACTTGAACCACAAGCAATAGTGTCGGCAGGGTTACTAGAATATCAAACAATAGTACATATAAGGTTCATAGGATCACAAACAATAGCACAGGTTGGGCTTCTAGAATCACAAGCAATGGTGTAGGTAGAGTTACGTTTTATTCCGGGTGTTTATGTTTTGCCTTATTCTCTCCAAATCACTTTTTGAGCACCCGCCGTTTTTCTGAAGAAGGAACGTGCCATTATCAATAAAGATGAGACAACCCCCCTCAGAGTGATAATGGCATAAAAGTTATATATCTAAAAGTAAATTAAGTTATATGTCATATGATAAAGATATTAAATTAAATTCAATAGAATGGAAACCAGTAAAAAATAAACGTACATTCTCTCAAGGGCAAAAATAAGTCAAGGAAGAGATACATCAAGGAATGTTAACTATCGCTCTTCAATCTGGTAATTCAATATCTAGGATCTTTTATTTCCACTCATATGGGACTTGCTACAGTTTAGTTTTCCCCTGTGTCAGCTAAACTTCTCCACCTTGTCTTGTCTGACAATCTTGAGACAAATAAACGTGACATGCTGACTTCATAATTTGAAATTATGTGTACTGGATGAAATTTATTATGATGCATTTGTTACTTGGTGTATTGACGTTACGCTAGCCTACAAGAATCAAGTGAAGAAACGTAGGTGGCCTTCGTGGCTGTAAAGAATAAGAACATAGCAGCTCTTTTGTAGTGCGCGCAAAAACTTCCAGAAAAGTTTTGCTTTAAAACCCGTATCATTTACGGCCGTCATTAATAATTTGCCGATGCATAATATAACGATGAAGGACATTTCTATATTTGGAATGTACAGTTTGTGTATAAGGAATAGGGGTAAAAGCGGTATCAAATCACTTCTAACAAATACCCTTGGCGAAGCAAACTCTCAGATACCAGACGATCTTAAAGTAACATTGACCTGAAGCGCGAAAAGACATTTTATTACCACAATAAAGGCGTTCTGTAAACAAAATAAAGCCCAATTGGGAGACTGAAGAATAAACAGACAACACAATTATTGCACAATCTGGCTCCTAGTGATAATTATAGCAAACAAGAACTATCTTTAAAACAGATGGTCTGTGCAATTTTAAGTATATGAGAGCGATTAGTAGCAAGATTTTATAGTAAAATAATTTGTCAAGTTTAATTTCTAAGCATTCAGAAGGCGCCAAATGTCACAGGATGAGACAACGTGTGTTCCCTGACCGTGACGCGAAAACAAAACCTTTGGAAAGCAAGATTGTAAGAGCGAACGCTCTCCAGCCGGTTACACATTTTCACCCCAATTGAGATTACAACCGTTGTCCAACATATGTACCAGGAAAGCAAACTTAATCCTTGTTAGTCACTCGAAATATTGACCTTTTTTCACAGGTCAAGAGAGTACAATTACTCTACATTCCTAATTAACATCATTTAGGGGATAACAACAGAATTATTATGTTGATAGTACTAAATACGTAGTAAAATTACAAAATAACTCCTAAATTCAAATTTTTCGGGAGTATTACAATACTTATTACATGTAATTCAAATTTTCGGCAAATACTGCCGTTTTATTTACTAACATCACATTGTTAATCATATATTAAATTATTTTTTTTTAATAAGTATAATTTTTTAAATTATTAAATTCCGCTCACATGAGACTTGCTACAGTTCTGTATTCCCTTATTATATTTATTTAAATATTTTATAAATGATAAATAATACTACTGCTGACTGCATGAAAATCAAATTTGAATTAAAGAGATGTTTCAAACAAAAAACAAAACAGTTATACTCCCTAAGGAATAGATATAGAATGTATTGTACAATTTTAAAGCCGTTCAAAAAAGATTGAAAACGCAAGAGCATTTTATTGACCTTTCTCATTCGGTATTATCCCGTTAACCATTTGTTTTACCTTTATTGTCTTTGACTCAAGTTCTTTTCCCTGATAGTAACTACTCTCTATGACTGCTGTTTGAGGTTCTGAATAATACCCACACCGAATGAGACCTCTGGGATATGAGTACGACCTTCTGTCCGTACATTGAAATGTTTATTATGATAAGAAAATCTTAATTTAAAGCAACATCCGTGTGCAAAAACTGACCAAACTTTGTCATTGACTTACTTAGTGCTGACGTCATAGTATAACATGCGCTTAACAATACTGCTCAAGTGTCATGATATAGTTGTTATTGAAATGCTAACTTTCATGACAGTTTTCAGTCTTCTCTTTTATTTCAGTATGATATAACATAGATGCGATATAATATTAGACACAGCGTCGGACTCCTAATCCTGAGGTTGCAGGTCCGAACCCTGTCACTAGAACAGGACAGTGACGATCACAATCTCTTCGTTTGACATAACTCCTAATAAGAACTGATGGGTCTTTTACCTTTAATATTTGATATCACTCGCAAGAACAAAGAAAAATGATGGACCATTTCCCGGAAATTGTTGCCAAAAAGACCATTCGTCACAAAGATCTGACTGTGTGAATCTAGCACTTTAACTATAGATATGAAACAGTTTCTGTAAGGTCAAAGAATAGGCGTTTCATTACGTTTGCCAAATGAACTGAAAAAAGTCTTCGCCCTATTGACATTGAATGAAAAACCTTGTAGGTTTTGTTTGTTACGGATCACATCGCATCACATGATTGTTATGTATGTACATTTATTGCCGTGTGTATCTTTGCTTGTATCATAATGACATTCTTTCTGATGCCATGAATAATTTAAATGCGACGGATCAAAGAATCATTTGGGTTAATAAATGCCTCGGGACAATTTGGTGAAGTATTTTTACATACGTAGCTGTTAAGAATTCATGACTTCTGTGTGCGGTTTCGCATGTTTGTTACATTGATATATTGTTTTCCTTCGTGACGAATGGTTATTACATTATTGATGACTTATCTGGAACACATTGTTCTATATTTTAAAGGTGTTTTGTAAAAAAATAGTCATTTTCTTTAATGCAAGGACAGATTAATGCATTTTTGTTGTACACACGTTGAGTGGAGAATGTTTTTAATGCATATTACATGCATGAATGATTAATTACTTTACCAGTTTGGACCTAGTTGTGCAAACAGAACATGGACACTCATTGAAGTTGCAATGAGATAATGTGCTTTCAGAGTAATCGTCACAGCTCTTCTACTTATCTCTGAGAAATTGTGTTGTATAGCTCAATTACCACACATTCATAAAAGGAAATCCTCGTACTTAGTTGGAAAACAGTTTGAGCACTGTACATTTTAGATTTAGATATTATAAAAGTTTGCATTGTTTACTCTTATGTTTACAATGGTAGTGGGAACGTTGATTTTCAAATCACAGGACTTGTTTTAAAACAAGATTGTCGCCAATATTGAGATGTTTACGATTAAAATACAGTACGCAGGTTGTAGGAAACCATACATTCACATATCTAAAAGAACGCACAGGACAATCGATGGAGGCTTGCATAATACAACACCTTGGGTATGCCCACTCAATTTTAAACAACAGTCACTGTGGCAATGATTAAATAAATGCGCAGAACTTAGGTCAAATACACGTAGAGTAGCATGGATACATTTATGTTTTACATTACATGTGAAACACTTTCATGGATTGATACTATTTTGTTACTTCATCAACATACTCTTCAATCGGTATCGTATATTTTGTCCATCTATGACATTGAATGTGGTACGCTAAATAATGCATCGTTATTGCAGGCTTAACACACAAAATAAAGTACTGGATAAAAGGATCCTTCGGAAATAGACAGTTGATTATTGACTTGTAAATTAACTCGTCTGGCAACTAGATGTTCTTTGACGCAAGAAAGCGTTAAGTGTTTTACAGTTTGTGATCATATGACTATTCAGCCTATATCTCCGTTCCATTGTTGACATTTTAAATGTTGGTACTATTCCATTGGGGGAAAGTTGTGTTGACATCTACGTTCGTCAGAGTGATACCAAAAACTGCAAGAAATTCTTTCTCATATTAAAAAACCCTAAGGGTACAATTTCCTCAACACTGAAAGTATAAAAAGATGCGTTCTTAAGCTGGAATTTTCATGTAATAAAGCTTTTCAAAACTGACTGGTGATTGGTTTTTGTTTCTTCATTCAGAGGAAACGTTTTCTCGCAATGGGCAGCTTTCGTATTCAATTTTTATTTAATCGATTGCTGAGATGTTAATAGCGTCCATCGAGTTTAAACTAATTGATCTTGTTATCAATAATTGTAAATGTGTGGTACATGTGTTATCCCTCGCTAAAGGCGAAGGGATATTGTTTTGGCGTTGTCCGTCTGTCGGACCGTTCGTCCTGAGCCATAAACTAAAGAACCAATGGATATAATTTCATGAAACTTGAAATAAGAACACAATAGCATAATACCGCGGGGCATGCGCAAGTTTTGCGCAAGACTGGCTTAGTATCTCCGGAGTGATTGTCCTTTAATTGTTTTGTTCTTCTAGATTAAACATGAAAACGTTAAGATATAATTTATGTGGACCGAACCGGTCATCATAATTTAATTGTAATTGGCTCAAATGATTTAATGGTCACTCTTTCTAATAACCACCGTACACCCCCTACCTCCACCCCATCCCCTTCCCGATGCAGAAAAAGAATTACCCCTCAAAGATGAGGCCCCAGTGTGGTGGTGAAATTAAAAAAATGCTTTTTGTACATAATTATTAAGAATTATTGTTGTCTGAAACTGGTAGTGCTGATTTATTGTAACTTATAACAATAAAGTTCTTTATGAATGTAACATAAAGAAAGAAATCATCCCCTCGAATATTGGGCCCCAATAGTATGGTGAATTTTTAAAAATGCCTTTTTTCTGAAACAAATGTCAACCAATACACTTTCAAGTGGTTCTTTTGCAGTAATTTGCTTCAATTACCCTACTAGATATTTTAGCATTGCCATGTCTATTTGCTCACACTGGACAACACCATAAGTTTTTGAAAATGGTACACGCTGGAAATTCACTGACAATACATGTATATACGTGTACAGACTGGTTTATGATTTTAACTGATCATAAGAGAAGAACATATTGTCACAACAGTGTCAATGCTTAAGGTAACAATTTCGTGATAGTTTTTTATTTGCAAATTTACCAGAAAAAAATGAATGTTTTCATTCTGTATCTTACAATATCTGAATTAGACCAATTCAGCTCAATGAAAATGTTTACAAACGTTTGAGGATGGATAAACATTGGTTGCATAATTTTACGCTTTTCATGTTTAGTTCTACAGCATTTTGTTACATCACAATTTCTTTCGTTTTCTTACTTGTGTGCATGAATTCCATATGTTTGTTTGTTACTCTTCTTTAACTTTTGTTAAATACAAATATCTTCATAACATGCTGAGTTTTTCAAAACCAAAAGGCTCGAAAGCTTTGATTTTGGGAGATTAACTTACTATAACAAAACGTAATAGCATGTCTTCTTCTAAATTTCATATAACGAATATTTACCAAAAAGGTGAGCCTCAATATATTAGTGTACATTGTAATATAAGACCACTTTTATAAAACGTGAAAAAGTGTAATTCGATTTTATTTTAGTGAAAACTATTGTTCGAATATCAGTATTGTAATTATGTTGTAGTCGGCGGTCGTTGTGTGATAAATTGCCAATGTAAATAGTTATCGTCAAATATCCAGATGCCTTTAAGTGAATCAAGCTTTGCAAGAGTTCTAAAGGTCTATCCTTCTTCGAGCAATAATTGTATCTAATTCCAGTGATTTGTAAGGATTTG
The DNA here is from genome assembly GCA_022818135.1 of Saxidomus purpurata. NCBI lineage: Eukaryota > Metazoa > Mollusca > Bivalvia > Venerida > Veneridae > Saxidomus > Saxidomus purpurata. The sequence continues at coordinate 21,306,561 of JAFMSR010000018.1, read as the reverse complement.
ATGCCAAGCTTCAGATTTATATCTAATTTGATATTGATCATTTGACACGTTTCATGGCTCTCAATTCACAATAAACTCAAGTGAAACATTGCATTGATGCTGTTTCCTTAGACAATACCGCTGTGTTTTGCACCATCAAAGCTATTTTGAATCAAACTTCAAAAGCATTGTCACATACATCTGGACACTAAAATAGCATATACATGGACGACAAAGGTTAGGGTAACTTTCGCACGTATAAGAACCACGGTATATATCCTTTTTGGACATTAACGGCTAATAATTACGTCTACAGTGTAGTTAAGAGATATGGCAAAGTCATGATTAGACATCTTAAGGATGAGAAACAAAAAACACAGTAATCACGGTCTTTCTTTCGCAGCATAATTGATTTACATGATTTAATCAGAATTATATCTACCTTTTTGAGAGTTCTAAATGTTAAAAGTAAATCCGTATCTTTACGTTCATATTTTAAAAGGTTCATTGACTTTAAGATTAAATATTTCAGAAAATGTCTGTTATTTAATAATACAAAAACAGTTTCAAGAGTGCATTAGAATTATATCAACCTTTATGATAGTTCTAAAGTTCAAAGTAAATCTGTACTGTATCTATAGTTTAGAAAAAGTTGAGTTTGTCAGCTTTGACAGCACAATTGTATTGTGCATCAAAATAAATTTAAACGAAATTAAAGAAGTGATATTCAGCCAAAAACGTTATTCCGAGAAAGCAATGAACCTAGTATATTTGGGAACCGGTACAATCAGCTAAGCAGTTTTGATTTTAGTATATACTAAAACAATGACTTGGTCGTAGCCAAAATCCCATTTGTGTCAAAGGCCTATCTAGAAAGATGAAACTGGTTAGGTGTCAGGTAAACGTGTCGATTTATTGGCAAACACAAGTATTGTAAGTACCCTTTAGTACCCTCTAGTCTTTGAAGAATCTAACAGGAATGGTATGTGGTTGTTTTGTAATTCATCATATCTTTGTGTTTATCTTCTAGATCATATCTAGATGTTTTTGTTCATTTTCCATGCAATTTAGAAAATAACCACACACTGAACTTTAATGCAAGCCTACCGATATTTTACTATTACATTTGAACAGTTCTTTAACACGTCTGTAAACTATTTTTGGCTTACTGAACATAAGTTCTATTTAAACACCAGCCATATATTAATTATTTGGGATGCTTCCAAAATCTATCACCATTCTTACATAAATTTCAACGGTTTTCTTAAGATACCACCGGTGCAAATTATATAAAGTTACAGCTCAAGATGGGTCAATACTAGATATATCACAAGAACGATATTACTCTACACTAATCTAAAACCAAACGGTATTTGATTGGAAAAAGATAGGTGGCATTGGAAACGCTTGCTGAGATCCATACACAAAAAGCAGGTTTTAAAAGTTTGCTTCTTTTGCATATTTAAAGGGATTTATCTCGAATAACATAAGTATGGGGCCAAATTGAAGAATAATCATTTAGTCTAATTAGCAACTGAAATTCATATAGACTTAAAGTAAAATTTGAAGAACGGCGTGAAAGTTTAACTTAATAATGATGCAGGCAATATATCTTTGGCAACATTTATCAACTTGAAGTAAAAAGATAATTATATAACCAAAATGTTACTTTGTGGCTTCTTGTTCAACAACTGATGTCATTACACAAAGATATAAATCGCATTGTAACTGTCAAAGGCCAAACCTTGTAAACTAAGTAAGAAATATTTGACTAGTCACAAAACAAATGTCAAGAACTATACAGTACTTTCCAGACACGGCTTGAGTAGTAATGTCTTAAAACACTTTACCTCTGGGATCATTAATAAAACAGAATTTAATTTTAAGAACAAGTCGATATACACTGACGTAGTTGTTATTTATAATTGAGGTAAAGCAGTTCAGTTTCTGATGTTTGTATTTCTCATCTACAGTAAGCTGGGTACGATTTGTGCCCTTATATATTGGCATGCCAACTTTGGTATAGCACTTCCATCCCAAAAATGACAAAATACTTGTTTCCTTAATGGACCAAGGACTTAATATTGAATATAAGCATTTAGTACTTTGCAAAGACAAAAATAAATCTTTAAAAAAGAAAATAATGATTTTACCATGGATGTGTATATTATACATGTAGGTCCGTGATTTTAAATCTACTTTCATTGGACACATGAGGGTGAAAGTACTTTATGACATAAAGAAGAAAATTTCATACATCTGTCACGGTTTGAAAATGATGTGGATACATGAATTTGTTCATGTGTATCCTGTAGATGAACAATTGAGTTTTGTATGCTGAACAAAGCATGCGGTAAATTCACTAATGCATCGTTTTGGCAGACAAAGGTAATAGATACATGTACAAGGACTTGAATGAAATAAATTTATACAGTTGATTATTGTGAATTATATCGATGTCTGGGAAAACATTAAATTGTTTAATACATGTAGTTCGTGGGAATTTACCCTTTTCGCTATTTTTCCATTTCATTTAGATTTCATTATAAATATTTTGTTGACAAGTTAAATATCGAGAAATGATCAAATGTGAAAGCATATGCTACATATCATTCAACAACTACATCAAACAACAACTACCTAAGGACAAGTAAATACGGACTCATCTGCATTGATCAATATCAAGATTTTTGTCATTATGTACGTCTTCATGAGTGGCTTGGTAAGAAATAACTTTTGTCCAACAGCTTTCTTGATCCAATGGACAAACATATTTTCTAATCACTTTACACAATTCTGTATATCAACAGTGGCCACTGATTGAAAGAAACTCAAAGAAGCTAAATTGGTCCCTGTTGACTGGTAGCCGTTAATCACGTTTTCTTTCTACACGCTAGATGAATTATGTATTTTTTAAATTTATTTGCAAGGTTGAATTTCATTCGGAAGCAGTAGTAGTCTCAAACACTAATTTGGTTGTATACTTCTTCTTATGAAACTCAATATAAAAATAGCCACTACTACAGTAGCCATGTGGGCATTAGAATACTTAGTTATTGCTTAGAAGCGTGAAAAAGCCGATAGAAATAAGTTTTGATTTATGACAATTTTTGTAAAAATTATCACATGGGTAATATTGTTATGTTCCGGGAAATGAACAAAACTGTTAACAACAGAACAGAACAGAACTTTAACTGAACTTACTTACTTATGAACTTGTATGAACTGTACTTGAACTGATCTGAGCTATTCTTGAATTCATTCCCATTTTAGATGGATTCTGCTGATGTTAACCAGCCATAAAATGTACAATGAGCTGAGTTTCATTTAAAAATCAAAACCACAGACTCATTTATACAGGTTATAAGCTAGTTTAAATCTGTAGTACTTGTAAGTCACTTTTGAACTGTTGAATTCCTATCACAGTTTGTTCAGTTTTCGTATACATGTATATTTCCAACTTACATGCATTATTTTTGCACTTTAATCCATTGCCATGTTAAGAAATCTTATTGCAACTGGTAGCATACGCATTTCTGCACTTTTCTGCCAAGTAACTTTATTTAATTCCATGTATTTCTGCAGATATAGTCATTTATTGAGTTAAACATGTGTTTACTTTTTCTCTGTGGCAGCCATTTATCGCAATGCATTATGGACCGTTTTAGTCGGTTGTTACGGACAACTACCTGTCAAACTTGTAAACAAAACATGAGTCTGCAGAACCTTGCATCTTTTAGCTTGCCAAAGGTATAGAACTGGTTTAAATAGCCTTTGAATATGATACATAATGTGTATAACTTCAGATTTTTCTTGTTTTTACTGTTAAAGTCAAGTATCAGTTTTTTTAACCATTTCTGGTCGAATCAACCAAAGTTGTTGGGAGAAACGATCACTTGCAGAAGCAGCCACGACCGAATTTGGTTGATCAACCCTTCAACCACTATTTTGGGTTGATTTTAGCGTATGGGTATAAAAAGGCCCAGATTTTCGGTTGAGGAGGGTTTACACCAGAATTTCCAACAGACAACTACGCTCATTTGGTTCTTAGAGATTATTAAGTAAATTTTACAAAGTATACGTTGTCGGCTGTTAAAATTTGTTGGAAAGACATTTAATTAATTCTTTAAAGATAAAGAGACACTTTTTGAAGTAATTTTGATGAACTTTTACATTAAACATATACTGTTGCTCTTGTGAAGCACTGTTTATTGGATTATTTGGTTTTGTCAATAGTCAGTCACGGTCTACTGGTTCGCCATTTTCGTTGCGCGTAAAAACTATGGAAAGCCATTTTCGTCTTACATAGATAGCTACAGTTTTCATGAAGTCATTATCTGTGTCACTCTAAGTTATTTAAATTTACAAGTACTTTGTTATTGTTAATATAACAAGTTGACTTTATAGATTTGCACAGACTATATAACACTTTGAAGTTATTCTGAATTGGTTGTAAACTGCAATATTTTCAAGGGTGTATCTCACCCTATATTAAAGTCATTAATTTCAACGGATTTCGTGTTATTCATTTCGCAGTGTATTTACACTAGAACAAGTTTAGTCCTGGTATAACCAATACTAAGTAACAAAGCTATAGGTAATAGGTATAAACTGGTTTGTCCACTGAATGAAGCTGCCATTGCTGAACCTAGCACGCTACCAAACTATTATCAAAAGGGGCATATCCAGATACCTGTACAGGATACAACTTAAACACGCTACCCAAACTTAATCAAATGTCTAGCACGTGACACTTTTTATGGTGGCAGCGGTGGGATCTGATTTCAACACACCCATCAGATCCTGTGATCGAACCAACACCTCAAACTCAGTGTGATTAAATATCAACACACAAATCAAAACAACCGCTCAGGTCTAAAATATATTTTATTAAGTAGGACCAGCAATACATGATGTCTGAGCCAAGAGCAGTTGACAGCGAGGGCATTATTACTTTTAGAGAATCTGATAATGTTAATTGCCCTGACGAACCAGCTGACTGTTATGATACTGCTGATGATATCTCTGATGTTGCCTCTACTGTGAGTGACCACTTACATGTACCAGATGATACCCACAATTCTAAAGATAGAGCTAATAGTAATACTGGGCATGAAATGTCAGAACTGATGAGTGGTGTAACCAATATCCTAAAAAGATGTTGTCAAAGGGTTAAAAGACCTAAAACAGTCAACTCCAATACAAGCTACCAAAAGTACTGCCAGTCAGGGCTCGAACCCCTCAAGTAGTCGCCAGAGGGAAGAGTACAGACCCTGGCCAGCTGCAGCTGAATTTGTACCAAACTCCCAGAGCTACCCCGAAACTAATATAATTGACCCAGGTACAACAGAGAACCTGTATAGCAAATGTACAAAATCAATATGTCAGTAATAGGTATACATATGGAAAGTCTGCCCCTCCTAATAATATATACCATCCATTTCGTACAAGGGCCACAGTACCTGATGATGCTAATATTGATCATTATAGCTATCAACACAATGATCCCATGTATAACAGCAACACTAACCAGACCTATGCCTATATTAATAACAATACGAACCTATCGCAATTTGGAAGAGGTGATCTTATTGCCTACCCCCAGCAAAGACCCAGGTTCGTACACAACAGCGCCCCAGTGAAAATAACAGCTTTTACTGGTACTGAAGACTGGTCATGTGGGCTGCACGATTCGAAGCAATTGCAGAGAGACGTGGATGGTCAGAAGATGAAATGCTTGATCAACTTCTCCCCAGAATTGAAGGCCAAGCAGCTAGTTTTGTGTTTTCGCAATTGCACCCATCTGTTTTGCATAGTTATAGGGACCTTAGGGCCGAATTAAATAACCGCTATAGGGTGATTGAGACAGCAAGGTTGTACGCTTCACGATTCAGTAAGAGGGCACAAAAGGTTGGAGAGACAGCAGAGGAGTTCGCAGCTGAGCTAAAAGTCCTCTATGACAAGGCTCACGGCTATAGAGATAAGAAAACAAGGAACGAAGATCTTGTAAGAAGATTTCTAGACGGACTTCGTGATGACGAAATAAGATTTGCTGTTGAGTACAACAAAAGAACCAGGAAACCAAGATGAGGCTGTTTTTCACGTAGTAAATTTTATACAGACCAGAAGGATAAGAGAAGGCAGAAACAGAGAAAATCTAAGAAGAGCAAGCCAAGAGGTTGAAGATACTGGTTCAGATAACGGATACAGCCAAAGACAAGTCTACCAGACTGATGTGTCTACTCAGAGTAAAACATTAAAAGGTAGAGGAAACTTCCGTAAGCCACAGTTCAACAGCAACGAATCTGACACAAGTGACAAGCAACTGAAACTTTTAGAGACGTTGATAGAGAGAGTGGAAAAGCTTGAAGGCAAACGAAGTGAGTACAGGACAAGAGGTAATCAAGGGAGAAGTCGCGAATGCTACAACTGCCATAAAGAAGGACATTTCGCACGAGACTGCCCAGAAAAGGCCACAATTGCCCGACATGACAGGAACAAAGACCAAAGGCACAGTAGTACAGAAGAGGGAGAAAATCTTTAAACGAGAAAGGACCAGCTCTTGCGGCCAAAGAGAGGTCCTGTTAAAAGTACGCGAAGAAGGCCAGGAAGATAACAAAGAACTTAATGTTAGTACCAGAGATCCTACACAGAGTGACTCCAGGGTAGAGGCGAGGGTAGATTGTGAAACTGCAGAGACTGGTGAGAGGCCAGTTTTGAACCAGGATTTTGACATTGGAACAAGTCCAATGAGTCATGAAAGGGGTTCAGGGGAAGCAGCACAGTCTACAGATGCCACGAAGCCGGAGTTGGTTGAACAGAAGACCACTGTGAAGAAGTGTAGAGGCATGAGCGATGGTATTTACATCAAAGGATCTGTAGAAGGTGTACAAATAATATTCACCGCAGACACAGGGGCATCAAGAACTGTAATTTCATCTAAAGTTTTCGACAGGATTGGACAAGACAAGAAACCAGTTTTAGGGAGTCAGCCTGTTTGAAAGGAGCAGGTGGAGCGCCAATACAAGAATTTGGGAAGGCAAGATTCGCCGTGAAACTTGGTCAGTTGGAAATTACAACAGAAGCTATAATAGCAGATATTGAAGACGATGCACTACTAGGGTATGATGTTCTTTGTGGGCAAGGAAAAGGGCCAGCAGACATACTGCTAAGCAAAAATTTAATAATTCTTGAAGATGTGGAGATACCGTGCTTCCAAGTAGGAACAAATAATAAGGCAAAGCGGGTGATCACGGCAGAAGAGGTTGAGGTGCCAGGTCATGCCGAAATGCTGGTCGACGTATATGTGAATAGAGTGGAAGAAGATGACTTTGACAAGAAAGCAGAATATGTGATAGAACCCTCAGAGAGCTTCACCGATAAATACAAATTGATCATGGCCGCTACACTTGTTGACATCAACAGGGCAACAACTTGCAAGGTAAGAGTCATGAATCCTTTTACACACACGGTGACCCTACGGCAAGACGCTGAATTAGGAAAGGCAGAGATGATAGACAGAGTGGTAAACACAATAGCTGAAAAGGAAAATCCTAACGAAGCAGAAAACCTTAGTAAAATTCGAAGGGTATGTACATCATCGGACCAAGTCAGCCACAATGGTATGCCTTTCAACCCGGCAACAGAAGACAAAGTCCCAGACCATTTAATGGACTTGTTTACGAAGTCTACACAAGGTAGATCTCAAACAGACAAACAAACTGTTGCAGGTTTGTTTGTAAAATATGGTGATACCTTTTCTAAACATGAATGGGACATTGGACTTACACATTTGAATGAGCACACAATCGACACTGGTGACGCCAAACCAATACGGCAGAGACCCAGGCGAGTCCCCCTTGCTTTTGCAAAGGAAGAGAAGCAAGCTATAGAAGACCTAATGAAAAAGGGCGTCATTCAGAAAAGCACATCACCATGGTCTAGTCCAATTGTTTTAGTGCGAAAGAAGTCTGGCGCTGTACGACCTTGTGTTGATTATCGAAAAATAAATTGTCTCATCAAACAAGATGGATTTCCTTTGCCGCGAATACAAGATTGTTTGGATGCTGTCTCGGGTTCAAGCCTCTTTAGTAGTTTTGATTTGACTAGTGGATATTTTCAAATACCGCTGAAGAAGGAAGATATCCCAAAAAGTTCCTTTGTATGTAAATACGGGCAATTTGAAATGACCCGAATGCCTTTCGGCTTGTCCAACTCTGCCAGTACATTTCAGCGTACTATGGAGTTAGCTTTACAAGGGCTACAATGGATTACGTGTCTTGTGTATATTGATGATATAATTGTCTTAGCAGCAGACTTTAATCAACACTTACGCAATGTCGACGAAGTATTGAGTAGGATCAGAGATGCAGGTCTTAAGTTAAAGCCAGAAAAATGCCAGCTACTACAAGCCAAGGTAGTCTTCTTGGGACATGTCGTGTCAGGAGATGGCGTTAGCCCAGACCCTAACAACATTGCCAAAATAGTCCAATGGCCCAAGCCTAAAAATGCCAAGCAGGTGAAACAGTTTGTGGCAACTGGTTCGTATTATCGCCGCTTTGTCAAGGACTATGCCAAAATAGCTCGACCATTAATAGAGCTCACCAAAAAGGATAGTGTGTTTTTGTGGGATTCCGCCTGTGAAGCAGCATTTGGAAAAATTAAGGAGGTACTAATTAGTCCCCAGATAATGGGGTATCCTTTAAATGATGGTGGTGTTTTCTACCTTGATGTGGATGCCTCCGGACATGGGATCGGGGCAGTACTTCAACAGGAACAAGGGTGCCGAGAGCGGGTTATCGCATATGCAAGTAGGGCCATGAACAAAGCCGAATGCAACTACTGCGTCACAGAACAGGAGTTATTGGCCGTTGTATTCTTTGTTCAATACTTTAGGCAATATCTCCTTGGCAGAAGGTTCATTGTGCGCAGTGATCACCAGGCGTTAACCTGGCTTTTCAGCTTACAAGAACCCAGTGGAAAGATCGCTAGGTGGATCGAGATATTGGCCCCATTTGATTTCGTCATACAGTATAGACCAGGAAAACAACAAGGCCATTGTGATGCCCTGTCAAGGTGTGAATACCCTAAAGACTGCACGTGCAATGAGGTTGATACCAGCGAGCCTTTGAAGTGTGGTCCATGTAGTAAGTGTAGAAAACGAGCGGAAAACATGCTTTCAAAGAACAGACTATTTACCTCAGAGCAAGATGATGAGGTCAAAGATGTAGTTGCCGATACGCAAGTTAGGACAGTTACCCCAAGTACCAGCACCTCACCCGAACAGATAGGGTATAAAAGGGGAAGCAACCTGTTTGGGCTTTGTTTGCCAGAAACGATGCAAGTGTCACAAAGGAAGGACCCAAATTTGTCACTTATAGTTAAAGCATTAGAGGAAGGTCAAAAACCTACAAGTGACATCATGATAAAGCAGAGCCCTGCCTCACGCCATTACTGGATCCTTTGGGACGCATTAACCTTGAAAGATGGTACAATGTACAAGATTTTCAGTAAGCAAGACGGGACAGATGAATACACTCAATTGATTGTACCAGTAGAACACATTAAAACAGTGATGCATTTAGGACACGATTCACCTACTGGGGGACACCTTGGTATACACAAAACTAAAGCCAAGATCCAGACGCATTACTATTGGTTCAATATGAGAGAAGATATTCGCTTATATATACAGCAATGCGACATCTGTGCAGCTGACCGTAAACCTAAGAAACCACCTAGAGCTCCACTTGGTAGACTGGCAGCAGGCGCACCTTGGGACCTTTTGGCTGTTGATTATGTTGGACCTTTCCCAATAACCTCACGTAACAACAGATATGTGATGGTATTAACTGATCATTTCACCAAGTACGTTGAGGTCATAGCAGTGCCAAACCAGGGTGCTGAGGAATGCGCATTAAGGATCCTGAACGACGTCATCGCCAGATGGGGTACTCCATTAGCTATCCACAGTGACCAAGGACCTGCATTTGAGAGTCAAGTGTTCAAATCCCTGTGCTCCATGCTCCAAATTAGAAAGTCCAGATGCAGTGCAAGAAACCCCAGAGGTAACGGACAGGTAGAACGGTTCATGAAAACTTTGGTGAGGATGATAAAAGCCTATCTGGTTGGCGAACAAGACCAGTGGGACCTATATCTCGGATGTTTAGCGGGAGCATATAGGTCAACACCCAATGAGACCACCAGGATGTCACCCAACCTCCTCACAATTGGCCGAGAAATCCGCCTACCTGCTGATCTTGTTTTTGGTCACGTTGATGAAACAGCATGTGATGAAGGAAAACTAGGGCAGTATGTGCTGAGCCTTAAGGATAAGATGATACACGCACATGATGTAGCTAGAAGACATCTTGAATCAAACACGAAACGATACAAGGAGATATATGATGCAAAAATGTCGTTCACTGTTTATGATACAGGCGATTTAGTGTGGTGTCTCCATGAAGTCAGAAAAGTAGGTGTGACACCGAAACTTGAAAAGGCATATGACGGACCCTTTGTAGTGAAAGTAAAAATGACAAAAATAAATTTTGTACTTCAACTCGATGAGAAAGGATCCGAAAGGGTGGTTCATCACAACAAGTTAAAGATGTATGAAGGATCCAGACCTCCAAGATGGGCATTTCAACTGTCCGAGCACTTAAAAAAGCAAAAGAAGCAATAACGTTTTATGTGTAATATGTACATGTACATTTAAAATAAACTGAAGTTTTTGATACATTTTCAATGTTAATATCTTATTTTTAACTCTTCTGAGAAGTGCAAAAGTGTATAAACATAATTATGTAAACATGCTTTTGGAAGTTAAAAGAAACTTACAGCTATATTTTGTTTGTATCTAACAAAATGCTAGTGTACAATTTTAAACATTAATTGAAAACAGTTAACACAGGAAAATTAAGGTGTATAGTGTTTAAGCAAGGTACAAGTAATACCTAATAAACAACAGATTCTACTGCTGTAGGTAAAATATAAGAAAGCCGAGGCGAGAGTGAATACAGTTCTGAGCGTTTGCGAAAAAACAACAGAGACACCGTGCGTGAATCAGTTCATGAATAAAGGGCCAGCGTCAAACTCCGTAATATTCGCGAGAAAGACTTCGCTGTCAGCTGATGATCAGTAACCGTGCAAGTAGATACATGTCATGGCCCAATCCAATAGATTTTCTTACTTGTATTTTCAGGCTACAATGTCACTCTCACAGTTTCGCAGTAGAGGGCGCGCATACCAATGTAAGAAGTGTGGAAAGATCGACAGAAAGGGGCGAATGGTGTCACACATCTTAAAACACCATGTACCATTTGACGAGTACCGTTTTCATGCCTCTTTGTTCATTCCGTTGTACAGAGAAACAGTCCCTTATCCAGCATATTAGGCAATATTCAAGACACCAGGAGGAGGAGGCTAAATTTGGAACCCCAGACTACACGAAAATCTTAAGAATGGCAGCAAAACCTTACAGCATCGGGGATGAAGACATGTGCCAATTAAGCAGAGAGAACTCTCTTAAATGGCACGCAAGAAACTACAATGTGCAGACAGAGAACCCGCTAGATGACAGTGAAGGTCTATTTGAAGAAGACGATGACGAGGTGGTGATGTCCGGGGAATTCCCCTTCCCAAGTGGTTAGTCACAGGCTTTGGGAATGCTCCATCAAAAGCACAGACCAATATGCAGCCAGTTGAAGCAGCCCCCAGAGACTCACTACAGCAGATACCACAGCTCTTCTTTGCATCAAAAGTACACAAGGAGGTCCCAGTCAGCACTGTTACACAGCAGAAGATTCTACAGGTGCCATGTGTCCAGACAGTAAAACCAAAAGTCTATTCCGCTTTACAACCTGGACTACAAGCAGTAAACACCCAGACAATCCATGAAGCCTCAGATTTGTGCGCTGGCCTGAGTACCATAAATTCAACCGATTTAGGTGCATTGCAAGCGGTTGGAAGCCTATTTCCAAGTGCACTTAACACACCCCTGCTGTATAGCCACACACCCTCCCAGACGCCCTTGCTGGATGAACAACAGGACTCAATACTGCCCCAACTGCAGATATAGGAGACCGATCTTATCGACCCACTATACAGAGAGGCAGCGAACGAGGAGCCAAACCAGAAGAAACCACGACTACATGAGAAGGCGGACACGGCAGAGACTACATCCACTAAACCAGATGTTACCTCCGTTATTATGGATGCCGCTAAGTTAATTGCCACTGCGATTGACTCTAACACCAAGGCAATACGCAATAATGAAAAGGCATTAGATAAGGTGACTGCTGAATTGAGCCGTATTGAGCGCAAGGTCCATTTTATTGAAAGAGCGTTTTCCCAGAAAGAGGCCAATACTGTGTCTCCATGTAATAGTCACAACAAGGAAAACAAGGACAATTCAAAAGGAAGCCTAAGTAAACCAAGACAACCACTGAAGAGTGTTGTAACAAAACCAAGGGAGAAATGAACTTGCTAATGAACAAACATGTATGAAATAAACAAAAAGGAAAAGTAAAAGAACACAACAAACATTTTAGAATCACACATATGGAACTTTGGAAGTACTTGAACTTTTAAGTTAAATACTACGGGTCAAAAAGATGGAAGAACTTTAACTTTAAAATAAAACAAAGTGAATAGTGTAACTGAACTGTGAACATAGTAATTAGTTGAATAACGTGAAGGAGTAGAAACTTTTCTCGTGAGATCAAAACATTATATAAAATGTTTGAGGAACAGTTATTTGTAATAATAACAAAGGCAGACAGTGGAACAAGAGCTACCTATTTTAAAATGTTACACCTTACATGAACTGTGAAAAGTTAAGGAAAAAACAGTGCAATTGATGATGTACACTTTAGTATAGACAGTTGGAACTTTAGAAGTTACAAAGGCAAGTTTGTCTTAAACTTGGTGCATGCATAACATGCAATACACAAAGACATTCTTAGTTATTTAAGATTGAACTTTACTTTATCTAGTTAGAACAGTTTAACTATTGCTAGTGATTTGAAGTGTTAAAAATTTAATGTTTTAAATTTTTTTTTTTAATTCTAGTCAGTATTCACTACTTTAATTGTTGTCGTAAAATGTTGTTATATTGTTATGAGTGATAAGTAACGCGAGAAGACATTTAAACTACTTTTGTGTTAAATTAAAGATATAGCGCATTAAATATTAAATGACAAGTCTTAACTGTAAAGACGTTGTATTTTTCTAAAACAATATAAACAGTAATTTAGATGGCAACAGGAGTTTAGCCATAGAAACAAGGGGGTAATGTTATGTTCCGGGAAATGAACAAAACTGTTAACAACAGAACAGAACAGAACTTTAACTGAACTTACTTACTTATGAACTTGTATGAACTGTACTTGAACTGATCTGAGCTATTCTTGAATTCATTCCCATTTTAGATGGATTCTGCTGATGTTAACCAGCCATAAAATGTACAATGAGCTGAGTTTCATTTAAAAATCAAAACCACAGACTCATTTATACAGGTTATAAGCTAGTTTAAATCTGTAGTACTTGTAAGTCACTTTTGAACTGTTGAATTCCTATCACAGTTTGTTCAGTTTTCGTATACATGTATATTTCCAACTTACATGCATTATTTTTGCACTTTAATCCATTGCCATGTTAAGAAATCTTATTGCAACTGGTAGCATACGCATTTCTGCACTTTTCTGCCAAGTAACTTTATTTAATTCCATGTATTTCTGCAGATATAGTCATTTATTGAGTTAAACATGTGTTTACTTTTTCTCTGTGGCAGCCATTTATCGCAATGCATTATGGACCGTTTTATCGGTTGTTACGGACAACTACCTGTCAAACTTGTAAACAAAACATGAGTCTGCAGAACCTTGCATCTTTTAGCTTGCCAAAGGTATAGAACTGGTTTAAATAGCCTTTGAATATGATACATAATGTGTATAACTTCAGATTTTTCTTGTTTTTACTGTTAAAGTCAAGTATCAGTTTTTTTAACCATTTCTGGTCGAATCAACCAAAGTTGTTGGGAGAAACGATCACTTGCAGAAGCAGCCACGACCGAATTTGGTTGATCAACCTCTTCAACCACTATTTTGGGTTGATTTTAGCGTATGGGTATAAAAAGGCCCAGATTTTCGGTTGAGGAGGAGTTTACACCAGAATTTCCAACAGACAACTACGCTCATTTGGTTCTTAGAGATTATTAAGTAAATTTTACAAAGTATACGTTGTCGGCTGTTAAAATTTGTTGGAAAGACATTTAATTAATTCTTTAAAGATAAAAGAGACACTTTTTGAAGTAATTTTGATGAACTTTTACATTAAACATATACTGTTGCTCTTGTGAAGCACTGTTTATTGGATTATTTGGTTTTGTCAATAGTCAGTCACGGTCTACTGGTTCGCCATTTTCGTTGCGCGTAAAAACTATGGAAAGCCATTTTCGTCTTACATAGATAGCTACAGTTTTCATGAAGTCATTATCTGTGTCACTCTAAGTTATTTAGAATTTACAAGTACTGTTGTTATTGTTAATATAACAAGTTGACTTTATAGATTTGCACAGACTATATAACACTTTGAAGTTATTCTGAATTGGTTGTAAACTGCAATATTTTCAAGGGTGTATCTCACCCTATATTAAAGTCATTAATTTCAACGGATTTCGTGTTATTCATTTCGCAGTGTATTTACACTAGAACAAGTTTAGTCCTGGTATAACCAATACTAAGTAACAAAGCTATAGGTAATAGGTATAAACTGGTTTGTCCACTGAATGAAGCTGCCATTGCTGAACCTAGCACGCTACCAAACTATTATCAAAAGGGGCATATCCAGATACCTGTACAGGATACAACTTAAACACGCTACCCAAACTTAATCAAATGTCTAGCACGTGACAATATTGTCAACCACCGTGTGATAATGTGCTCTTTGACACATCTTTAAATATCAAAAATACAATATATAAATGCAATTTAGCGCCGGTCTCAAAGCTGCTCCCCCAGTTTCTGACGAAAATTCACGTATAATAACTACAGTAATATGTAAAGATTGTGATACCTATTTACTATGAAAAAAGGACTACACAATACGTTTCGTGACTCCAAATTCACATAAAACATTAGGCGACTGTGTAACTATTGCAATGTCGTTAGAATATACTGCGATTTTCTGCCTTAAATGACTTACCACATCTATTTTGATTCCAATTTTAAACATGCTGTCACATAAACAAGGACCAGTAAATATTGTTAACTACGCTGACAAAGGTTACTTCAAATAGAACAGCATGCGCACAACGTTATCGGCTCAATTAGTAACGTGGCATACGAATGTCAGGATATGAACCTACCCGAGTGATAAAATCAAAGCAGAATACTTCGAATTTAAATAATCCCTTTTGCTATGTATCAATTTCATATTGATGTGTTTTTATTATAACAGTAATCGTTAAAGTCACTTTATCTACATATTACAATATTATAATAAAAGTAGAAAAAATATATATTTGTAGATTTTCAGATTTGTTAAATCTGAAATCTTTTTCTGAAGTCTGTTCTATTGGAAGCCCAATTTCTTTGGCGCGTTGTTGACTTCATGAAACTAATCCGTACATTTCATTTACAATGGGAATGACAGTTAAAATTCAATGTTAAATGTTGAATTGTTATGACACCCGTTTTGTTTTAGAAATTAAAAATTAACGTCGTCTGTCCTTTATAATACTCCTATGGAGGCGACTTAGCTTACTTTAGTACAAGATATTATTTCTATTGAAATATAGACTCTTAAGTATTATTGACCTTTGCTATATAAAATGTATCACATTATAGTAACATACATGTACTGACATAAAAGAAAGACAGGTATGACTTTACCGTCTGGGATAATTCCAACAGCTTTGACAACTCCTATATACAAATATACCATCCAGACTGGCCTCTAATTACAGTAAAAGTATGTACGTACTTCTTTCGGTGCCAGCCGTGATAATTACAGATCTATATGGATTCATTTTCTTTGAACATTGTTGATATATTACCACTCAATAATCATCACCGTAAGCTTTGTCAAACATGACAGGGTGTTTGGAAGAAAGATTGGTGTTCGTGGAATGTCCAATTAGTAGCAGGTTCTCACATGAACTTAACAAATGTCCATTTATCTATTCATTCATAGATATATGAAAACTACATAAAATAAAAGGTTTTGTATAAAACTTGGTGTTTCAAAAGTGATATCAAGAGCTGAAGTATATTGATTTCATTTTTTTCATTTTATTTACATTTATTTATGTAAATAATTTTAAACGTAATTTTTATAGGCAGTTTGAAGCCCTTGTGAACCCCAATTACATTTACCATGAATATCTGTATAAGTAATGTTCTGATGTAGTACGGATTTTGCACAACCTTCTGAATCAACCATACCAAAATCTCCCAGAAACAATATATTTTTTGTCAATAGTAAAATGCACTTTGCAATACATTTAAGTACGTAGAACGGCAAGCTTTCAATGAAGATACATTTGCATGGGCTAACGCAATGTCCAGAACAGCAAATATCAGTATAACTGTACATTTTGTTGCCAATCGCTGCCAGTTTGATACGAAGCACATACATCGATGAAACTTATACATGATATTCCTATATTACCTTTTGTTTTCCAATTTTATTTTTACTATTGATAATTGTTTTCTTTGTCTCTTCTGCATATTGTAGTTATTTGAATGAAATTTAATGCCTCGCATTGAGTTTCATTGAAATTTACCGGACATTCCTTTTCTTTAATAAGATAGGCAAAATAAGTTCATGATGTAATTGATCTAGCGGCTATACAGTGCTCTTCTCAATATTGGATTTAACTTCGGGTTGTTCAAGTTGGAAATGTCCTTTAGCAAAACATCTTACAATAAACCCGCTTTGGTCTATTAAATCGTGAATTGTTTCAAGTAATTTAAATCATATATGATAAGCTTGATCATATAAAGTATCTTTAAAAAATTATAATAGTAAAGTCAACTTAGTTGGCCTTCTAACTAACACGAATACGTGAAAACTAAAAATAGAACTGTGAAATTCACTATTAAGCTGGACACATCATGAAATAAAACTATATATCATACCATTTACTGCCAAAAGTAATGCTTTTGGTAAATTACGAAATAATTGTGTAATCACAAAATTATTGTGAAGTAAAGCATTTGCCAAAGATATAGTTTGGTGAAATGTCTTTAATTGCATAGGCGGTATCGCGGGACAATTTTACGAAAATACATCTTCATTAAGGCCAAGAAAAAGTAATAGTGTGTTTCTAGTAATGTGCTGGCAAAAATACAGTAGGTTTGTAATTCTCAAAACATTGCAAACATTTTTTGTGCAAATTCTATTTTTCTCTAAACAATAACAATTTTACCAGTCAATGACATTTATTGCTTCCTCACCTATATCCTTTCGCGTGAATCTTTTGATAATCATATTAATTTCTAACTTTTAGTGGACAACTATTATCACTGTCCCCGTAACCTACCTTTGTAATTGACATGCATGTACTTTATTACAGTATTGAATTTAACATATGTATTGTGAGCTATGTACTTTTTTGTTACCCATATGCATGCTTAAACATACAGAAAATTCTGTACTGTCTGTTGTTACACATGTAGTCTGACAAATAAAGGATATTGTATTGTATTGTAAGGAATTGAATGATCTATTTTACTTTTCTAAACTGATCATGTTAAATACTTTAAAGTTGGTATGTTTGTTCATCTTTCAATTTGGACAGTGCCTCCCTTGTTTAAAGTGTTGCCAAAGAGAAAACTCCCAGACTAGATGTATTGATGTATTCTTACAATCAATGCAGATCATTATAATATTTATGTGCTCATAATCTACACTACGAAATAACTTGCAACCAGTAGAGTCAAAGTTAGGATTAAGTTAGAATCCTCTTTGCACTATAATATTGCTAACAGGTAGGGGCCAAATTGTGTCTGTTGATAGTCTATAGCAAAAGTTTTCTGATTAAGTTTAAAGTAATACAATGTGGGCAGAATTTGTAGTGTAAGTGATTATCAAATAACAAGCATGTGACCGTTTTTAAGAACTATCTATCTTTAGCAACATTTTCTATATTTTCCTTTATCTGCAAACATCTTTTGTTCGTTCATTTTCAAAATTGTCAGAGTTTTTAATCTCAACTGTTTCCGATAATTGTAACATTACTGATTTGTTAAAATGCATTACCTCGTGCATTCAAGGCGTCGTTTGACAGTTATCCTGTTAATGTAACGAGAGTTTTAAGTGCCAAAGCATTTATTTCAGGGCGCCAAACTGTCCTTGTGTCTTTTTTGGGGGATAAATTGAAAATAGTTTTAAAAATGACTTTCATAAACGTCTTGATGGCATCATTCTAATTTAGTCTAAATTGAGTATGAGCTCGCACATGTAACAATTTAATACGGTTTGACATTGGTGTGAAAAAACACATGATCAAGAAAATACTGATTTAAACGTGTGTGAACTTTTAATACTATACATGTGCGTAGGCATGTACATGTACATACATGTATCTTGGCTGGTTTATTCAATAGTTGGGCCAATAAACATTTAAAATACAGCAGGATGAAAATGTATTTTTGTGATAAGGAAGATGTTTAACTGTGTAGTGGCTTATGGAAGAAGGGACTTAAAACAATCCGGAACATACAGCATTGGGGGTCAATGCCATTACAATTATAGAGGACAGCCAGTGTAAATAAGCTATTTTATCGTCAAAATTTTCCATTTGCGCACCGTGTCTAACACGCATCCATGTATTGTTTGATTTAGTTTTACTTTTTGATTCTTCAAAGTTTCTTGCATTTGATGAAGTTTTGATCACGAGATAAATGAAAAAAATTGTCAATTTAGAAAACTTTAATTTTAAAAGAAACTTAAGATGCTGTATCATATTGGAAAATATTTTTTGCTAGCTGCCAGACATGTCGATGCCAAGCATAACTTAAGGCATAAAGTTTTTGCTATTACCATGAACACTGTCAGTTCCTGTTATTTAATACCACATTATTGTATGAAAGCGGGAAGCTAATAGATATTTATTATGCCTTAAACTGCTAATCAATTTATTGTTTTTAGTGAATCATGAGCAACTTGCTTTGTCGGGTGATGGGAATAACACTCTTTAACTATTAAACAGAAATAGAAGAAACAACAGATGTTACATGTAGTAATTACGCCTTAAGTTACTATCATTTGAAAGTTTCTTCAACCCAATGAACTGACATTTTCAAAAAGACAAAGGGATGGGTATTAAGCACAGAAGTGAAGCTTGTTTCATTTCCTCAACCAAATTATAAAATTCCGTTGTTACTTGACAGTTTCGGGCGCGGCGTTATATAAATTAAGTAATGTCGATAAACTAGCGGACGGATTATGGTTGCTAGAGTGTCATCTAGTTTCTACAAGTTACCGTTCTATGGTGGTAGCCCTGGGTTCCACTAAGGGTTGTTCATTAAGATGAAATACGCAGGTTCAACTTACTACGTTCAACATATGATCATGTGTTGACTTGAGTGCACATTTGTCAGCATTTGCCTTACCTTCAAATACCTCAGCGTGTTCTTCTTTAAGGTTGTGAAGAAATATTGAAAACAGTAACCTCAGTAACCAACAGTAACCTTGGAAAATAACAAGACACAAGGGGCATGATCTTGTCAAAAGGCGTGATGCTGGTACTTTAAAATGCCTAATACGCAAATATGAAGTTACGATGTTTTAAGGTTTGGTGGTTTCCGTGTAAAATACATAATTATGTAGTTTTCAAAATTTCACACTCGAATCAAATCAGGGACTT
Organism: Saxidomus purpurata; assembly: GCA_022818135.1. Classification (NCBI taxonomy): domain Eukaryota; kingdom Metazoa; phylum Mollusca; class Bivalvia; order Venerida; family Veneridae; genus Saxidomus; species Saxidomus purpurata. The sequence continues at coordinate 21,286,709 of JAFMSR010000018.1, read as the reverse complement.
TTGAACCCCACTACACAAATACTACAAAAATAGTCTTGTAACTCAAAACGTTTTTTCTATTAAACTTATTAGACTGATCTATTTGTGAGGGTATTTGTATGACGAATAGAAAAGAAAAGTTTCGCATTTGAGCTAACGATGCCATATCTCAAGTTAATAATAAACGATTTGTATTTAACATTACAATTTATGTCAAAATGTCACCACGTGACTTAGTAGTTGCCTAGTGTTGATTTTCAGTATCATACAGTATCATCTCCATCGAAAAGATTTTTGCCAAACTTCCCTTTATTTACATTTACAAATGTACCTCCTAAATACAACCATTTGATGCCAAGCTTACACTCAAGCTGATATGATCTGAATTTCTACCCTGTAATGATTATTATTTCTTGAACAAGAGCTACTGAATTCATAAACCGTACTCAAATGATATTAATGATGAAGAGTATAAAAATTGTAACAAAATATGACACAAATTTTATCTTACAATGTTAATTTTTAACCAAATCTCAACTATATTACATAACAGGCCATACGTAAAACCTGAATTGAGCGTTTGGAAAATGAGAATTTGGATTTGTATCATCGGCTAAACTTCTTAATTTCTAGCTAGTAATTTTGACAAGGCGTTTGACAGATGCCATTACGTGATGTCTTCCTCAGTGGATTCACAAGGAACATATTGATACGTGTTTCGTGTTTTCGAGCTTTTACTGATCTTATTTATATTTCTCCTGACAATACATGTACATGCAACGCATTGATTCCACTACACTAGAAATGCACGTGATGGTATAGCATGAAATGAGTTTTGCAGTATTTGAAACGAAATAATCTAGTTCTAATCTGGAACGGAAGTGGTACAAGAAGACTAAGTATATTATGATAGTAGATTGTCCTTTAACTATACAAATGACTTTTACATGTATAAAGGGACTTATAAAACAACAATTTCAATACTTTGGGCAATTTGCCCAAAACTTTTTATTTGGTAGAAATGTCTTTAATTTTACACATCCAATGCTAATCGTAACAGTATTCATTAACACAGAAAAAATGATTAAGATTCACTGTCTTTTTGATAAAACTAATAGCTTATAATTATGATAATGGTATCGCTCGACTTTCTTTATTATATGTGGATTTCACATCTATAACTACTGTAAGGTTTCTTTTGATGCCTTCATTTTAACTGTACACAATATGAACAAGAGGAGGCCAAGTACATATCTAATTTGCGTTTAGATATACCCCATGAAACATCTTCTATAAAGAGATAACGACAATGTGTTGCTGACAAAATGGACAGCTGCAACAATGTAAAGGACATCAGACAATTTGTAATAAATAATTTGCTTTAATATAATCCGCGAAGACGACATTATAACAGTATTGATTTAGTTTGTATTAAACATATGTGTCTATCATTTCGTTTAATATGCAGTCAAATAGCTTTAAGAAGTTGGCCATGTGTTTATGGTTTCGTTGAGCATTTTATGATACTTCACCCTTTAATTTCTTTCTCAACTATAATATGACATATGTTGTAAAGAAGCTGTAAGTTTACATAGATACAAAACTTGCGAACTAACCTTTATGTATCAATTTGCCGTCAATACATCTATTTTTAAAAGCGGAGCAAGTTATTCTCGATACAATAATCAAAGCACTGAAAGTGCTGACAACAAGGAGTTCTCTTCAAAATTGGGCACAAGCGAGTTTTCTCGACAATGAGTGATCATTTGTGTCAATACTTTGTAAAATTACTTGATTTTGGACTGTCCGTTTATTTTAATCAAGGAACCTGCAGTTCATTGACAACACATCATGTTGCTGTTGTTTTATTTTTTTCAAAAACATGGTTTTGCTTGAGACTTTTCGACGAAGTAAAATACAGTGCTTTTAAATTGTATACAACCAGCTTTGTTTATGAGAAATCCTTCAGAAATACGTGACAAAACCTACACAGCACATAAAAGCTGCTCGCTGTAAGATTTTGTTTAAAAAAATATTGTCTTTCAAACTGTATAAAAAATAACATAGTTAAGAGCATATAGTCATATAAAAAGGTTCCAGTATACATTCCAGTCAATTATATCTGTAGATTTGAAATAATACGCTACCAAATGTAATAACAGGATTTTCATTCGATTTTGGCTAATTCATACCTAGATTTTTACTTCTATTGTTGATTTTAGCCTTTAGTTTTATGTTTATGCATTAGTATGTCGTTGTTTAGAATTTAATTTTCTCCAACGGCAACTGAGAGCGAGCAGCCGTCTATTATTTCACGAAATTTTCATGAAACCTAAAATCTAAGTGGTTATATGCATTATGTTTCCGTAAGGGACATATGCTGACATCATAAAACATATTTTACACGTCATTATTTTCATAATGATATCCGACCAGATCCGCTCCCGTGATTTAGTGGTTAAAGAAGCTGACTTGAAATCACTGTAACCTCCAACCTGGTACTGGAACTTTCTATGACGATGTTAGGGAAACTAGCTGCCTACTAAACATACCTTAATACATGTACTTTTGAAGTGGGCGTTTAACTCCTACAACAACACTATCCGATCAGAAATCATAAAAGAAAGCAAATGCGGCATTTTTTCTAAAAGTGACATACCCTATAACTCATGCCAAAACGAAATAACCTCCAAAAATAATAAACTAGTAGAATCTGTAGAAGTACATGTATTATAACTTATTCTAACAATTTCAGCGGATTTTTGAAAGTATTTCATTAAAAAAACTTTACAGAATTCAAACTCATTTTTTCTGACAGTGACATATCCTATAACTGATGCCAAAGAATCTGTAGAAGTACATGTATTATATCTTAACCTAAAAGTTTCAGCGGATTTTTTGAAGTATTTCATACTTTTTTTTTACATAATTCAAACTCATATTTTTGTTGATTTTTCACAACCGCATTACATCGGCAGTTCGCGCCCCACAGTTTCATTTCATCACATTTTGTGTTGGTAAGGGGAGATAACAGCCATTGTAAGTTAGTCTATTAGCCTTACACTTTAATTTACTTTAAGAAATCTTTTGAAAAGCTAGATATTAAACCCAGGCTTATTCTTAGAGCCTATAATACTTTGAAACTTAATTATAATATATATATATATATAAATTTTCAGTAAGTAAGTAGGCTACACAAAATATTTAGTGTTCTCTTACCATTTTTCATCGGTTTGCACCATTCAAATTTTATGAATGGAAGCGTTGTGAATGAAATACATGTATAATCGTTTTGATCACGTGAACGCCGATCTAAAGATAGACTGCATATTGTTAATGTATACATATTTACGCCGTTTATCTTTTTAAAAAGAGATATTTCTCGTTAGTACTGGCTGATATCTGAGTGAGGGAGACACTTTATAAAGTTTGTATTGGTAGTTGCTGTATTGCCGAATGAGTTTACACAGTCGATGACATGTACACGCTAACCGTATGCAGTGTCGGATCAGTGTACATTGCTGCCTGATGGTGTAGTAATTTGAATATTCTGAATTTTGCCTACATTAGTGTAACAATGATTTAAAGCATTTACACGTATATTTGGAAACAGAAATGGCTTTTAATTATTTTCAAGTCGAGATCACAAACACGATCCCCCGCGCGTTTCAGCTAAAGTCGATCTACTTTGCAGGCGAAATGAGAAACCTATGGCTGTTCAAATTGTCAGGGTTTGTGGGGGATATTCGTTTGACGCATGCCGGCGTACGCCGCTCTATTCGTTTCCAAAAGCCAGGATGAATTCGGCGCATTTTGAGCAATGAGGTTTGGATATACCGACGTATCCCGGCTTACATGTACGCCGCATCCTGCGTCAAACGAATAGGCCCTTCGCTGAGTCGTTTTCAAAATTGGCTACTAAAACAAGGAGTCACGTGACTCCTTGTTAAAAAAGACGATTACACATAAACGCGTTTGAAGGTTTGTATTTCTACGACATTATGATTTATAATATAAATTTTTCAGACTTATCTGACACAAAATAGTCAAACTCGTAAAGCTATTACTTCTTCTGAAATAAGTATTCCTGCGTAGATCTTGATAGGTAATTAAGTAAACATGAAAATATGTATATCTTGTAATTCTTTGACTGGTTTATCTTATAAATTGATATACAATCATATTCGTCTGCTGTGATTCGTACTCGTGACCAATGCCATGAAAAATAGCTGCATATGATGGAAACATTTACCGTAAGGTGTAATTCATAGACCCTTAGAGGAACACTGATAAAATATAAATGTTTCGTGAAAGTTGAATTTCCCGTTGCTGTTAAACGAGAAAAGGACAACAAGTCGTAGTTCTTCAACTCATAGATTGGGTTATAATGGATGTAATCGATGTAACCGACGCCGTCAGCGCTGCAAATCTACTGTACCAGACAGCTTCACAGAAAAACCTCCCATCCGAATGCATTATTCCGACGCAAATGGCCGAAAAGAAAAATACGAAATATTTAATAGAAAACGTCCAACGGATCTTGTCTACACCCGAACGTAAAGTCTATAAAGGCCTGTGCTCCTATATCTGTCTATGTTGTAGAACTATAACTATTTATTGTATTTGACTCCAAAGACAGCGCTGTCCAAAAAGAAAAATACTAATATTATTGTCAGTTCCACAGTTTTTATATTTGTCAAACTGCTGAAGTCAGACAGAAGAAAATGGTAAGCGCAATACTACATTAATCTATGCTGTAGTTCTGCGGAAATAATAGTATTGGAAAAGCTCATAGATACAGATATTAACTGTCTTTCGTAAAACCGTTTATTTACGCTATGTGTGAGTTAGAACTAACGGTATTTGACAGGTTAATAGATGATGGTGTACTGACCATGACAGGACGATTTACCTTCGCCACAAAGGTATCGGGAAATGTCTGTAAACGGTCGGTGGACAAGCTCCTAGAGACTTCATATGTGTTCGAGTTAAGGGCCTAAAATAGTGCGGCGAATGTCGTGTAGCCGGATTTCAAGGGTACTTTGAGATTACCGAATTGTTAAACAATGGTTAAAATCGAAGAAAATATAAAGGTCGTAGGTAAAGGGTCAAATTGAGGCAATGGGGGAAAATGCTTTTTTTGACAGTCATGTTTTAGTTTCAATGTAGCCATTATTTGCTAGGCATTACTAAAGTCTAACCTACTTTGTTTAGATTTGTTTTCAGTGGATGTCGCGTACTTTGAATTAGTGTTAAAAAGGTGTATCGATTGGTGATATTACCAGCTATTAGAAAAAGAAATTAAAGCTAAAAGATGTATTCTTCTCGCACAAGAAACAGATGGGAACTAACCTTTGATTTTATTTTCTATAGAGCTCCTTTGTCTAATTATGCAGTTTCGTTGTGTTTTATCAACATCATCTAAAGCAGTTTTATGCTTCGGGCAAATATACAACAACTTTTCCATTTATTTCATTTTGTTAATGACATGCAAATACTTAGCCCATTTGGTGTTTGCAGATGTCCTGATACTTCGTTTCGATAGGATACCCGCCAAAGGGACCATTGTAACTTTGAGGAAGACATTTGTCAGTAGTTTTCACTTTATTATACCAAAGTATAACCAAAGTATGTGAAGCTGTTTAACAACTTATACCTGTAGAGTATTGCTAAAATTTCTTTTTGTAATCCTACTATCAGTTTAAACATGCACAGATACGTTTAAGTTACTTCTTACATGTTCTCAAGCAATCGCTGTGCAAAACCGTAGGCGTTCAACGATGGCACTACACATGCGCGAAGACATTTTAGGCTTATCGTAAAATGGCTACATAATCAGTAAGGGGATTGGCGAATAAATAATCATGTACTATGTTCTATAACAGTAAAATGTACTTATAAGGCGCCTTGACTTTTTTGCCTCAACAACCAGACCTCGAATCATAAATTATGTAATTTTATCATCGTAGAAATGAAGTATAAAGTATTTCTTTATTTACGAGCACAGTCTTAACCTTAACGTAAGCTTGCGTGAAGAGTATTATTGCTTTTTCTTTGTTAAGGTCAAAACGATAAACTTGTCAGACAATGCAAACACAGAAATATCATTCGATTTCTCAGACTTTTTTATTTTCTTTGATTAGCTTTGAAGTCTGTTAATGACAACTTCATCGAATTTCAGATGATATGCCCATATCGTAGCCACGTTTGTTTTAAAATCTTTTCCTATACGTATATATCAAAACGATGCCCTTTTTTTACAGTCCACGCCATCTTATTCTAATTGGATGGTTATGTTTTCATTAGTATCGACCGCTGTAGGGATTCCTTTAAACAGCTTTCATTCCGTTCTTTTTCAAGAATTAGGTATATTATATTGTATCAGATATGATGCCTCGTTTCTATCCTTACTGTGATTCTGTATCATCACCTGTGTTTAAGGTAAACGTTACTTTAGCTGCATGTCATTGCTGTCGCTCTATAGTTGTTTTGACTAACACTTCTGACGATATTTTACAAATTCAGACAGCGAAAAAAATATTGCAAGCACAATTCGACACCTGAGATTGTTTCTGTATCAAACGCCTGGAAATTGATACCACGCACCTTATTTGTCACAGACTGTCGGGAAATATCATACAAGTCTCTAAATGTTGACATCACGTGATCTGAGAAGAAGAAGCAACGTTGCAGTATCCGGGCCAGACGACTTTATTGCCGAATACTCTTTGAACAATGATTCAATGACAATTTGGGCTGATATCCATTAATCACACTTGTACATGTATGATATTTATTTATAGGAATGCAATCTTTGCTATCTTGACTTTGAACATACATGTATTCTTATCAACATTTTTTAACAATAGTTGCTCTGCCCCTTTCTTACATGCATTAAGCTAAGAAAACTTCGTATGTTACGCCAAATTTCGATTCGAAAAAATGACTTTTAGTGAATAAATGTTCCATTAAAGGTCATAATCTGTACAATACTGTGAATGTATGACTTGTAAGATATAATGTTGACACGGATTAAATGAACTAGTCTATTTTCTAAAGTTTTAATCTTACATACATTGTATACATTGAAATGAACACAATAAATTAATGAATAAACTTGATGAATAAAAATGATACAAAGTTGTGATCAAAGTAAATTAGATAGTCCCGATATAACAAAAGTTTACGAAAATTGTCTGCAAGAATGTACTGGATTTGAACTCGTTCACATGACATAGAAAATTGTCTGAAAGTGATGAACATATTTCCCTCTTGCACATACATTTATACAATATTTACGAATCCAGACCGTATATGTCTCTCGTGACTACTTTGTACACCCAGTTTTCTATGGAGCAGTCGAGTAGGATAAAATGTCCATCAATATGGCAGCTTTATACACTTGTCTTCAAACAGTTAATACGTAATTATGGCAGTGGTACAAGACGTAACTAAAGTTCATTTACTCAGATGGGTGCAAAAATCTTTCAATTCGCTACACAGGAGAGCATTCGTGTGATTTTATGAGCTGTTTTAGTACAGTTAAGTCTTTATCACCTCAAATCATACAGTACGGTTTTCTTGGATCGTTGTTGTACTCCTATCATGTAAGGCTCTCTGGTTGTTTTTCTTTTGTACATTCAGGCACTTGGTTAGTTTATCTGCATGCCTTTTATGGTCTTGTTATGATATGTCAAACAGTTTTTTTTTCAAGTGAAATGACATCGATTAAGTAATTAAAACAGTTTTGTTTAAATCAAAAGTTCAGATTAAAACACATATATTCAAAAGCTTAGTAACTGAAACAGTTTCTATCACTTTCCTGTTGGTCCTGCACAGTGTAGTGCTAAATACAGCATTTATCCACTAAAACGATCTTTTGGGTTACGCTCGTTCAGTGGCGAGTTTCTTGTATGCACATACTCAATCATCAAAGCGCGCTTAACTTTATCTATCAATTTTTTTTTAACTTGGCAATAAACACGGTGTACAATACTTGTTTTCATTTTATTTGGCATTTTATATAAGCTTCAATTTATACTGTTTGTTTGAGTCAGTTTGTAATACGAGTCAGTTTGAGTCTGTTTAATCATATTATCTTACGTAACTTGCATGCATAAATTGTATACGATTCACCTGTTCAAGTATTTTGTCATACATTATTTTCATATCCTGCATAAGATGGGTTTTCTTTCTCATGCATGATGTTGTGATAGTATTACTATGGGAATGGTCTGAACGACCTCAGTCCAGAACCCGAGCCGCCAAATGTTATTTGAAATATGCTATTGTGATCAAATAAATCCATCTGTTCGTCTATCTGTCTGTACGTTTGGCTGAAGGTCAATGGTTCTGTTACAGTCTGTTCAGCTTTAACCTTCATTTCATATACGAATAAATTATTCTTTCAGCATCAACTTTCTCACGGTATTCATTCCCATCAACACTTATCAAATAGAAATACGCTCCATAAATTCCAAACATATTTTGATTCTCGGGCATGCTTTACATGCGGCAAACACATTGTATGCTTTTTTAAGCAGTCAATTTGTCTCTTATAGAGTGGGTTTGTTTCTGTGCATTTATTTGCTTGCTTGTATGTGGTCATAATAAAAGTCCATTACTAAGACGTAATCGAATTTTCTTTAAAATCTGGAATTGTAACAGGTGTCTTCTTAGAAGGATAATTTTGATGACATACTGCATTGAAGTGGCCATATTGTGTTGAAAATTTGAGTTTAACAAAATAACTTGTGAATTATATCTTGCCTTTTCAAAAGCGAAAGTAGGTTTTCTTGTTTTCAAATGTATTTGTTATTACCAGAAGTCTCACAAAGAGAGGTTGTAAATAGGTTGTACAAGAATTGCTTGCCAATTTTGAATTAGTTTTGAAAAATCTTGACCACCCAGGTAAATCTATGGAAATACAAAAACATTCACTCGTTTTTCTGCAGCAGTATTTCAAACAGGGAAATACTCCAGGGTTATTGTAAAGCTTTAGACGTCAGTTTCAAACAGTATTTCCCTGTTACAATCCAGATTTAAAAGAAAATTTGATTTGGTCTTATAAATGGACCTTTAAAACAACTTCTATCATGTTGAACAATATGGAACAATATGGCTTTCCAAATTTGTAGAACACTCAAACATAGTCTTTCAAAGTACCTTGCGAATAATATCGCCTAGAAACAGTAACGTTTATAGCTATCTTTGATAGGTTTTGTTAATTCTGTGTGGCTAATGGTTTACTGGTTACATTTTGCAGTAATTAAAACAACTACTATAATGTAATTATAAGTGATATCACATAGAAACAAAGGTTTCTAAAAGTTGTCTTAAAGTTTGTTTTTCAGTCCATTGACATTGCTCTGACAGATGAAAGCGAGCATTAAACAGATAAAGTGGTGGTAGCATTCTATACTGACTGAACATGCCAAGCCGATTATCAGAGAGAAAATGATACTGACAAAAAAGAACATGTCATCTTCTTTACCCAACTATTGTCTTGTATTGATGCAGACAAACATATTACTTGGGGATCAATAACTAAGATCTGCAGCGGGTTTCATGGCTAATTCACACGTAAAGGAAGAATTCGTCAAGAAAAATAAATTGATGCTTTCCTACATAGATTACGCGTCAGGAATAACTTTTTGTCCGGGCAGATGATCAAAGTAATCTGAAATAATGTAAAGTTTCGAAATAAAGTATAAACTTTCATGCAAGGTGTGATTTAACGTGAATAGAGAGGTCGGTGTAGCTAAACTTTCTTTAGTTCAGTATAAACAAGAGTTATCACAAATTGCTGCTTGGTACAATGCTCAGATAAGTGATACATGTATATCTGTTATAAGGTATTCTTCATCCTTACAATATTTATTGCACTTTGAAAAATTTAGGACTCATAAAATAATAGTATGGACTAATGAAATTGCAAAATATAAATGTATAACGCTGATTTTTATGCTAAAGTGATTCTGAATAACGTCGCAAAATATGGCATTTAAAACGGTTCTCAAAAAAGCAACGTGCTCCCACAAGTAGTTATTTCTTTACATGGTTGTTCTTGTATGATCATGAATCGAACCAAAGTAACAAACACAGGAAATAGAGCTGGTGGTTTTTCTGAGTTTATTCTATTTATTATCCACATGATAGGTATTGATTTTTTTTATTAATCATTACTCGTGTAACCTTACATGTACATCTTGATGGCCTGTCAAAATAATATAAAACTGACAGATCAGATTAAAGTAAAAGTGTACATGCTCCGATTGCGATTAGTTTATGTTACAATAGAAAAGTATGTGTAAATTTGGTGGATTATATTATATTATACAGTAGCAAGCACTGAACCGGGATGTTACTATGTTAATTGTACTTTGTGTGCACCAGGCGAGCAATGGGACATATCGTACTAATATGCACTACAGTGTCAGGTATAGTTTCAACAGAACGGTATTTAGATGTATTATTTAGATGTGCTTAGCTAATCACTGTGGTTAAAAAGATAGCGGGACGTAATTTACAAACATATGATATGATACACGCACATCTTCAAACAATGGTTTCATATCTTATCGTTTTAATAAAAAAAAAAATTAAAAATTTTTTTTTTTTTTTTTTTTTTTTTTTTTTTTTTTTTTTTTTTTTTTTTTTTTTTTTTTTTTTTTTTTTTTTTTTTTTTTTTAAAAATAAAATTTATTTTTTTTTTTTTTTTTTTTTTTGGGGGGGGGAAAAGGAAAAAAAAAAAAAAAAAAAAAAAAAATATTTTTTTTTTTTTTTTTTTTTTTTAAATAAAAAAAAAAAAATTAAAAAAAGAGAAGAAAAAATATTTTTTTTTTTTTTTTTTTTTTTTTTTTTTTTTTTTTTTTTTTTTTTTTTTTTTTTTTTTTTTTTTTTTTTTTTTTTTTTTTTTTTTTTTTTTTTTTTTTTTTTTTTTTTTTTTTTTTTTTTTAAAATTAAAAATAAATGGGGGGGGGGGGGGGGGGGTTTTTTTTTTTTTTTTTTTTTTTTTTTTTTTTTTTTTTTTTTTTTTTTTTTTTTTTTTTTTTTTTTTTTTTTTTTTTTTTTTTTTTTTTTTTTTTTTTTTGGGGGTTATTTTAAAAAAAAAAATTTATTTTTTTTTATAATTTAAAATGTAATACTTTTTTAAAAAAAAAAAATTATTATTATTATTATTATTATTTATTATCTATCAATCTATACACCAACATATATTCGTGACTAGGTGCTAATGTTTATTATGCTTTTATTTATCTGCATATTGAAATACATTCATGTCGAAAATATTGCAAATATTATTTAGCAAATGACCATTGTATGACAAACCTAAAATGAATTAACAAAGATCCGGTACGTAAAACCACATATGTAATATTCTACTTAATTCTCAAAAGTAACTTCCATACAATGTTAGTTTGCAAAAAAAAATTGAAAGCGTTCATCCATCTACCTTTGTTTTTATTACTGCTTCTGTACAAGCTAAGAGCGATCCCAAAAGACCCACACAGCAGGATTCAGACTCCAAAAATGATATATGTCAAAGCATGAATCGTTATTATCTCAGTTCTCAATATAGATATATTTTAATACGTTTATACTCCCCTAGTGGAACATTTGTGTTAGTTTTTCTATTTATGTGTTTCCATCATTTCACATTTTTCTTGTATCCTATGCATGTTTTGCTTCATTTTATGTTACCATAGTGTTTTATGTATATTGTCACGAATGTTGGTGTAAAAGAAAATTAATAAGAGCTTGATTGTTAATACAAAGTTTCCTTTCGCATCCTCATAGTGTGTGCATTGCTGTTCAATTGACATCACATTTGTGACAGCGTGGGGAGTCATACCACATCTATTTTACGTTCGAATGTGCTTCATGAGCTGCATTACATAACATGACTTTTGGGACATTTTCAGTACATGTAGAAATGTTTCAGTTGAATCCTTGTATTGATTTAAATCAAACCGTTCTTGAAAGTCTATGCATGGAAATACATTGTGAACTATTGTCAGTATGTTGTTTTTATCTTATGACATTACAGGTCGTATAAATCTTGTTAATCAATCTTGTTCATATCAATAAATTCTCTGCGAACAATATCATAAATCATGAAGAATAAAACATCTGTATTCTGCACAACAACACAACATTTCACCACCGGCACTCATTTACGTTGGTGTTCAATCGCTTTTATTGCAGCCGTAATGTCTTGGATTCTTGATATTAAATTGTTGAATCTTAAACCCTATCATTTTTGTGTTTTTGTCTGATTTTCTTTCTACTAGTCCAGTTGGAAAGGCTGATTATTGTGAGGATATCAGGACTTGATTAAGCTTCATTTTAAAAAGGATACTGTCGTACTTCTATTTAAACATTAAAATCCTCAGACTTATAGATTTTACGGACTTGATCGGTAAGCTTTAAGAGTCATGAATTAATAACAGAATTGTTCAGAAACTTGATAGACTGTAAAATAGGCATCGTAGACCCGTTATTATTTCCAGTAAGCTTCAAAGACGTCAATGACAATACGATATTTATGCAGACAGATCGGAAGTGTGAAAGCTGACTGTAAAAATGCGCCCCGAACTAAATGCAACATTGCCATTTATTAATACAGAGACAGTACCTAAGAAACTGACTATTAGCTAAGATATGTGTGATATGACAGTTGTTTATTGTCTATATTATTACATGGACGTTGAAAGTATAGACTGCTGATTTATGCTAATTTTGAGCGTCTGATGGCATGTCTAGTTATTTGCAAGTAGATAAAAGTGCAGTAGCACACCTAGTCCTACAGACAGGTTTTCGAATGCTCTAAACATTAAAATGTGACTGTTCTGCATATTGAATATGAACGAGATGAACCAAATGCATGTCCAAAGATAGAACATATTCATAAGATATAGGAGCCCTCCAATGCACACATAGTACGTTTCAACAAAAGAACAAACAACAATTATATACATAAAATTCTAACTAGGTAATGAAAGTATTCATCCTGTCTTTTGTTTTGAATTTATTCCTTCAATTTAGTTTTGTATTATTACAGTTTGCATCAAAATATTTATTTCACAAAAAAACATGACTTCAATGCATTAGAACAGCCACAATGACTGCTGAATATCCATTTTATGAAATAAAAGCATCGTTTTTGGGCTTTTATTTTCTTTGCTTCGTTATTCCCTGTCCGTCTAAGAAAGCAAAATTTTAAAAGAAAACTGACAAGGTGATATTATATGGCAAGCGAAATGCACATTAATCCTTTAAACTATAGGTTTAACTGTTAAACCCATAGTTTAACAACTCTTAAACCCCTAGTTTCAAGTGCCGTTTGCACATTAATTTCTTAAACCGTGGTTTAAAGTCTTAAACCGTAGTTTAAAGTCTGTTAAACCCATAGTTTAAGAGACGACCAATCAAATGAGCTGAAACCACGGTTTAAAGTGTCACGGACTCGTCAAAACGATGTTTACATACATATTTACTTTAAACTGTGGTTTAAGACTTTAATCTACGGTTTTATGCGCCGAATGCACATTTAATCTGTTAAACCCTAGGTTTAACTCTTAAACCCATAGTTTCAGGTGCCGTTTGCACATTAATTTCTTAAACCGTGGTTTAAAGTCTTAAACCGTAGTTTAAAGTCTGTTAAACCCATAGTTTAAAGACAACTAATCAAATGAGCTGAAACCACGGTTTAAAGTGCCACGTGTCCGTTAAACCCATAGTTTAAGAGACAACCAACCAAATTAGCTGAAACCACAGTTTAAAGTTCACGTGACCTTTCACTGTGACGCGCGGAATTTGTGTGTAAACATTCACAACATGACATAGGCTGTCAAAAACAACTCTTTAGTCAACTTATCTATATGTTATCTTCGGATGTAATTTAGGGATTGTTGTAACATAATAAGTAACTGTTCATAAAACATTTTAGCGCATGGCGTAAACATGTAATTTTATTCATTTATTTGTTTATTTAGTTATTATCAATATCATATTTTTTATATTTGCGCTTTAAACCACTTTATCAAAGACACACTGATCTAACATCCTCGTTAAAAATCGACAGTGACAAAGACTTGGAATTGCTTGTATAATTCATATAACATTGACATGAAAAAGACACCTTTTACAGCATTAATGCGAGAACTATTGGGTCGGTAAAATATGACGGTCTAGATCCGACTTGTATTACATATAATGAAAAAATATCTGTGTGTATAGTTTTAGCTAAAACATTCATTTAGGGCATAAACATATATCTGTTTCATTGACAGATTTTATGTTTTTTTTTAAATAGAATGCACAAATCAAAACCTAGTATACAGCTTAAGTATTTTATTACAGGTCATTATAAATGTTACGTAATGTCCGGCCATAAAGCATCAATAAGCGAGCAGACGGACTGATCATCCGGAAGTGTTAGAGCAGCATTATGGGACATCCGTGCGATAATACCTTTTTAAACAAAATTTAAAAACAGTCCCTTTTCCTTTCTTTATATATTTTATATCACCATAATCTAGAATAATTGTTTTATTCTAACCCGTTTTATTCTTAAATTATTTCATAGTTGTTATAGCTTATGCGCAAGTTAAAGATTAACTGGTTTTTTAGTAAACATGGTCACATTTTGCGCGTTTTAATTTAACTGATCATACAAAGTATAGTAATATGACAATTACGAATTTAAACTTAAAACATATCAAATAAGTCAAGTCTCAGAAAAATGAGAAAAAAAATCATTAAAAATAGGAAATGTTACATTTATCATGACGGTTATGATTATAAAATAACTTAAATTTTATCGGGAGTTGATTACGTCAGTGGCGTGTATTACCCTTGACTTTGACATTTTTTTTTTCTGACACATGTTAGAAACTTATAAAAGAATTACATTATACTTGAAACATGAAAACAATTAACTAATTATGCCGCGACTGTATATTATTGGTTAAGATGGTTTTAACAGCTTCTATCAAAAAGTTACAGTATATCCGGTAAAAGTTTTTAAGCTTCAGAGGATACAGACCGATATAGACTATACGAAGCAAGGGGGGGCACGACTTTAGCCGTAGGCAATATCCGAGAAGAGACAGGTAATAAAACAATGAAGGGAATAAACCTGATCCACTTTAACCCAATTTCAATTTGTCATAAAAAAAATTATATCTAGTTATCCTATATTATGAATATGAGAGGGTGGTGATGTTGAGGTTAAGGTGTCTGCCGCTCATACTGGAGGTTGCGGGTTCGAGCCCCATCGGGGTTGCGACACCAGTACTGTTTTTCCAGGAAGAGGACTCGAGTGACCGCATCAGTTTCAAGATTTCTTCACAATCGTTCTAAATTGAATTAGTACAAACTAAAAACATGATTTTGCTTTATTTATAAATGTTAATATAACAGGTAATTTAAATGTATTCATACTTAAATGTGACGTGTGAAGAATGCGAGCAACACTCGCGTTAAACAACCCCTACAGCCCAATTTTGTACAAAGGGACATTAGTCCTTTCATTATTTGGCAGAGGCGGACATTATCCCTTTGCAGTCTTCAAAGCTTAAAATTGATTTAAAATCATCATAACGTAATATCACCTGGTGACACGCTTGTCTGTCCTGATGAAACCACCCCACTCCCTCTAATCCCACCTTATACAGATGCGATACACCTTCGTGGGTCCGAGCATTGCTACAGAACATGTTTCTTTGCGTGAGCAAAACAATACCGTTTATTACGGAGGATATGGATCTACACGTAGTACTGTTTCGGCCCAAAAACAATGGTTATAGGTAAACTGCCCGTAAATGAAAAGCTAGAGGCACTTATTTTGTATTTACAATAATAAACATTCACAACATGACAAAGGCTATCGTCTGCATAAGCATCGGTCAACATACGACGTAAAACGAAAACCAAATTAGAAAACGTGTTTTCCACAGATCATGGAAGTTTGAGAGGCATTATATTATGTCTTACTAAACCTAGTAAAAGTAATGCTGTACAGGCTTCAATGACGCTATTTTTATTTGCTATTTATCTTGTATAATTACTAGTATGTGAGCTTAAGGCAAGTTTAGTTTTTGTAGCGAATTGACCATTATGTATTAGACCGTTCTACTTGTTTCGAGTCCCGCGCCGCCGTGATCCTGAAAACTTAACTTAAGGGGTTAAATAGTATAGGACTCTTAGACTGATACTTACCAGGAACAATGGTTAGGCAAGGGCATGACTGTATATACAGTCAAACCGTGATAAAGACCACCTCCGAATAGAGACCACCCTTGAATAAAGACCAGTAGGGAGATCGCCGTGCACTGTTGATATATTATACTCTTGTATAAAATCTTTTGGCACAACGTAAACTTAAGAATATAAGTCAATAACAAAGGGATTATTTGCAGTTTGACAGTTTTCGACCAAATGCTGTAGTGTTAAAACTAGTCGTAGTCATGGCTCTTTACAAACTGTCGTTAAGACCAACTATCTTATTCGGCGAAGTGTCGTAGTCGACGAAATGTCTTTCGGCGAAATGTCGTGCACCGCATAGAATCTAGTATTCCTACCGACCATGTCTCTTTATGTGAGAAAATTGTTAGTTTCAAACGGAGAACACGAGCCTAGTACTGGTGCTTAGCAGAGACAATGTTTAGGTAAACTGCCCGCCTGTTAAAATGAATAGCAGCCCCATAGTAACATGAGTTATGCCGTTACATAGTGGCGCTGTGACCAAATTTATTAATTCAGTTGCCGTTTGTGTATAAAGGAAGTTCAATTTCGGATTTGATCGATCATTTCCGGTTTCGTATGAGAAATTTAAGTCTATGATATATGTTTTTTTTTGTACAGAACTTGTTACAAAACATTTTTTTCGGAAATGTAGTTTTTCATATACTGTAACCTGTCATACTAGGACCGTGTAGCCAAAATTCTTATTTAACATCCGAACTATTGCAAATTGTCAAATAATTAAACAGGTAAGACAACACACTTCTAATTTTACAACAGCCTGCTAGCTAAAGGCAGGCCTAGATGAAGGATTGTCAAAGTGATATGCAATTTATTATAACAAATATACAAGCATTTGTGACCGTTGATTTTTCACGAGGGTGTCAGATCAAGTTTCTTTGAAAAGAAATGGGTTAAAACGCATATATAAAAAAGAAAATTGTATTGAATGAATGAATGGATAAAAAAACAAGTTTACGCTATGCTCTAATTTTTTTCATATCCAAAATTACTTTTAGATATTGTCCAAATAATGTTTATAATGTATAAACTAAATCAAATTTAAAATGCGAAATTAAAAATTTATCAAATACAGATTTTCTACACGTAAATCATTTGTTATTATACAAGTGCGTCAAGTAGTGTGTCACGTGACACTTTAAACCGGGGTTTCAGCTCATTTGATTGGTTGTCTCTTAAACTATGGGTTTTAACAGACTTTAAACTACGGTTTAAGACTTTAAACCACGGTTTAAGAAATTAATGTGCAAACGGCACCTGAAACTATGGGTTTAAGAGTTGTTAAACTATAGGTTTAAGAGTTGAATGAATTAATGTGCATTTGGCGCGTAAAACCCTAGATTAAGTCTTAAACCACAGTTTAATATATTATATGTAAAACATCGTTTTAACGAGTCACGTGACACTTTAAACCGTGGTTTCAGCTCATTTGATTGGTCGTCTCTTAAACTATGGGTTTAACAGACTTTAAACTACGGTTTAAGACTTTAAACCACGGTTTAAGAATTAATGTGCAAACGGCACCTGAAACTAGGGGTTTAAGAGTTGTTAAACTATGGGTTTAACAGTTAAACCTATAGTTTAAAGAATTAATGTGCATTTCGCTGCCATAATATTATATGTATTGTTGTAAAGCACAGTAAGCGACATTGAATCTTTGATAAAAAATATATGTAGGAATCTGTGGAAAGTATCAGTTGGACTATTATAGCTCAATTATGGGCTTGAATGTTGCAATATTAACAAAGTCATGTTAATATAATGATCTTATACATTTTACTCTATCTCTAGAAAACTGAATGAAGTTGTACCATTGAATCGCATTGAACATTTCAAATCAATTCAAAGGCACATCAATATTTATTGTCTTATTTTTATTTGTTTTTCGTCTGTGTCTAGTCATTTAATACCGGGAAAGGTTTGCATGTTATTATTTAATCTTACGTTTTAGATATCTATGTCTGGATTTCAAGCTTGCATTTACATAGTTTAGAAAAGTAATTAAATGCGTCTTTAGAAAAGCGAAGTAAGCATTGTAAAAGGTTTCAATAATTAATTTGTTTTTATAAATTATTGTTCCAAGGAGAATCACTTGATCCCTTTACATGATATTTGTTTTGACACTCGTCGTAATTAACGTCAAACTCTTTTCAGTTCACTGAGATAGTGAAAACAGATATGTTTTAAAATACTCTTTAAATTTCATTGGGATGTCACATACTTAAATAAAGAGAAAATAGTTTACTTTTATATTCAGTAACTTGTCAGAAACATTAATACTTCGATGAGGCATAAACTAGCTAAAAATATAGATAATGCAAATCCACGTTTAAAAATGATATATTTATGTGAAGTTACTAATTTAAAAGCATTTAGAATTATTCAATTAATAAAAAATGCCTTTTTAAAGGTAAAATGCTATCTTCTAATGACTTCATTTAATTTTCTGTTTGGGTAAGAAAAACATGAGAATCTATACATTTCAACAAATATTAAATATACTGAGCGCAGTCTCTCAAAGTACTGTTAAATGTGTGATTTATCTTGCAAATCAGGTACCAGAATTACCATGCTAATTATGAGATAATTTTAGTAACCATTTGTTTAAATTTTATAGGAATTTTGTATAAAAAGGACATTTTTACATTGTCTTCTTTTGGCCTACGTACTAATTCAACTTCATAACTGTGATACTTTGTTTATGATTTTATATGCAATTTGATATTATCTATGAAATGTACAATGATTAGACTGAAATAAACAATAAAATGTTCAAACAATGTAGTTAGAAGGGAATTACCCAAAATGACTAGTGGTGTTCTGAGAACAAATAAGGATTAACTTGTGTGAAACACAACACCTCTAACAGGGAAAATTGAATTTTCGCCATGCTTATGACAAATTTTATAACTACATGTACATCCTAGAGATGGTTTCCAGTTATTTCAAACTGATTTCAGATAATAAAATTCCTCCGTTTTCGCCAATTTTTGTCGAATAGCTGGATTATAACGAATTTCAGTGTCAGCTTAACAAACGGTATTCGACCTAATTCATGACTCAATAGTAAAGTTGAAATATATAAATTTCTTTCTTTTCTATATCTATCATATTGAAAATGACCGCTAGTTGCTGTGATTTTTATATTTTAATGTATTCTTAAAGGTAGCCTTTAAGATGACTAAATTGCAAGCCATTTGGTCTTTCTGTTCATTATTTTCGAAAAATTACGATGTAATATGAAGAAAGTATCTGGTATTTATAGTGCGTGTATATGTATAAGGAAATACGTTTTATTATATACCTATAAATATTCTGCCAAAAATACAGCCTATATTCAACCATCAAATACGGCCTGACAGAAAAAAAATCCGTATTGTATGTACGTGCAATACAAATAGCGCGGCATAATTTGTAAGAGTGCATTCAATTGGCCCTAAAATGCACATGACGTTAATAACGTCGCTTTTGACTGGGTCGTTACTATTTGTTCATACGATGACGTCAATAAATTGACGTCGCACACTACGTATATTTCGCGCTAAAAAGGGATTTTCTTCAATTTTATGCTTAGCATGTCATTTTAATTTAGTTTATCGCGCAGACAAGTGTCAAAAGGTATATAATAAAAGGGTTATTAGTATAGTAATGTGATCCATAAGCCGGATTGGCTCTCGTCGAGGTCGGATCAAACTCGTGCTACGCACTCGTATGATCCGACGCACGACTCGAGCAAATCCGGCATGCTGGATCACGTTACTATACTAATAACCCTATTATATTAACCCATCAACGTAATTTTACTAACTCGATAACAACAATTTGGAAATAGTGAAATACATATTTACATTGTAAGCGTGCTCCACTATATTGCATATGAGTATATAGTCTACGTTTTCTCTATGAATAAATATTTCACTGCAATCAGTTTCAATACAACTTTTTCACTATAAAGATTCAATTCAATTACTAAGTTAAATCAAGAAAATAAGAAAATTAAAACTGATACAATATTGATTTGTGTTCCACTAACCGACTGTATGACATTCTACGTCAACTGGCAAACGCTTGAATAGAAACAAATATTTTATTCTTTGCTACAACATATGTGGAAAACAGCTGAACTGGGTAAAGTTGTTTTTCTGAAATTGTTTTGCGGTTTGTCGTTCTTAAGCATTAAAGTTTTTAAGCCAAACTACGGATATTTCTTTTTCATTTCGAAGTACAAATATACATGAAAAGTATCAAGACAAAATGTGACTGAGACTATTTTCATTCCTTTTATATTCCTTGCGTTGTTTTATATTCTAACTGCTATTGAATCGCCAAAATGAGTTTTCAACAATGCAACAAAGAATTCATTTTCCTAATTATGTTTGTGTTTCGTTTACCTCAACAGAGCTTTGCTCTGTTAGATTTATTTGAAATTGTTTCTTCAGAGTGATTAGTGTCAATTGATTTTTTGAAACCAAGTGCGATATAATTGCATGAAGCATGAATTTTGTTTGTGATCAAAATAAATTCAATATTTCCTTTCCACATTGTTTCTGATTCATTAAAGACATATTCATAACAGAATACATATTAGTATACTGAATAGCCTTTCCATAAAATTTCTTGCAAGACTAAACATGGTTTCTAAATAAATTCTTATCGGCAAAAGGAGGAATATTTTAATGCGAAATATTTGATAAGCTAATTGACTAGTGGTAGTTGTGTTTTGTTTCTCGTGTATGCAATAAAGTTAACGTTGATAAAAAATGCTTTGTTTCGATTTTGACGAATGAAACATTTCTTGTAAAAATATGAATTTAAAGAATTTACTGAAATCCAATTGCACATAATAAGAAAATCGTTCTAATCCAGTCAAATAACGACAGGTTATTTATCACAAGATAAAGGAATGAGTACATGGCAGATTATTTCACCAGACTGAGTGCGGGCAGAGAGAATGAAAAAGTATATGTCTATAAATAAATAAATTAATTCATTAATAAAGAAAAAAGTTGATAAACTTTCCATGTATTGCATTTGTATATTTTGAAATATTCGCTTTTAGAATAGCTGCTCAAACGAACTTTGACGTTTCGTTTGACAAAACAGGATTCATTAACTTTTTCTATTCGGACGTGTGAAGTAATAATGATCACATAGGCCATTTACCCTCCTGGGGATGGATGGATATCAGAAAATAACTAAGGTGGTAAGGAAACTAATGAAATATTCAAGCGATTATCAGTATTATTGAATCTTTCCAGCACGAAATCTAGCTCTCTATGACCTCTATGCCACCTCGTAGATGCAGTCAATGTGTCATCGTAATTGAAAACATTCTATACTATTACTACCATGTTTTTTGTGAAATGTGAATTGGTCACAGTAAGTCAATACTTCATTCACGTATATAATATAATACACAAAAGTATCATATTTGCACTACAGAAACCATTTCATTATAAATAGAGGAAACTGAACATCCATTTAAAAAAGAACTCGCCATTTCCGCATCTGACCGTTGTTCCAATCATGGCATTTTCTAATAGTAGATTAAACAAAAACAATGTAAACTAAAAAGTAAATATTCCCTTAGTGTATAACTTTTTCTCTTCGACCTTCCATTTGAAAAGTTGTGAAGCGACTACTCACCGTTTCGCTGAATTCTAGCAAGTTTAATTATGTTTACGCCATTAGGCTTGACACTTTCATTGCTCTTTAAAAACATTCATTGACCTGGCATATTT
This sequence comes from Saxidomus purpurata, assembly GCA_022818135.1. Lineage (NCBI taxonomy): Eukaryota > Metazoa > Mollusca > Bivalvia > Venerida > Veneridae > Saxidomus > Saxidomus purpurata. Next base: position 21,264,720 of record JAFMSR010000018.1, on the reverse strand, counting down.
GAATACAATGTTTTAACCGTTTCATTTGTACCGTAAATAGGCTGATGTATCTTCCAGATTTATTTAAAATCACAGAACAATACCCTTTGCCATAGAATGTCATAGAATACGGTGTTTTGCTATAAAGTGTCTTCAAATTGTCCTTTGCCTAAGAATGTTATGAGTGCTATGTACATGTAACTGGTTGTCCTAGTCATGATCTTTGGCACAAGGAGATATACTAGGAAGCCTTAACACATGGTGATATTCAAAGGTACTTTGTCACATGGTGTCACTGTGATATACTTTGTCACAGGCCGACTTGAAAAAGTACTTTCTTACAGAATACCATAAGGCAGTATTTGTTACAAGGAGACGTTCGAAAAAAAACTTTGAAGTTTGCGAAACATTTGCTTCGTCAAAAAGTATGAAATATTTCCTGTCATTGTCGTTACAGGACTGGCTTGTTCTCCGAAAAAGGAAGACCTTTCATGTATACGCCAAAATTATTCATGTTTTACCATTCGTTTCCTTACACACTAAACAAAGGTCTATTAACTGTGTATTCATTAAATCTTCAAGTTATTGTGATGATTATTGTCAGACTAGCGTCTGTTTATTTCTATGTTAAGTCGTTCAATTGTGGAATATTTTTTACTATAAATGTTAAATAATACGTTTAGAAAGCCATTTTTCTGGCTTTTATGCTGACATTTACAACTTTTAGAATAGCTATTGAATACGGTTGCGGAAAAGGCAAGGTAACATTGAAAGTATCAATAATTAATTTGTTTAATAAATTATTGTTCCGAAGAGAACCGCTTGATCACTTTAAAGGATATTTGTTTTAAAATTCGCGGTAATCAATGTCAAAACACCTTTCAGTTCTCTATGGTAGTGAAAACAGATATGTTTTAAATTACTATTTCATTTATACTGATATGTCACATCCTTAAATTAAGAGATAATGTTTTACTTTTTCATTCTCATTCTTGTCAGAAACATCAATATTTCGAAAATGAATAAAACTGACCCAAATTATATTCAATTTGACAATGCAAATCATAGTTTGTGAAGTTTACAAAGCGCCAGAAAGCTACTTTATCTCGACCACGATTCAAGGAATATACTTCTAATGATCACATAGTTACTCAGTTCTTACATGCAGCTAAATTAGTATTTGACTACCAAACACATAATATACAGATGTAACAAATTACAAAAAGTATCTAAAGGTACCACATTCAAAATATTTATTCATGTTGGCTTAAATAAACATTCATAATTAATTTCTTCATTACATGTAGGAACATTTTATAGAGATGCAAAGTGTGATGTGTGCAAAGGCAATATCCGTGTTGTAAAAGAAATATATGTTTAGTCATAGACAAATTATAACATCATTATCATCGTAAAGGGAATGTTTCCGCTATATAGATGTTAAACATCTGCTATTACCTTTGCTCCTTTATGACGAATCGAAAGGTGACAGACCGCTGCAGACTTGCCTTACCGGACGTTGTACGCGTTTTGTGCTTCTCTGACCTGGAGACGTTGTTATAACTGTCTGGATTTATAATATATATGACTTTTTTATTAAGCTTAAGAAATAAGAAAAAAGGTCAGTAAGTCAAGGTCAAGGTATGGCAAGGTCAAAGTTGTTTCTATGAAATCTGCAGGCACAGACTATCCACATAGTTTGTATGCAATAGAATAAATGTCTATCTTCTCCAGAGGAAATAAGAGTATGCACCGAATTGCGACAACGGTTAAGCAAAATGTACGCAGTATTAATAAATAATGAAAACTGTCCACTAGTCATTGAAAAGCAAATCTGTGATTCAAACAGTTGTTTTGTGATTCCTGCTATCGAGCATTGTGTTTCACTTTAAATCTATATTCAAGCAATGCGTTATTGATCGCCAGAACTGACATTATTCGATACATACTTTGTATTTTCACAACATGTTTTAATATTTTCTTAGGTTTATACCGGGAAAGAATCAGCTTAATTACATGTTTTTCTTCCGCTTTTCTGAAATGTTAGGACGTATTACTTTATTTGATATTGTTCGTTCTAGATTCTTAACAGTGTCAAATTATATTTGTTTTACGATCTTTAAACTTAATCTACCTTTAATGTAGAAGAGTTGCTTTTTCTTAACCTCCCAATGACTTTCAGTCATGAAAGATTTTCTGTAAGGCTTTATTTGCCTACCAACTCAAACTTCTGGAAAGTCATGAAGTAATAGAGCGTTACCTTCTGTGAAACACTCATCTAACCACCCTTCTGAAGTTGTATCAACATCTATCGTGATATTCTTCTTCTATGCCTTTCTTCAAATATTATAGTATGCATTATGCCCCTGGGAAAGGTTTCAAACAAATAAAGGTGTAAATTTTGTATTTATCGAATTCATCAAAGTAAGTCAGAATAAATAATAAATGAAGGACTAATGTTAAGGCAATGCTATCATTACTGTAAAACTCGCTTGAAGCTATAACAATACATACTTAATTCAATGACCTAGATATGTATATATATTAGCTTCTCACTATGTGTTACAGTCATTTAAAGGATCGTTTATTAATAAAAAAGTTTTAATCATTCGTTTTGTAACTACCTCATCGCTCGACCCATCTTTCATGAATGAAAAGCATTGTCACGAAGTGTTAAATTCTGCAATTAACAAGCTATTGATGCGCGGACCCGTAGGAAACAACTATTAACGTCTAAATTGATGCCATACATTACTCTATGACGTACTGTAAATTTCTGCGTAAAGAATAAGAAATGGTATTTAGTTTCATTTTCTTACTGCGATATGTGGTCATGTTGGAATCGAATTTTGTTTCTTTCCAGCTTTTTGAATCGTCTTATAAACAGAAAATGGTCGCTTTTCCGTTGTTATAAGCTACTCAAGGCTAGCACATTCATGCTTAAAATTCTTACTCATCAGAACATCAAACGTTTCCCATTTATTCATTTTATCTAAAAATGTTTAAAGTAATGATACTGGACATGCTCTATGTAACTTTTTTGGGGTTTATCGTTTCTGTGCTATAAAGTATCTTGAATTCATAATTATGAAATAATATATTGAAAAAGATTTTCATTTTCATTGTAGACGACATGAAAAACCAGGGCAAACGACATATTTAGTTTCATATAGTTAACATCAGTTGTGCCCAATCGGCTGTAACTTTTCTTTCATTTAGTTTGTTCTTGTGTCGTTAACGTTTAATTTGAATTCAATTGCTTCAAAAGAGCTTTTGACAACGGAACTCAGTTTTTCGTTTTGTTTTCCTCAACAGAGCTTTGTTCCGTAAGATTTATTTGAAATTATGTCTAAGTGATAAGTGTCAATGGACATTTTGAATCCAAGTGCACTATGATTGCGCGTACTATTTTAGATTGTGTTCAATGTTTCCTCTCCCAAAAGGAAACTTGTTCTGAAGCTTGGAATATTCACTTATAAAAGAAGACATAAGGTTGAGCATACGTAAGTACAGATCGTCTTTCGAAATATGCCCTTACATATCCTTTATTCCAGTTATTGTAACCGAGATATCTTTCGATACCCATTCCTGTCGACAAATTAAAAGTTTTCATGTTTCATACACGATACATTACATAAACTAGAAATGTAGTCTTTTAATGTATGCTTTCCCGTCAATCACTAATGGTTCCAGGTTCATCAAAATGCAGTGCGCTTTTGATTCGTAGAATATTTCTTAGAACGAATGAATTCAACATGAAAACACAGTGCCTACAGCAATCCAGTGTTAGTGTATACATCAACAAAACAAATATATATAGTTACTCGAATCCATTCTGAAATGTCAAGTTTTGTATAGATCAAGATGATTAAGGACATACTTTATTGTTTAACCATAATTGTAGGCAGAGACGATGAAAATAAGATGTCAAACATTTATGAACAGAGATTGTCGCTGAAACACATTGCGATTGTATATTCTGAAATATTCGCTAAAACAAAATGTGGCTCAAAGGAACGTGGACATTTCATTTGACAAAATAGGAGACTTTTGTATGGATTGAGGTGTGAAGTAATCATGAGCGCAGAACAATTTACCCACTTGGGGATGGATGGATATCACAAAATAACCAATGTTGGAAGGAAGCTAATGAAATATTCAAGCGAATATCGGTATTATTGAATGTCTCAAGTACCAAGTTTTCATCGCAATACCATGCATCCAAACTAGTAGATAGTAGTCAATGTGCCATCGTAATTGAAAGTATTCCATCATATTGATACTAGTTCATCCTTGAATGTAAATCAGACACGACATACATTATCCCCTTTTTATTGAGATCTAAAATAGTAAATCTCCATACAGGATAAAAATGAAAAATGTACTGTTTCTCCGGGCATTATAATTAAACAGTCGATCAGTTTTTTCTCTGAGGTTTGTCATTTAACTAGCTCTAAAATAGTTTTGAATTAGAATACAAAAGATTGCACCCCAGTCTATCTCTTTTCTCGGCTTTTCATTTAGAACATCCAAGCGACTTCTAATAATTTCATTTAACACTATCAAGTTTTAATTATTTTTTGTCATTAAGCTTGAAATATTTATTGCTGTTTTTCAAGTAAATATTGGCTTGCTTAAATTTTAATTGTAACGTGTTTAACGTGCTCTTTGTATCGTAAATAAGTTAATGTATCTTACAGATTTATGACAAGCTAAAGAATGATGAGTTCGCTACGTAGACCTACCCTTGATATTGACTAAGACCAATTAATCACAGATCTTGAATACACAGCTTTAAACAACTTTTCAATTTATAAAATATTTTCTAAGTTCAGTTGACAAAAGGTAGTAAATTTGATTAAAAGTGGTGTCCCTTATCAATTGAACACAATAAATAACTTCGAATTCATTGTTTTACGTTTAAATTTTTTTTTTTATCAATTTATTTCAAACAAATAAGCTTTTATATATTGAGTACCTCGATGTTAAATACAATGATTGAATATTGTCTTAAACAACAATGACATATAGATTTGATTGATTTTATTCAGATAAAATACACATATATACAATTACATTAAATACATAAATAGCAACATTTTCAAATCGAAGAAACATGTATCATAGTATGCATAAATTAACACATGAACTTTATATCTCAGATTAAGTTTCAAAATTATATTCACTATTCATCACAATCACAATCACTATTCATGGCGACTTTTATAATCCAAACTTTAAAGCACATAATGAGTTGTTTGTAATAATTGATGAACTAAATTATAGAAACATTAGTGAACTAATATATGTAGAAACTTTAAAGAGCAGTTAAAATTAAATGTGTATTAAACCTAGGATGTCCCAGCTTATTTCCAATGAGTGTCCTGATAAATATTTTATAACTAAAGAAACCAACAAAAAACATAAAAGGAAAAAAATATAATATATTACAATTACTGGATCAAAACAAAATTGAAATAATTGAAGTGTTGTAGTCAGCCAACCTGGTGTGATTGTACGCATGCTCCGGTGACAGATTAACGTATTTAGTTAGACAAGTCGTTTCCTTGCATTGTCTCCAGTACTTTGACGAGAGTAAATACATAGTCTTGTGGAGAAATAACGATTACACGTATATTTGCTAAAACATTGTTTTACATATACATATTAACATATACATATACATAGAACACAAATGCTTCACTATTATAACAGACTGTTTTTATACTACCGACACTGATTAACATTTACAATTCAGTTTTTTGATAAGTTTAAACAAGTAGGTATTTTAATTTAAACTCGGAAGTGACAATTAACCTTAACTTAAACTGCTCCGACTATCTCAGCTTTGCAAGACAACTTTCAAATTAGCAAACTATTAGTTCACTCCAGAGGAAAAAATACATTAAACGCATACATTTATCAGAGCTTTTTAAAGTATCAGTCAGCATGGCGAAAACATTTGTATTGATTAATAATAAATCAATCAAATCATCAAGCTATTTTGATTTCCAAAAGTATTCTTTCATATATTCGTGACATCTTAGTATTTAGAGTTACTGTACAAGTTAGTTAGTAAGTTAAACGCTATACATTTCTGTTCAATCGAGAAAGGGAAAGAGAGAAAGAATACAGTTTAGTATTCACAATAACTAAACTCACTAAAATATCATCTCTATACTTTCATTCTACAATCGTTAATGTTTGTCCTTGATGGAAAATGCAATAACGAAGCAATCCTCACGACATGTCTATCATGATGGTTTGCGTGATTTTATCTACTTATACATTTGATATGTTTGCACTTGTAATATAAATGCAACTACACAGAATATAAAATGCACGAATTGAACCAAACTAACAATAAACAATGACTGTTATCGTTCGTTTCATTCCAAATGACAAAAACAGTTTAACGAGGACATAAAGAATGGTGCGTGCTTTTTTCTAAACATTCCACTCATCAAATTAGGGCAAATGACTGCTCTTCTTTATCCTCTCAACTAATGATAGCGATACATTTCGTGTCGTTGGTAAATTAATGTAACGGACATCAATATACCATGTGAGACAATTTTGAGAATAACCCGAGCCATTTGAGAGTATCTGCCGACTAGCTTATGAAATGGACAATGGCATCAAGCAATTTTGGCGGAACTGGCAATTAATCAAATAGGTTTTATCGGAAGCGTAATGTATTTGTGAAACATGTTCAAATTTTAATCATCTAATTGATGCTTCTGATTTTGTAATAATTGCATTCATTTCTAATCAGATAATGAATTGTAAATTAAATAAGTATGTTTTAAGAAGAATTTGACTTGAACACTTAATAACCAAAGTGGAGTTTGGCCAAGTATTAACATCTTGATATTTGTGTGGTAAGAGCTAAAGAAGCGGTCTGCAAAAATACTGCTCCGAGAAGTTTTCAAATGTGTGCCGATTACGTTTTAATATGATTGTACGTTCATATTTGTCTTCAAATGTTCCTGGTTTTTAGGGAGTGGTAAGCAAATCTTATTTTTGTAGTGTATAGAGTATGCGTTCTTGTAAATGAATGTTTAGTGTTTACTTACTGTCTGCTTTTACTGTTTGTTTGTGCGTTTGGTTATTTTGTCTACTGGACACTTATCTTAGTGTGGTGCTAGTGATTCTGCTTCGGGTCGGTACACTGTACTTTTATAACATAATTGTCCTTATTCTGTTCAAAGGCTTAAAATGACTAAATCACTTTTTAAGATACAGATATTGTCTTAAAAAGGTGAGTTCAAATTGCTTTCAAGCTTGGAATGCTGAGAATAATACAGCCTAGACGGCTCAACGGAACTGAATTATGCAATGTGGCTTAATCATATCTAGATAATGAATACCCCCGAAACCTTGTATGAGCTTTTATATTCGTGTTATCTTTATAGTAGCATGCTGATATTGACATGTAAAATATAGATGATAGATCGGCTTATCATGGGCGGGTCCGATAACATGTACATTGTATTATGGTTTGCTAGCAAATAAACTTGCAGAATAAGTCTTTGCTTTATAGTCAGGAAATAATTATATGGAGTCGTATTTTTGGTAATATTCTGATTTGCAATGGTTGTCTATGTATGCAAATTGCACCTATGACTCCTATTATCGCAACTTTTAGTTCGAGCACTTGCCAAAAAACGCTCTGGAGTACAAAATACATGGTGCATTAAAGAGGTTAAAAATGAACGAGTCTCACATAGAAGTCTCATTTTAATCAATTGACTCATTGAATGAATGTCTTCACTTCCGTTGCAAACGTAACTGGAAACTACTAGATGCATCTTTCCTTCCCACGACCTCCGGTACATGATCCGGAATAAAGTCCTGAAAAAGACTACAACTTGTAAACCTGTTACTAATATTACTTTATAACCTGATTTTACATTTTTTTTATTAACCACCAAGAGACAACAGCAGCGTGGATAACTTTTACTGTGATTATTTTTATACCAGAGATAGGTTCCTTTTTATAACAAAAAATATTAATTGTGACAGAGACAATAACGTATTCACTTTTATCAACAAATACGGAAGACAAAACATCACAAAAACCTTCGTCTTTGATTGTCAGTGGAAACAAGCTAAATTCTACATGTAAAAGACGTTAATACAAAAGGACTACCACATGCCAAATATATAATGTATTCACATTATCAAGCGAAACGATTAAATATTTTGTTTTTTCATAAGTAAACACATCGTCGGATATTATTTCTTTGCCTGATTCGCGTCCGTTTTTCTTCTCTGTGTAGTCTTTCAATTACATGATATATTCTACTTTTAAGGTTTCATGTTACGCTTATATATGTCTGGATTTGAAGCTGACATCAACAACTTTAATGCAAGTTATTGAATACGGTTACGGAAAGGCAAAGTAAGCATTGTAAAGGTATTAATAATTAATATGTTTTACAAATTATTGTACCAAAGAGAACCGCTTGATCATTTTAAATGATATTTGTTTTGTCACTCTCGGTAATTAATGTCAAAACATCCTTTAGTTCAGTATGGTAGTGAAAACAGATATGTTTTAAATTACTATGTTATTTCAATTGAGATGTCATTTCCTTACATTAAGAGATAATATTTTACTTTTTTACATTCACTTATTTGTCAGAAACATTAACAATTCGAAAATAAATAAAACGGACACAAAACATGTTGACAACGCAAGTCGCAGTTGAAACATTAATAACTGATATACTCAATGATTTAAAGGTATTCAAGTTATTAACAAGGAAAAGTACTTCTTCATTATTTCCTTACTTTCTCTCTTTTAGAAAAATGGTTGCTAAACATCATCAAAAGTAGTAAAGTTGGTAGTTTAGTTAGTTAATTTCTTTTCAGAGAAAGAACGTCACAACACACAACTACAAATATTCCGCATAGTAAATGCTATAAATGCTGTTGATGAAATTTGCCTTGGGTTGGAGTTCACACATTGTCAGCAGTTGTGTCACAATATATTTCCTGCCTTTTCAAGACCAAGTTACAACAAATAAAATAGATAAATGTAATATTGCAATAAATTCTATATCAGTTGTATCTTGGGAAATGGTTTTGTTTTATATCAAGGTTTTATTGGTAGATATTTCTTTACGGATTGTGACATGTGTAATACTCGGTTAAATATCCTACATTAATAGCGCAATACCATACAGCATATGTTTCGTTATAAAACAAAATCAGGCATCAACAAAGCTAATGAAATTAGCCAATTAGACAAACACCCAACTGACACAGTTTATGAAATTTATGTAACATTTGATGTTTTAATATTGGACCATGCACGACTAGGCATGGTGCGTATCACTTCTGTGACATAGAATTCAATTGTGATCAGAGGTTAAGGAGATTAAGAGTGCTAAAAAATGTACTATTGCCAGCTCCTGTGACATTGTCCTTTGACTTAGTGACCAGAAACAATGACAAGACATGGTACATATCACTTCTGTGAAGTATCATAACATTTTGACAAAGGGTTTTGGAGATTCAGCGTCCGCAAGATTTTACAATCTCGAACCCTTGTGACCTTGACTTTTGACTTAGTGATCCGAAACATAGATCATGCACAAGTAAGCATAATACTTATAAATTAAAACAAAGTGTCCACAAGATTCCGGCTACGGACGGACAGAATGACAAGCTGAATCCAGTATATCCCTCCTAACACTTTGTGTTAGGGGGTATAAAAATGATAGCTAAAGGTACCGGAATAAAAATGTTTAAACATTCATTTAATGTCTCAAAGAAGTAAATGTTGAAAGAGATTAACTTGTGCAAAAGGCAAAACCACTGATAAAGGACCGTTAGTTAAGCAATAGACAAACTACAGTAATGTTGTGATCGTAAAATAAATGTTTCAGCTATATGGATGGCAATCAACGACAGACAGTTACATTATTGTTCGGTTACCTTTGCTCCGAAATGATAGGCCTAAAGGTGACAGACCGCTGCAGACTTTCTTTATCGGAAATTGTACGCATTGGGTGCTTCTCTGACCTCGAGACGTTGTTATTATTGTCTGGATGTGACACCTCATCAAGTATATGTACGCGAGTGTTCGATTATGTGCCAAAAATGACTTTTTCTTGTAAATGTTATCACCTGTGTTGGTCTGTTCAGAAAGTTACTTATTGTAGCTGGAATTTCGATACCGCTATTCGGTCATGATTAAGTGACTTCAAATCATAAAGTCATTCTCTAGCGTTGCTTGTCATACAGAAAAACTGTTAAAAGTTCTTGCATAAATATTTTTAAACCCGATAATTTTGTTGATAATCATTTGGTAATTGGCTCCCGTTAAATCGTACAGTAACATTGTGTAGGCTAAACCGGAAATGATCCGATTAACAACGTGCTACCGGCATTGAGTGCCTTTGACATTTTTGTACTTCTTTTCCAATTCATTCTTCATTATGTGAGCTATATTGTGTGTCTTTTCTCAAAGGTGAGGATTTTTATGAGTTTAAAGTTCCACTACTAAGCGAAAATTAAGTGACAGTTATTTCAATGGCAAGTACATTACCTTATGCAAGACACAAAATAATGAAGATTGTCAGGTTAAAATTTACAGAAAGTGTTTGGAACACGAAGAAAAGTATGTGTATTATGTTGAAATCTCAGTGATTCGACAAAATGACTACCCAGGTCTTTTTAACTTTCTTCATAATGCATAGAAAAATAATTGTACATGTACTGTGGTTTAATTAGAACTTTCATTTTATATTAGAAATAACTTATTTTTGTGTTTTTTGAAGTATATTTGAATTTTTGCGTTCGTTAGTATTGGACCTTTAAGTATGGTGGCAATGTACTTCTGCAAACTAAACACAAACAACCTCCGTGATCAAGAGTTTAATGTAGCTGAATTGTAAACATCAACACTCTCAGTGACTGTCAGATCTTACTAGACATCTGGATAGTTTTATCTACACATACAGTTATGTTATAACACTAGTCTTTTTCGAAACAAAACGTCAATATGAACCTTCTGCATTTTTATCAGCGCGTATCGTGAATCTTCTTCTCATTGGCTTTTCTACAAATATTATAGCATTTTGCTCCAGGCATAGGTTTCAAACAAATAAAAGATGTTACTTTTGCATTCATCGAATTCATCAAAGTTATTTAGAATAAATAATAAATGAAGGACTAATGAATATAAGCCAATACCATGAAAAATAACAATACATACTTAATATAGTGACCCAGATGTGCGTGTTTAAATACCGATCTGAGCGTTATTCATTCTGTATCAGGAATCTGTAACAGGAATTAATCATAGCATTTTATGTTCATGGTTTTCTCGTGTGCATTGTTTATATAAAATTCATAATTTCATAATTCTTACATGGTTCAACCCACCTGTCATCAAAGAAAAGAATGAAAACAACTCTTGCATATTCTGCAATACACAAACTTTCGAAAAATCCATTAAGGCTCCTTTCTTACCGTGATATTTCCGTCGGAATGGTGTTACACAATTTAATCCAAACAATTAACATATATAACCGTTCAAACTTGTTACATATAAACAGAGATAAGCGAAAACTATAAATCGTTTCATCGGTCGGATATATATTAACAAAAAAGGGGAAAATGACATTTTATTTCTTCTCTTGTGTCATTAGTCACGCAACCAGTTTAGTCAGTTTAATCTTTGTTTCATAATTATAGCGTTTTATGTGACCCGCAATCTCTTTACTCGTCAGTATATTTTCGGGTGTTCGGGTGGAGTGCGTATTGGGACATAAATAGTTGCTGTTTGAAATCAACTTCTCTCCTTTGCGATATCATTGCAAATAAATTTATGATATAATACAAAACTGCCAAAAAGATCATAGTTTCAGTTTAATCAAATCATGCTTATAGAATCTGAATTAGTATGCAGCGAACGCAAAACCAACATTTGTAAAAGTAGACAATCGATTGAACATGCGTACCTTATTATATACTTTCATATTGCCCCGTTCACTTTGCCTTAGAGAGTTCGTTCAGTATTCTACGGTACTGCACGTTGGCAAGGAATGATACTGAACGTTGGCAAGGGGGGCGGTCCTAGCGATCAGCTGTACGGACTATTTTATTTGTTTGCAAACATCGTTTTACTGAGGTTTATATGTCGAAGTGTGACCGTTTTTAACAATTAAATAAACTACGGTCTTAAAATAAAAAAGAAACTTCAATCGTTTTCAAGTAGACGTAAAAGAATTTCATTTTGAAAAAGGTTCGAAATTTTTAGGGCACGCAATACCAGTTCTGGTTACGAAAGTTACTGGTACGTATTTCAGCCAAGTATTGATAAACAAAATGAACGATGTTTTGCATGTAGTCATAAGAAAGAGAAAACATTTTTAGGAACGTACATCAAGTTGATGTATTCACATTTCAAAGTACAAACCTGCATCCGTAGGAAAAGTCTTGCGTTTTTTAAAACAAGATTGCGGACGGCAACTGAAATTTCTAACCGTATAATTGACGTCAACGTTTCTCCTAATAAATGACGTCACGTATAAACAACAATATTGAATCGAGTCTATTAATACGCAATAAAGAAAATGTACATGGTGAAATAGTACGCTAGTTGTCTGAGAAATTTCAAGATTCATTTATTGTTTTTTGCTAACAGAATGTCATTTTTGTTCATATTCAATATGAAAGTATATAATAATATGAAATTAGGCCTTGCCTAACAAGCGGAAAAGCCCTTAAATATGACAGATTTTGATAGACTTGAGAGAAGCTGTGACTTTTTCATTTGACCGTACCGATGATCCATGTTTTGCCAACCAGAAAGTCACAACCAGGCAATGGATCGGAAATAGCTTCTAAAATATATAGTCGACCTTTTAGAATAGACTTTCAAACCCCATGACACTTTGACATCTTGAGCATTTTAACTAGACAATTCATGAATTAAGGTATCCAGTTGGCAAGTTAGACCTCTGGCATAATTTGAGTATTTCAATCACATTACATGTATCACAGGTAAAATCTGCATGTATTCTATAGAATTTTTTACCATCCTGCATTCATTCCTTAAGAACTCTGACATGTCAGTTGTCTCCATTTATGTATAACCCCATCTGATGGGATTTTTTGCTTACGTGAATATGTTTGAGTAGAAACATATATATTATTTAAATTTGAACAGTCTTTCAAAACAACTTTGAACGTAAATTTAATTGTAAATAACAGTCTGAACTCTTTTAAATGATCTTCATGAATGATGGAACTCCTTTGTTCTTAAAAAGATTGACAACCAGAAGATCAAAGACCACGATGATGCATACTTATATGCATGTGCAGTTGTGCACACAACACATATATGTATATCATAATTTTCTAAAATTAATATTCTTGAAAGAAAAACAGGGAAGACACTGACACATATGCCTATTACATAATGAAATAGCATATAGATGTCAAAAAGGTATGTGTGTCAAGTACCTGTGGTTCAATTAAACAAACATCAACTTATTTTTTTAAAAATGATCCTAACATTTTATAAATGGTGCTTTAAGCAAATGACTTGTGTCTTAATCTTTCATTTACTGTGTACCCAGTCTTTTGCATGAATTGAAAATCAGCCAGTCAAGCAGAGGCTGCATAATCCTTATACAGCTTTGAGAATAATGCTTGATGCATTATACAGAAGTAACAGTTATAGATGCAAATTGTTCGTATTTCTGTATCGAAACGTAATTGGGACGAATCGCTAGACATATGTGACGTCACTATAGAAATAAATATAACGGAAGTCAGTGATGAGTTTTTGAAGTTACTTTTATTTGTACTTGCATGTTTTTGCGGCAATTCTCTTGAATTTAGGTGTAAATTACACTTTTGTTATTTTTGCAAACTAAATTTGTGCAAAACAAAAAACACCGTTATGGACATTTAATCGTTAATTTATTTTCAACCATTCCGTTACTTAACGCACATTCACCGCGGCGTTATTTTTGCCCACAATGCATCATCATGGCGCTGCCCATTATCAACTTCCGAAAAGGCTTCACTTTTCAAAAACTGATGGTATATGTAGAAGTATGTTTGAAAAGTAGGATTTTTTAACTTGTAACTTACTGACATGCTTTATACGTGTTATACGCATTACCTATAGGGCGGAAACGCCCCGTCGGCTTCGCCGACGGGGCTTTCCCGCTAAAAAGGTTATTGAACTTGTATGGTGAAATATTACTTGGAACGAGTTGATTTGGCGGGAACAACTCGCAAGCTCGTTGTTCCCGCCAAATCAACTCGTTCCAAGTAATATTTCACCATACAAGTTCAATAACCTATAGTATAAACTGAGTGTTCACTTGGAGTAATGACGTGAGAGAGATCGCACGGGCTTATTGTTTTGATCTCGAAAACAAAACAGAAGTTTAAACATAATTAAGGCTTCGTATATAAATAGGCTTTACTTTCACGGTTTCGAGTTACTGTTACATGTGACGGATATTTTCTCACGGAAATTACTTTTATTTTATGTTAAAATTAAACCTAATACTCAGTGGTTAACCAGAAAAAGCGGATCACTCCCATATCCCAAAATTCCACCTGCGGTAATGCTATTTAAGCATTCCTATTTAAGCATTCCGATTAAGAAAACACCATAGACATTTTCCAAGCAAGGAGAAGAGAATAATTTAGACCAGTGCTATTTCGATGCGTGAGTCCACTGAACAGCAACCTTCTCTACACTTTGACATCTTATGCAACTGGTAAATGTATAAATCAATGATCATTGCTACGACTGTGCAAACATGTTGGCCAGTTAAATATTTTTAAAATGTTAGAAAATAGACGTGTGTTGTTTCTATTATTTTACTTTTAATTATACATTCAGGTCTAAGTTAATGTAAGTCTACTTACTCTTGACAATTATTTGCAGTTTCTCATTGCAATGCTATGAAGGGTATTTCATTCCTTTTTGGAGGAGATCTATATGCAAATTACCAGACCAAATGAAAAATGTGACATACAAATAGTTTTATCATCAGTCGTACTAAATGCGATGTAACTTGTAAAATGCACATTTTAACTTGAGCTGAGTTGAAATACAAGAGTTTTCACAAATGCAAAACTCAGAACTAATTTTCTAAATTAGGTTTGTTTTTCGTGTTCATCAACAGAGAAAACTCTGAAAAAAAGATTTCTTTTAAATTGTTTCTCCGCAGTGATTAGTGTCAATAGATTTTTAGAAGCCAAGTGCTATATAATTACATGTAACATGAGTTTAGTCTGTTTATAAAACGAAAATTTAAAGTATCTCTAGATTAGAAACTTTTGTTCTGAAACAAGAAATATTCGTTTAATAACAGAACACATAAATCAGTAAAAGCGTAAGTACATGTACCTGAACGTCTGGAAAACGTTCCTTGCAGATCTGTACATCGTTCCAGAAAAATTACAATCAAATAGTTTCGAAAACCTTTCCTGTCGGCAAGAGTCTTCTTGTTCCAGATGTACGATATATTATACAACATGATTGTGTGTGTGTGTCGTGTGTATGTGCGTGTGTGTGTGTGTGTGTGTGTGTGTGTTGGTGGTGTGCACTTCTGGGTGCTGTGGGGCTCGTTTTGGGGAGGCTGCGTTTTTGGTACGTGGCATTCCCTGTTTGATATTATTTTTGTTTTTATATGTATAAATAAGTTGACTGTTTAACTCATGTTTCCTGTCAGGCAATTATGTGTTCAGGTTGATCAAACTGCATTGTTTAATTGTAGAATATTTCTTAGACTATATCAACACGACAAGCACAGTAGCTAAAGCTGCTATCCACAAACAAAATTGAAAACATCATTCGAATTCAATTTGAAATGTCAAGTTTTGTTTGAACACATAAATGATAGTTTAACCATTGCAGACTGGAAAGGAGAATGACACGTATATGTCTAACAAGAATGAACAAAGTTGTCGCTGAACTGTTAGATTGCAATTGTTTATATTGTGAAATATTTGCTAATAACATATTTTGCTCAAACAAACGAACGTGGACATTTTGTATGGATTGAGATATGAAGTAATCATGAGCACAGAACCATTTACCCACTTGGGGATGGATGGATGTCACAAAATAACCAGAGTGGTAAGAAAACTAATGAAATATTTAAGCGGTTATCGGTTTTATTGAATCTCCTAGCACCAAGTCTTCCTCTCAATATAATGTATCCAAACTAGCAGATATTAGTCAATGTGCCTTTGTTATTCAAAACTTATTATAAAATTGGCACTAGTTTATCATGGCATGTAAGTGAGTAACAACAAACCTAATTTCAGTTAACTGATGTTTAACATTCAAACAGAATAAAAATGAAAAATGAATTATTTGCAGGACAATCTAACAAAATAAGCGCCAATTTGTTCTAAAGAAACCCTGAAATATTTTATAAAAAAAACCAACTGTAACATTTAATTGCACTCCAGTGTATTCCTGTTCTCTGCTTTTCATTTGGAAAGGTTCGAAAAAAACTTCTAATCATTTCATTGAATTCTATCAATTTTTTTTTTGCCATTAAGCTTAAATATTCATTGCTCTTTTCATGTAACCATTGACCTGTTTAAATTTTAATTGTTATGTGTTTAACCTGCCCTACGTATCGTAAATGTGCTAAGGTATCTTACAGATTTATTTCAAATCAATGAATAAGTTCGCTTCATAGATATTGACTAAGACTAGTAAAATACAGATCTTGAATACAAAGCTTTTAACAGTTTTAACATTTATAAAAGTTCAATAGATAAAGGCTAGATATACAGTGTTCTCTTTTAACTGTATTGCATAAAAGATAAATTTCATATTCATTGATTTACGTGTAGAATTGAAATTTTCAATGATTTTAAACAAATAATGATAGATAAGCTTTGATATATTGAGTTCTTTGATCCTAAATACAATGAATGAATATTAACTTTAAAAGCAATGGATGTAATTCAACATCACATTTACCTGACCAGTTATAATGGATTGTTTTTTGTGAAGGTACCAGAAATGGATAACACAATAGACAAGTCTTTAGGTTTTTTTCACTGTCTCTGATATTTAGGTCAGAATGAATACATAATGTGGAGGAAGCCGAAAAACGCGATAAAATTAAGTAAACAAATGTTTTGTTGCTTTTATATAAATATATGTGATTTATATACAGTACCTTTTTCCATCTTAAAACACAAACGAGTCCATATTATCATACTATCATATCGATAACAGAGTTATTATCATTACTTGTACTATTATATATATGTATATATATGTACCTATGTCATTTATCATAATCTCAAATGCTACAACTACCTAAGCTTTGGAAGGCATGTTCAACATTGCAAAATTGTAAGTAACTGTATAGTATAAAACTCCGTTGTACAAAATAACATTAGACATATTGACTAAAAATAAGTACTTAAATTTACGAGTCAGCATGGCGAAACCGATTCTATTTCATCATATTAAATCAATCAATAAAATCATTAACAATTGCTCAGGATCGAAAACGCAAGACAATCAAATCACGAAGAAATAAAAGTCGCAGATTGCGTGTCTTTATCCACTTGACATATATTTTAATTTGTATGACTTGTAATATAAATGCAACTGCATAGAATGTAAAATGCACGAAATGAACCAAAGAAAAAATAAGCAATGAGTGCTGCAGCTTTTTGTCCCAATGAAGAGAATGGTTTCACGAGGACATAAAGAATGGTGCGTGTTTTTTCTAAACATTCCGCTCATCAAATTAGGGCAAATGACTGCTCTTCTTTATCCTCTCAACTAATGATAGCGATACATTTCGTGTCGTTGGTAAATTAATGTAACGGACATCAATATACCATGTGAGACAATTTTGAGAATAACCCGAGCCATTTGAGAGTATCTGCCGACTAGCTTATGAAATGGACAATGGCATCAAGCAATTTTGGCGGAACTGGCAATTAATCAAACTAATGTTATTTGCATAGTAGTGTATTTGTGATATAGTTCAAAATTTAATCATCTAATTGATGTTTCTGAATTGTCAGTATTTGCACTGATTTCTAATCAGATAATTTATGGTAAACCCCGTTTTGATAATAATCTAAAATTGAAATATTAATCGACGAAGCAAATTGTTGGCTATGTCTTCATTTCTTGATATGCAGATATTCAGAGCTGAAATGTTTATTGAGGTGAGGTCTCAGAAAAAGACTGCACGGAGATACAATAAAACGTTCTTTGTCTACGCTCTGATGTGAATGTTCCCTCTTATTATTTTTGCGTATTATAACTGTAGATAGTACTAACGCAATTATTATTCTCAAAATAGTTATATATAAGGGATTTACACGACTGTGCTGTTCTAAACTGGGTTGTGTTTCTACAGGGTTTATGTGAATATGGTGATGTTTCCTTTGATAGAAATGGCAGATTTGTCAAGGAGTATGAGTAGTCGGAAAACCATTCTTCAATCGACTGGGTTAGGAAATTTGTTATGTTATAATGACACAGGCAACGGAAGTATCAAATGTCTTATAATGCAATGTAAAGTGAGCAAAAAAGGAAAAAAAAATGAATTAATCATTAAAACATTAAAACATTACATTAAAAACCCCAACGTATAGCATCTTACACTAGATATAGTACTTGGCAGATAAGCGTTAACGCAAAAACAACTTCATACCTGATTCCTACGTACAAATCCCATCACCAATTTTTCCTTCAAAATCCGCATGAACAAAAATAGATTGCAAAACAAACACGTGCATAAACTATCAATTTCAATTCATATCTGTTTTTAGACCGTTTTGATTAAGTTTGGTTTGCAGCGAAAATAATTCTGAAATATTGGAATACGTGATAAAATAGTTTCAACAACCCCTCTTTCAATTCAGAAATATTTTACATCTGCCTTCAATTTAACAACAAATGACAAACATGTCTCCTTGGCAAATCAAATGAACAATCATGACGAGATTCTTAAATAATTCAAAGCTTATCCTAGATGGTTTTTTTTTATTTCATGAAAGATGTTGTTTGAGAAGCATGTGTTAATCCACAAGAGTATGAAACGTCTTTCTTTAGAGAGATGCCTCGAATTATGGACTTCGTGGCGGTTTTATTCACTTTCGTCAATGTTGGCCTTTTTTGTTTGTTTTTTTTTCTGCTATGCTGTACCAGATTATTTGGTAAGCTTTAAAGTTACATTTATGAATACAATTCATTTAGAGGAAACAAATTCATTTGATGATGACTATAGGGTTGGTGTTTATTTACTAAACTATAGAACGTACTATGATGTGTGTTTTACTTAGTAAAAAGTTCAAACTTTCCAAGAAGAATGATAATATATTAGAAGATATAATATAAAAGATAAGAAGATAACGTCTGTGTAAATGACATGTGAAACACGAATCGGAACAGTTTCGTTGTATCGTCAATTGGAGCGTGAATCGTTGCATTTTTAAATGGGTAAAATCCATATATTTTGCGTCTGTTTTGCACTTTTAACCGTTGAGTCTTTTGCATTTAACTTGGATTACTTTCACACGCATCGATGTCTGAAACAGCCGACTAGCTACGGCCATGCATGAAAGAAGTGAGCATTCCGTACGAGTATTCGTTTCTGGAGAAGTTGCGATTTACCATATAAAATACACGAATCTGTTATACTGTCTTGGGTTTTGTTTACTAAATCTGCCATTTTTCGTCGGTGCCTTCATGTTACGTTAGTCGGGAGTAGTATCGTTAAATTGCAGCCAGTGCGTTTTGCCTATGCAGTGAGTGTATATCTTCTAAGTTGCAATCAAAAGATGAGCCTCCAGTATGAGGCTTCGCAGTTAAATCGAGAAAAGGTCAACGTTTACTGTACACATCCAGTCAGTATTTTAAAAAACAGCAATAGGCATAACTATAAATCCATACCGGTAATTGATTGATTTACTCCCATGTTTTTTTCTAGCTTAAAGTTCATAAATTTATGAATTGAACCATATGGCAAACATTTCAGCGAGTTATTTTTGCTTCAAATTTATACACAGTGTGCACAATTTTACTTTTAATTGCTTTAATACATAAGAGATATCTAAAGTCTATGGGGGTTTACATGGAACTGTCTATACAGATATGTCGACGTCAAAAAAATCCTTAAATTTAGATAAGTGAATGCATAAACCTACCTGACCTTAAACGGGAGAATAGCGTGCAAGAATCGAATGAAGTTCAAACTGTCAGACAGCCACACGGCAGCTATTTATTTAACGAATGAGTAAGATTTTGTTAGTTTCTGGAGCATGTGATATCGGTTTTTGTTTCAATCTTATTTATTTAGAATTCATTCAATTATTCCTACGTCAAGTCTAACGCTTTTTCTGCTGTGCATATCTACCAACTGTAATATGCTAACGCTACGTTATACTGTCAATACTTATTTCTAAGATGTAATAGTTTTAATTTGCACTAATACCTGGTTGTATTTATTTATAGGTTATTGTCTGTCTTTCACACAAAGATAAACCTTTTCTATTTAAAGGATGAATTTTGATAAAGCTACAGAGCGCGCAGTGGCATGACTTGGACAGGTTTTTAAAAACATTACCTCTACTTTTTGAAACTGAATAAGGCAATAAACATTAGTACTACTATTAATATACTTGTGTTACCTCTTTTTCACAACATTAATTAGTTTCATTAATTTTACACTGTATTTTATAGACAAAACTATTTATAACCATGGCTCCTACAATTTTGACTACCAGGTTTTAGAAAGAAAACCGTCCAAATACTAAGTACACCGGGTCCAAATCTTGTGAAAAATAATATTTGTAAAACAGATATACCAGCCCCCCCTGTGCTGGAAGGGATACTTCTTTCTATTCCCGAAGGTATACACTCTAGCAATATGGCGAAGAGATGAAATCCACATGATAATTATGCTGTGACGTTACATTGTACAGAACACCATTGGCTGAGTATTGTTTTTATTTACAAAGATGGAATGGAATTGTTAGGGCCCACGTATTGCATATTGGGTGAAGGTTTTTGGTTACAGTTTCAAATGAATATGTAGTAATTAAAATGGGTTATTATTTTGCGTTGGCGCCATGTATCTATTATCAGTGTAATTTGACAAAATTTTTTTTTTTTTTGTGGGGGACCTAACACTACCCGTAGTCTTCGAGTTTTAAAAGTTTTTAAATACTCATTAAATGTGTCCAAGTAATAAGGGAAAAAGCGTAAGTATTTTGTACATTTATTCTTTGGCTTAATACAATTTAAGATTCATAAAACATTTTTCATACATACAACATATTACAATAATTGTTGGGCTCATTTTTATTTCCAAAAACCTATTCAAACTTATTTCTCGCGGCGTCAGGTGGAGCTTGTTTAATAACATTTTTACTTCGAATAAGGCAATATATTTCATTTATCTATTGATATGAGTCATTAATTACTCTTAAATGTATTTACCCATTTAAACTGTTTTCGTTAAACTGATATCATAAGGATTTTTATATTAGAGTCATAAACAAAGTTAATATTTGGATTTGACTTATGTAAAGTACTTATAGATTAATTAACTCTATTACAACATTAGATTGACAGAAGATCTTGTTGCTATTGACTGTATTGAAAGCAGTCTCACGATACCAGTGAACAGGAGTATCGTTGTTCAGAGGAGCGATGTCTGCAGACAAACAAAGAAACTCTACTTTAAATCAACAGCAGAAAGCTGAACAATTTCTTCCTATACCGGAAGACATATTTATAAACGATTTAAATGAGAAGCAAAAAAGACAAAACTATATTTTTGCGGTGTATCATTTCAGCAACACGTCTTTAATTCTAATTAGGCTCTGCAATATAGTTTATTGCTAATTACCTTAAAATCTTAAAGGTGACTATGATGACACACGTTGTGATAGTCTATATTAAGTACATTCTTGAACTGTTAGCTCAATCAAATTTCATTCGTTTTCTATTCATATTCCAAGGGTCTTATTAGGGTATTACTATTTTTCTTAATCTTATATCTTATAGTCGGAGGTGAAAATATGCAAGTTCTGTATTCATGTCAGTAAAAAGATTATCTGAGACTCAATAAAATAAGGAGAAATATTGTAAGCGATCGGATTGCAAATCGGTTCGAAGATTAATGAGTCGTAAAATAGCTATGAAAGCAATCTGACCTTGCAGTTAGGTATGTAGTATATGAAAACTCGGTACAATGAACGAATGCATGCTTTGCAATGTCTTTTGTTAATTTAACTAATTGTATGAAGTTCAATTATCTTCTGTTACTGCTATATTTATTCATTTAAAGTACAAATAGCTTAACATTACTATAGCTACCGTAACGTGTGATTGTCAATATCATACGGATTACAAATAACTAATTGTAGAGTCAGCAGAAATCTCACCAGATAGACTATTGATTTGGAGTCCCTTATGAGACTTGACCAGTGCAAAATGAAGATTGATGCAAGGTATAAATAATGCTATATCGTTAGAACCAATAGTCGTACGTATTATAAATGGGACTTCTGGGTAAAAGAGTCACTTACAAATATTAAACATTCTGTATGTAGTGAGATTTTGCCAACAAATATTTGTCGAAGTGTTGCGCTTCTCTGAAAACGCTTACATGGCAACTTAGGGCATTTTCGTAAATCAAAACGTTGAATAAATGATGATATGCTTATTGTATCGAAAATTAAATCATCTATGCGCTTGTAACATGGAAAACGTATGGCAATTTTTAAGTATACTGAGCTTCTTAAACGTCAAACTCTAAAACGTATCATATTTACGACTTTCAAAATTGATTGTTGTTTTTCATGCACATAAATATCGGCAAAAATGCATTGAATGTTGTGATTGCCACTTGATATTAAGTGAGTTTCATGGCTCGCTTTCGGAAAGATCCCGTAGTAGTGAACAGTCTGACAAAGTTACACATACATCACATTACAACTGACACGTGGCTTTCCCTTGTGATCAGCCAGAAGTAGTAAAGCGGCAGACTTTATTGCTTATATCTAACTGTATTGCTACTTGTTTGTAGCAATATTTGACCTAACGCACGTTTCATTTTATAGAAGGCAAAGCGAGGTATGAGTCTGTTTTTCCAGAGAGGTAGAAATAATAGCAATTTTATAAGCATTCGTATACTACCGACATTTTCTCTTACATTCAAAGGTTTTGAACGAGATATACCTTATACAAATAATTATATCCAGAAAGACATCTGGGACTATTTTGGGCTTTCGAAATTCCCTCCCGTGTGTTTTTCACTCAGACACACAGAGTTTACTGATATGTATGCGTTGATACGCTTGACTTGGCATTGTTATGACGTTCGAGATGTATACAAATCGTATCATTCCGGTATCGACTGCAATATCAGCAGCTACAGCAACAGAATTAGAAAAATACTCTTGAATAGGGATTCAGCAAACAAGTTAGCGACATTTTTTCAGCAGTAAGTTGTACACTTTCGAAACCTTTTGGTGAAATTAACGCGTTCGGATGGAAAATTGATATAGTTTACTTTTGAGTAATATACTGGATCATACACCACGATTTGTTGCTCAGATGCTTCGTAAGTAATCACTGAGGGATCCGGCTTTAATTAGTAAATATATTAGTAAACATATGAACACGAAGTTATGGATAATGATTCGGTATGTCACTCAAAGGTAAATTCTTTTACATTAACGCACAAGCGTCAAAAATTTAAATCAACAGCAACGTCAAGAGAAAAAATACAGCTGAATAATTGTACGCGTTTCGATTATAGCATCCAGGTACGATATATAACATAGTAGTGAGCCGTCAAAATAACTGCTTGTCATATCTTATTTCCAGACAAAACAGAAAACTTTAAGGTATATCTAAAACATTAATGTGATTCATCTAAACTTGTATTTTGTTAAAGTCTTTATTTATATGATATGATCATTCATGTGTAAGAACCACTGAGAAAAGGGTGAGATTACTGTGATATAGATTAAATGACATATAAATTGTGTTTGAAAAAGAGTATTGTGACGCATGTACGTCTGAAGTAAGCATGAAAGCTGCTCGTTCCAGATTTTAGTAAAAAAATTAAGTTCTTCAAACTGTATGTTAATAATATATTTTAGAACATATAGTCATATAAAAAGGTTCCAGCATACATTCCTGTCAAATATAATGTAGCGGTGCCGTAAAACCAGCATTTTCAATCGATTTTTTTGTAAATTCCTTCCAAGATTTTTATTTCTATTGTTGACTTTAGCCTTTAGTTCTATATACATGTACATATTGTATTAGTATGCCATTTTTTTTAAATAATCTTTTTCAAAGGCAACTGAGAGCGAGCAGCTTTAATGTGTATCAGTAAATGGAGGATGGTTAAACAAATTGATTTCAATGTTTTTTCCTGTAGATATATGTTCTATGCAACATTCTATGGGGAAATGGATATATTTTATGCCATGCACAACTTTTCTGTTTACCCAGTCTGATATTTCCGACACAAGGTAGTTGTACCACCATTAAGCAGGCTACTCTGCACTAGGTGGAATATATTTACAGTTTGCCCTACTTTCCAATCCAATCAAATGCCCCTATTTCATTCAAAAAAGCTAATTGTATTCTCCATTTTGACTCAATATCTCCAATATGAAAATGATTAGTGAGACTGTGACATCACAGAGCTAGGCTCCGCCCTTAATCTCTATATATTTCAATACAAATATTGTCTGTATACCTATAACCTATACTAACATGTAATGCTATATGTATATGTACTAAAGATAAATAGTGAATTTTAAAACTTAACTGTTATGTATTTGCTAGATAGTTTGTATTCGCAAGTCGGTCTCTGTGTAAATGTCAAAGCAATTTTCACATTCCCATTTATCTAAGAATTGTACCCGAAAGTTAATGATACTGCATTTCTTGGTCTAATTTTCACATTTCTATACAACAGACTGTTATCTAGTATAACATTACTATTTAAGTGAACTTCTTAAGTCAAACGTGTAATTACATCCACTGTCTCAATAAGATCAAAAACACAGGATTGGCACAAATACTTAAAACTGTTATAAAAACTCAATGAATTTCACAAGTCGATTGATCAGCTGTTTCACATTATGATATCACTTCAGTTCCTTTATTGCTCCACTGATATTCAATGGTAAGACGCCTTTCATGTTTTGTAAAATAATTTGCAATAAAACCGTGATTAAAATAACGAAACGGCAATCAGATCTCGTCAGTTCAATGAAGTAAATGAAGGAAAATATGGAAACATCATTAATTTAATGGATTGGAAAGTGTGAAGAACAGTTATAAACAGACGACATATCTCTTCAAGTTATGATATTACAATATTGAAAATAGCTATTAACCATTGTTGAAATGGTAGTTTTAAGCATGAAAAGAACTACTTGTCATAGTTAACACTTTTGTATGGCTGACTATGATATTGCTGCTGGTAAAGCTTCAAAATAATATAACCATTTGTTTGCAATTATCTTTTTAACTAAACAAGAAGCATGGTGCCTTATTAGCGAACGGTTGCCGTGTGTCACATGGTTTGTAATGTACTGCAAATAGTATGCATGTTCTGAATCAAAGACGTAAGTACTATAACATCTGTACATTGTTATACTTTCTATAATTTTTGAGTTTCCTTTTTTAAGTTATTTATAAAAACATCGTCTAAATACTGCATCCTACAAAAATGACTAATACATGTACAACAAAGTGTAATACAAATGCCGGGTTCAACCACATTTACCTTGACTAGAATATTCAGACTGGCGTAGTATAGAATATCCTTATTATGTACATTTCATGTTGTAGTATTCTTTTATTTAACGTTTTGATGCAAAAAGTAAATGCCATTGTTCTATCAAACAACCTAAAAAACCCATAATTTATCTTTTGTTTAATTACCGTACAAATAGTAATTTCTTACACAAAAAAACCGAAGAAAAATGCAAGACACAATCTCATCTAAAGCTTGTTCCTCTGACCTCATAATGCCCTTCTTGCCTCTGTCAAAAGTGTTTTCATTTCCGACACGAGATCAAAAAGCATACACTTGAATTAGTTTCTTTTGTGTATACCATTCACTCTACGGACTAACTCTTGGCAAGGTCAGCTCGAAAATCACAAGATTATCATACGATATCCAAATGCCTTCTAAGTCATACAGTTCAAATAGAGAAGCAATAAGAAAATTGTGTCATATTGTGAGAACCTACAAATATGTATCATAAATGGGGATTCTAGAAAATTTACATACTCTCAGACATTAAACAAAGTTGAATATCGACATATTTCAGTTCACAGTTACATATTTTCTTCGAGTGTGATTCTAGACAACAGATACAGTATAGTTAATCATACCATAACCGTTACGTTCACCATTACCTTTTAGTCATCAATCGTGCCATACCAGCTTTGCAGGTCGCATAAGCAGACTTATATAACTTATATATACATGTAAATGTAATACTACTTTATATCATGTAAAGCTATGTTGTTGATACCTCCAGTGTTCAGTTTTGTTTGGAAATACAAATAATATTTACCAGCCAGTCTAACTTGCATTCAGCATAGGTCACATATGTGATAACCAGACTCTCCCTGGTGAGTGGCCGTGAGAATGCATTCAACATATTGTCAAAATGATTGTGAAAACAGTCTCTTTCTCTAGTGATAAAATATGAGAGTTGCAAACTTCGTCAGCTTAATACTTGTGTATATAATTACAATGTGCATGAGCTGCTACAATGCATAATTGAACTCATATTTCTTTGTTAAGCCTGAGGGAGCCAATATTTGTTTCAACTGACAAAGGAGAAAGAACATCTTTAAAACAATAATGCCAACATAAAGGGAAATGGTTCAAATATATAAAGCAATTAGTGAAACAGTACTTCTGTATCTACAAACGTTAAATGTAATCCGTGGTCTAAGACATTTTGTAAAAAGAGATAATTTATGTCAAAATGGACATG
This sequence comes from Saxidomus purpurata, assembly GCA_022818135.1. Classification (NCBI taxonomy): domain Eukaryota; kingdom Metazoa; phylum Mollusca; class Bivalvia; order Venerida; family Veneridae; genus Saxidomus; species Saxidomus purpurata. The sequence goes on along the minus strand of JAFMSR010000018.1, from coordinate 21,237,711 downwards.
TTGCAACAACCGATTTAACTACATTGCTTTTAAAGTGTAGTTTATGCAAAATATTTTCGAGACGAGATATATTAAATACATGGTTTCAAAGCCAATCCTTTGATAGTTATTATAACGTCTTACAAAATCAAAGAAATTGCAGAAAAAATCACTATTTAAAACTATAAGTAATTCTATCATTAAATAATGAAAGTTTTTACTTGCATAACATTCTTTGAATCACAAATGAAACGCTATTTGATTCAAGAACAACATTATCTTTTTTAGAATAAAAATAGGGTTTCAACATTGTCAGACGTTATATTCAATAGGTAAACGTTACTACAACATTTTTGCTACGATTTGAAAAGTCACATGCAAAAACTACTTAAGAATTCAATCTCATATAACATCGCTGCTATTATTACGATTATAGGCTGGTAATAAATCGTAAGTAGAAAATAGTGAGAAATACTGCAAATGGCTTGCAGCTTTGTCAAATTACGTTGCAATGTTATTACCAAAGGCATAATTTGTCTGCAATTGTGTATTTAACAAATAAACCCCTCTAGGTAAGGGAAAATTATATCCATAAGAGCCGTGAAACATTGGTAACGTGCAGGACAGAAAAGTTGATGCGCATTGACACAACAATGGAAATGAATTTCGGCAAATGATAAGAAATTATCCAATCACATTTCAAGGCGTTTGTGAAAATATAAGCATATTCAGGCAGATAAAGTATAATTACAGATTTACATATACTTTTTCAGCGTTCATAACTGAAATATAAAGCATTGCTTGTTACCCAGATATACTACATAGGGCGTTATAGTAATTATATAAGACTGATCACTATCCATGTTCCTAACGACTGTCTGAATTTGTCATCATATATTTACCCCATTTGAAGCAAAAATGAAGTACACACACTGAGTTCTTACAAGTACATGTGCTGATTTTCCTGAAAACAAAGTCCCTAGAAAGATGTAGGAATGATACACGCAAGAAAAGAGGTACATTCCAAACTTGCCTTTCTGTTGTACATGTGTATAAGAAAACTGCACTTTAAAGTTAATATTATCACTGTCCGTTTTCTGGCATTTTCATAACAAGACCTAAGTTTATCGACTTCAAATGATTTGTAAAAGTCCTACTTCTGAAAGGATATTTCAGCGTTTATATACTCATCAGAAATAAAACAAGGCTTTTGACTTCAATATTCCTCGTTATAGATATAAATATATGTACAAATATTGCTAATCGCAAGAACCTTTAGTCATATGTTTTCCGGTATGCTCAGCTGATAACGTATACAAACTTTATAAAAATGTCATACTTTTAGGCAAAACCAATCGTTCTTTTTTGCATAGCCAGAACTGCTTACTTCAATTTATTTCAACATATGTCACATAATATGTGACAAACATCTTTCCCTGTTGATTAGCCTTAACAGTAAGGGCGGCAAATTACTTTTTTTATTGTCTCTATAATTATATTATATTCCCGTTTCAGGAGCTTTTACTAGTAGGGCTGTTATTAACACCAATCTATTTGACCTCAAGGGACAACCTTCGGGAATGAAAGAACTTCTACCACCAAAACGTGATCAAAGGTGACTAGTGAATAATACATGTAACTAAACATGTAATATTTTCAACTCTGTATAAATGATTATCCACACATATACACACTTCCACTATCCCTATCGACAATAAGTCGTGTACTTAAACTCGGATCTAAAATTACATCACGATACGTCCAATATTGATAAAAGACGCCGGTTAATACGTTATCAATCTTGAAATCTCTAAAGTATTAGAAACTGTGTGGGATTTTATTGTTATTGGCGATTTATATATATACAATATATCATTGGCCCGCGGCATAACTGGCGAAGTAATATGATTTTTAACGAAACTTGAAAAAAAAACTATATTGCTTTAATGATTTAGAATTTTAGCTTTCTTTTTTCTTCTCTAATATTGCCCTTGAAAGTGATTATCATGATTTTAAGTGTTTAAGGCATTCAGCGCTGATTTAGTATTCATTTTAAAAAAGTGAGTATTTCTTAACTACATACAATCTTTATATCGGCTTTGTATAAAAGATTTTGAGAGTATTCTAGACCACATGTTTACATTCGTTACTCACGTTGTGCTCATAAGAAACGTTATCAAAGTAAGTTTTTTTAAGTAGCTTTCTTTTTGATAAATCAATATGTGTATTGAATCCATATAAAGCAGTAATCGACTCGTATTTTTTAGATATTATGAAATATTGATTTCGTTTATCGTGCTCCTTTTTATTATTTAAGTAGACTGGATTCAGCTTGTCTTCGATGAATTTGTCTCTCATATATACAAGGGTAAAGCGCTCTAAATATGACTACTATGATAGGTAAACGTATCCTTCATGTAATTAGTTTTGTGGTTTGATAAAACAAGATCACGACGTCTTGTAGATTTTTAAAACATAATTTCCATTGAATGCAAACGCAAATAGATCTGACATATAATCAAGAAATAATTTATTCGTGCATTTAAAGACCATTATTGCTGTATGGTAAATAAAAGTTAACCAGTCTAGCTTTTGAAATAAATCTATGGAATGCGTATTAAATGGACTCGAGCAGTTCGTTTTTGTTGTTTTATGATCTTTTTATATCACATTTAGAATAAGCGCCTTTACCCCACACAGAACAGCAATTTGCACAATAAGTTTTGCTCTAATCAATAATATCAACTTTCATAGAAGTGATAAGTACAATGCCCAGTTGTGCATGGTCTATGTTTCTAGGTCAAAGATCAAGGTCAAAGGGGCTCGAGATATCAAAATATCTTGCGGACGCTTAATTTCCAAAATCACTTGTCAGAATTTTAATGATACTTCACAGAAATGATACGTACAATACCTTGTTGTGCATGGTCTTTGTTTCGGATCACTAGGTCAAAGGTCAAGGTCGCAGGGGCTCGAAATAGTAAAATCTGGTGGATGCTAAATCTCCAAAATCCCTGGTCAGAATTAAATGAATTTTCACAGAAGTGATAAGTAGCTTGCCTTGTTGTACATGGTCTATGTTTCGGGTCAAATGTCAAGGTCACAAATGTTCGACATAATAACCCTTGTGCACTCTTAATCTCCAAAACCCATCAGAATATAATTATACTTCACAGAAGTGATGAATATCATGCCTCAAGATGTGCAGGTCAAACAGTTAAAGCATCGAATATTAAATAAATTCTGTATACTGTGTAAATTGGGTATTCATCACCTTCAGTGATAATTCTTGTTAGTTAAGATTTTGTAACAAATCCTGGCATTACTGTACCATTTCAGTATAAGTATTTCCACGTTAAATACACGCATTGCTGAGGAAGCTGAATTGAACACATTCCTGTAATAGAAATTAATACCTCTTAAAACAGTAGTACTTGTCTATAATTTATTCTTTAGTCCTCAGTCATTTTTCTGTATACACAATTATAGACCTAACGCGATTTGTACGTTATACACTATATAATTACGCCAGGTTCTTGTTTTATTTTACATTTCATTTAAAGTCAATGCCTGGAGTGAGCATAGATTAATGTATCTGCTTATGCACTTCTTTGTTGCGAGTTACATCAAAGGAATACATGATGAGAGCAGTAGTGCAAACTCTAATTCAGTATTAAATGAATTTCAAAAGTTTATTTATCAGCTATTTCACGTCGATTATGTCTGTTGAATACGTTTCTGCTATTGAAAAGTACGATGCCTGTAATGTTTGCAAAGAAATTTGCACTAGATTAGTGATTAAAATCACATTAATAGCAATATGGCTGTTTAGCCGATGTTTTAATAATATATTACTTTTGTTGTTGAAGTGAATTATAAAATAAAAAAATATTTAACACGGAATATCCGTCCAAGTTCTGCATTTCAAATTTTAAACTTTTTTTCGTGGTGTATAAAGCACACTTCAATTGTATTTCAGCTTTTTACAGGATGTAGTAGGTCTCAGACCCTTATCAGTGAGTTTATTGAACTAAACGGAGGCCTTTTTGTCTTTGGGTTTAATGTGAGACTTTTTTGATGATATACATTGCCAGTGGAAAACAGTATGAGCATGGAATGATTAAGATTGTTAATTCAAAATTTCTACATATCTGACTTTCGACTCAAATTGATGCTGTACATTGCACATTGCACAAATTAAGCCCCGTTGAGTGTTTTCTCATTAGCAACTTTAAAAGTCGTGAATATGGGAACACTGCATTGAAAATATTCCCTAAAGCATTAGTTAAGTCAAATTTGCATCAGACTCGAAACACGTAAATAAGATTACAAACATTCCGTTTTCACAAGCAATGACAGTAGTTCAGTGGAACACACTGTCACCAATATGTTGTTAGTGCTGACTTCATTTATGGTTTAAGATTATCACTTGCGATAATCCCAAAACGTTAAAACAATTTTGTTCGTCGTTCCTTTTTCTTCATACAACCAGTGTCTTTCGAGATAATGGAGTAGTGTTGAAAGTAGTGTAGGTCTCTCTTTGTGCATCCCATTCTTTTGTTGCTGATGCTATATTAAGTGGCAACATCAGCATTTGCCTACTCTAAGACCTTATATTGTAAGTTCAATCAGCCTCTGCTCGTTACATGTATCTGTACAATGTTGCTGGTGAATTTCGGGAACTGCTTAAAAATGCACTTTTCAAGCAAATCGTTACAATTTGTACAATAAGGTCATTGACTCTTTGTGCTGGAATTAATGAATATATAATGACCGTTAAAACAACAAGGCCAAGCGTCTAATTACACGTCTGAATGACCGGAGTTAACAAAACATGAATGATATTTCGTTTGGTATTTTTGAAGAGATTTCCTGATTTCTTTATGTTTACAATACTTTTATCCAATACGTGTACGTATCTATCTATATATATGATTAGTATACACATATCGTTATATAAACGATTGTTTTGGCATTAATATTTTTATTATCAAACGAATTGCATTTAACTGTTATCTAATATAATTATTATATTGTCTTGAAGACATTAATAAAACCAACTAGATACGGCAATCATACCAAAGTAATGGTGTAGTAACTGAATATAATATCCCCGAGTAAGAGTATTATATAGCTACATTATATAATTTAGGGGTTAAATGAAAGATTACCATAATTTGTTCATAAAGTTATGACATCATACAGCTGAGTATAGAGATGTGACTGGTTACAGTAGTCTGAGAATGTAATTGATTAAAATACAATTGTTTTAGAGATGGTTACACATACATAATATGCTTAATGTAAACAGTTAAAATTGTTTTAGATAGAAAGTGCTTCCGTATAATAACTCTGTTTTTGTCCTTTGCCTTAAACGCACACTTAATAAATGCATTGACATAATAATCTTATTTATAACTAAACGAAAATGTCGAATCCATAGTATTGAACTGCTTGTGGTGGTAAATATGTAGGGCCTCATAGAGCATCCGTGGATATCCCAAAGTTTATACAGCTATAATATATTGATGTCTGCAAAGTATCAAACCGAACGCAAAATGCTGCATTGCTTGGAGTATGTCCATAACTCCGAGTAGTCGTCAATTTTTTTCATAAATGTCAAACTGCACTTAACGTATATAACTATTTTTATCAGATAATTTGGACTTCACCAGACAAAGTCAAAACTACAATTATCTAATTGGAAAAGGCATCTCATCAGAATAGTTTTAACCTAACAGTTATGACGGTTATTAATTACTTCAAATGCCTAGCCGTGTAACATTTCAATGATATTTAGAAAGAAAATATTTCATTTTTTGGCAATTTGCCTATTGCTTTATACACTATTGCAAATACTGAGAGGCATCATAAAATACTTTAATACATTATATTTGATATGATAATATTACATATTGTTTTGAGGTCAAGTACTGTTATTTTGTTTATCCCGAGATCTTCATTGTACTTTGCTCTTTGAAACTTGCATGAAATATACCTTTTTACGAGTAATTAGTTACTGAGAAAGGTAAATAATCAGTACATCTGTATGTCAAGAAACCGTTTTCTTCCCTGACATAAACTTTAAAATTGACATTAAATTAGTACACTTATGTCCAAAGTTAAACTGTCCTCATTATATGGTCGCAAGTCCCATTTTTCCAAACATATTTGATATACAGTGTACGACTTCATTTAGCAGAAAACTGTTGCTTGTCAGTGGACCATCCGGCTAAAATAAGAACTAAATCGAAGTTATGGCCTTTTTTCAAATTAGGTGATGGGGTGTAGTACGAAGCAATGACACCAAAAAATAAGAACAATTTGATTTTGGTTACTGCAAATCGAGATTGTCGCCAACTTATAAATGTTTAAGAGACTACACCTTTTGGTATTTTGTTTCAGCAGTTTTACTGGTAACTACATTCCCTGATTTTCTAACGTTCTTCAATAAAAAAATTCAAACTAAATTCACAAATCTCATGCTCATAGTTCTCGTTCATTTTACAAAACCCCTCCACCTCGGAAGTTCGAACCCCACAGATTCCTTTCATCACATTTTGTGGTGTGTGTGTGTGAGGGGGGGGGGAAGTTAACCACCCGTATAAACTAGCATTAGCATTACTATGGTGTAACGTTTTTAGTCTGCAATTCATTTATTCTTAATGTTAAATAAACCTTTGCTCCCATTTAAAAATATGTGTGATGCAAATGTGTTTGAATCCCGCGAATACACGTTTTGTCACAAAACTGCAGCTGTAATTGATGGCTGATATGAGTAACCATTTAAATCTTGAAGTAGTGCAATCGTTTGGTGCACTGCTATCCTTCACAATTCATACAACATATCATGCAATACCATTCATTTAATTTGGCATCGCTTTAAATGCCATTCAAATAGTTTCTGAAGAGTCTATAAATAAAGAACAAATATTCCCAAGACTGCAGATACTGGCGTTTTTTTGCTGTCAACTTAGGTACAAATTCCTAGTCCTATTTTGAGTTGTATGAGTTGATTGGTTTACACTTGAATCATTTGAACTAAGGCAGATTAAATAACAAAAGCTAGATGTGATGAGAAAGGACCATTAGTCGACAGACTTTGAAGTTTGAAGCAAAATGTGATTTTGATATTCCACTTGATGGTGACAATCCGCGAAATTGTCGATTTTCTTATATCTTATAAAATATTGTCATCGTCTACTACATGTACCATCGTATAATCCATCAGCCTAATTTTTGTCTTACATAATTTAGCTACTGTTGATTGAATGCTTTTGTATAGAATTCTAAACACCCTGTGCTGTAGCAAGTAAACTCAAAATATGAATTTTGCAAATAAAAGATTAAAAGTAACATACAATTAAGATTTAATTAAACAATTTCGAGCCGTACAGAACTTTTGTCCTTAAGTATGCTTTGATTTGATAAAGACTACATGATGATATGGAATTTTAACTAATGCTGTATTAGTAAACTCCAACTGAAGGAGAATAACCTAATGTCACTTACTTTTTTGAAACTGAAGAATATCTTAAAGGGTAACTTCCACTTAAACAGAGATCGGCTTTGGCAAAGTCTCTCCGATTAGACATTAAACTGGTCATTATGAAAGACTTGCAGTAAATGATTTGCAACAGTAAATCACATGTGTAACAATGGGTGGAACATGAAATGTACATGTTCTACTGAACTGTCCATACTATGATGATATTAGAAACGTTTTGTTCGACAAAGGTATTGAGATTTACAAGGGGTTTCAAATACTAAATGATGTAAACAAGCTCAATTTTATACTTTCAAACTGTAATATTGTTAAAGCAGCTGCAAAATCCTGTTACCTTATTACGGATAAACGTACTAAATATCTGTTTTATAGCTAGCTTTTAAAGTTGTAGGTTCTAAGATGCATAGACTGAAACTTGTTATTCTTTATCTGTATTACAGATGAACATATCCCAAGTTTAGATGAGCTGGTATCGATAGATCCAATCAGCAATTAAACTTATCCTTTAAGATGTATTTGATAAACTGGTGGTAACGTCTAGACGTCAGGATGAAATTAAATATTCTGATGCTTAGTTAAAAAAATGTTGGCTATTAAACTACCAGATATTACTTTATTATAATATATTTGTAGTGGGTAATGTATATTAACAGCTTTTTGTAGTAGTCATTCCAAAATTTGTAAAATGTATTCGTTACATCTACACTTCCCACATACTTAGTTTATTGTTATAAACAATGAATTATTTTTTTTATCAAACGGAACATTTGTGTTAACCACTGAATGTTTTATTAATAACTGAAATGTGAGTGTAGTCTCTTATCTTTCTGCATAGAATGACCATTTACTTGTTTTATGTTTATGTATGATTTCTTATGATGTATTGTAAATGGATTAGACCTTTATAAACATAAATAAACATTATATATTGTTAACCACCATTTCAGTATCGACAAAAAATCCATTTAGAATACGACTATCCCCATTTTGAGTCGTATTTAATCTAACAATGCTTGAATTTTGATTCTTTAACCTAAGATCTATTACATTAATAAAAATGTAATAAAATTCCACTGTCTACGAAATAACTCTTGCCAAAAAACATTAAGCTTGTCTGGTGTTTGTATCTTGTCTTCCTCTCGACCAAGTGATACATGATATAACTGTTTTGCTAGTGAAGAAAACTTATCTTACTTTACTTCTTTGAAATGAAATATTTCATTTGTAAAATGAAGTGTAATTTTTTTCACAAAGCCTTGTCTTTTATGCTTAATCAAAGTATAACATACTATGTCAAGTTACATACTTTACTAAAATTGAGTGTTAAATATCAGAACATATCTTGAATTTCATGAGACGTCGATATCGCCTCTCAAATGTTGATAGATTATCGAGTTATGAAAAGGAGAAATTCACGTGGTAAAGCTAATAGTCTATATATTTTATGTTATTAAAATGAATGCATGGCTCGGGCCAATACGAACGTCCACGGCAAATAACAAGGTCAATATCAAATCACTATTTAAGATAAAAAAATAATAAAATACTTATCATAACTATCATATTCATTGGCAGTAACTCGGCAGATACAGATTTAAGATGCAGATCGGTAAATAAGAATACTTCTTAAAGATCCATTTGTTTAAAAAACATATTGATATCGGCATTTGATATCTTTAATATTTTTTTTTATAATTTAAACTTACTACTGTAGTATGGACACATCTAGATGTTTTAATGTTCAGAGTTCATGTTGTGTGGTGTGGTGGCCGAGTGGTTAACGCTCTGGACTACCAATCCGGAGGTCCCCGGTTCGATTCTCGGCCGAGGCACTGGATATTTCAGAAACGCTTTTCAGTGTTTCCCACCTATCTGAGATGAACTGGTTAGAAACCCAGAGGTAGTCTCGCGTGTATCGGTGCTATACACCGGGCACGTAGAAAAGAACCAAGGGGTCTATTCGTAAAAGAGCTAGGGTCTGGTACCCGGATTCCCTTGTATCTGCTTCTTTCTCTAAAATAAAGGACCACAATGGAAATAAGAGCTTGCTCTTTATTGTGTTATCCTTGGTACTTGGTACTGAAATAAATACATACATGTTTAAATGCTCCAACACACGAAGCTATAAACTCAGTGAGAACAAGTCTTATAACTATTTAGTTCTTTTAATAAGTGTTACATGTATTATCCTGGGACATATTATTATTATTTTGCTATTATCCTGAGACACATTATTATTATTTTTGTAGATATAATTGCATACATTATTCACTAGTCACGTTTTATCGACGTCTCATTTATTGAATTTTTTCATCCCCTAAAGTTGTCCCTTGAGGTCAAATGGATATGTGATAATAACATCTTTACTATTATTGTATCCTGGAACGGGGTTATAATATAATTATAGAGACAATGAAAAAAGCAATTTGCCGCACCAACAGAAAAGGCTAATCAATAAGGCAAGATGTTTTGCATATATTATGTGACATATGTTGAAATAATTTATTTTGCAGTTCGTGCAAGAAAGAGAACGAGAAAGATTGTTTCACATAAATAAAACATATTTCATACGCATACGCACTGGCATTTTCTGCGATTCAAATATAGTTTATATGTTATAAGCTTAAAATCAGGAAACTGTGTGCTTTGTATAGAAGCGGGACTTAAAGGAAGTACAATGTACATACATTTGTACAAACGAATGCATACTTTTTACACAACGGTTTCCAGTTATTTGTGAAAATGTTTTTCGTCTGTATATGCTAACCTTGTATTGCTGTAAATCAGGTGAATACTTCGTGTTGATAAAATATGTAAGTTCAGTCGAAATGTAAAGAGAAAAATTAGACTATTATTCTGCACATATAAGAACGATCAGCTAACCTTTTGCTGTCTTAATTTCAAAATGGAACTGTCTCACAGTTTTGACATTTCCTTTTGGATGCACAGATCTGCGGGCTGATCGCAGTTTGCAAATAATGACCAGACTACAGTGCTGCAGGCTGATTATTATATGGACTGTTTACATGGGCATAATCCCTCCCCACCAGCACGGGAATGATTTTTGGCCTGGGGACTGAAAGTCCCCTAGGCCTAAGTTAGCATACCACATTTCAAACAATGCAAGAAATGTAGCTGTGCTATGTGCGAATAACAACTGTAAACATGCGCTTTGGGAAAGTAGTGCAAGACAGACCAGATCAATCTTTTGTTTGAATGTCGCATACGATAAGAACATACTACAAATAAAAACAGTACATACAACTTCAAACGGTTGCAGGAAGGTGTATAGCTTACGGGCTGCATTACACATTTTTTTCTGTTTTAGAAATTAATGCGCTGTTAGCTGATAACGGAATATAATCATATGCATATCACGGAAAAGTATGGATATTCACGGAAATTTACGGAAACGTACTGAGCTCGATATAAGAGTTTGTAGTTTGATTTTCAAATTTCCGATGTTATTTCATTGACAACTTTGTTATTTACGAACGATAACATATATATTTACCTAAAAATAAATTTCTCAAAAAAAAAAATATAATTTACGTACATCCCCGAGAAGGAACTCACGTGATCAAAATCACCCGCCATTTATCGAGGACGCTGCATGTCAAGGCCAAGTGAACGGTTTCACCGATTACAACTACAAGGTAACCCATAATCATTTTTGGTTTACTCTGTTATACACATTGTACAGTACTGTATTTATATTTCATTGCTGGTATTGCTTTGTTTATTTCTGTTTCAAGGTCTTGTCCTTTGTAGGCCTACACAATAATTTTCGATCCACATCATCAGATCATGTATCGCTTGAAGTTGTACAAAGTGGCTTAAACAATTTATAATGTTGACAATGTGATTATGTTTCATTCAACGTACGTTTTATAATAAAACAAACTTCCCTGCCACCCATATATTTGTGAATCATTCATTCTGTGTCATATATTGAATTTCGTCCTCAGCACATTTCGACCCGCGCTTTAGGTAAGGTTCAGCGCAAAACACATAGGTCAAAAGTTGTTTTTCGGGGAGTTAACCTATAGCCCCCAGGCCTTCAGCGCCCACAGCGCTTTGATTAAGTCAAGAACTTAGATGAAATATTTGTCCGCCATAAGTGTCTCGATATTCTGTGTAATTAATATTTAAGGTTGACCATATTCCTAGGAGCACCATTTATAAAACCTATGACTATTGGTTTTAACGATATTACATTATTAATACTTCGTCTGTTAGCGAGAATAGTCGAAGTCAAAGGTCTGTCTTGTTTTGTTGGCTCTGAATTTACAAATGAGATAGCTGAAATATCCCCATAGAATACGATTGTTTTCACAAACTTCTGAACAGTGTAATTTGTGATCATTTTAAGAAAGGAAAAGGAAACAGAAGGAAATGGATCTACGTTTGTATTATTTATTGTCCGTTTCATTCGAAATTCTTACGGCAAATAGTTTATTTCTTTATTGGTACACGTCCTTGTTGCACTTTAGATCAAAGTAATACAGGATTGGTGCAAATCTTGCAAACACTTATTCTGCATTCAATGAATCCAATTGTCGATTTATCCGTTGTTGCACGGCGTTTATGTGTATGTCCTTGCAATAACTTGCTGCTATTGAGTAGCAAAATTGCTTTCATGTTCGTAAAATAGTCTTCAATCAAACGGTGATTAAAGTCATAGAATAGAAATATGGTCGTTACGTTGCTTTTTTTTATAATCAGACATCATTCATGTTTTTGAAGTCACTATATGAAAAACAAAGTATTGATTTCATACGGTGTATCCTCCCATGCGTAACACTTTACTCTTTAGATCGTTTCTTGATGTTTAATGTCATTTACAATCGTATTTCAGTTATTAGCAGGCAATAAATTTACCTTACCGTCGTTCCTTCTTAAGGTAAGTACTAGATGACTATATTACATTAGAAACTGCTTAAAAGTTTCACATAAAACTAAGGTTCGTAGCGTGTCTTGGACATATGGCATTCAAAAAGTGAAACGATAAATGATTTCTAATCAGTAGACCTAAAAATGTTAGACACTAACCCCTCTGATCATACACAGTGCTAGGTTAATATAAGATATGATCACGGAACGGTTAACAATGTTTATTCGTAATTTCTACAGAGCTGAATTTTGTCTCAGAATGTCGCTGTTGCTTGTGGGTATAAATTTAAAACACAGTTTTCATTTGTCTGCAATTGCATCTTACTAATTAACCCCCTAGGGCAGGTTGAATGTTTTCTAATCAGCTACTGCAAAAGTTCTGCAGAAGAAAGGATAAGTGCATTGCAAATAATCCCTAATGTCTTATATGAAGTTTATAACATGTTTTAAAAGTCCTCTTTCCAAAGAACCGTATTTCCGTGGAATTAGTGTCATCTCTTGTACTCAGTGCTGACTCCTTTCCTGGATTACGATCAGCATTGGCTGCCCTTGCCTTAAAACATGAACATAATTTGGCTCTTGTATTTTTCAGCACGGATATCCTGTGTCTATAGTATTTATCAATGACAATCTGGTGCCAGGACAAACATCTTGAATACGCTCATTGTTTTATGCTACGGTACAGTTACTTATACATGTATAAAGGTCGCTTTACCTCTTGGTTAAGGTTTCCTGTGGATGATAGAATTTATTGAATGAATTTAAGTGTTTGAAGTTAAGTAACAATTCTGTTATCCTTTATTTATCTATGAATTTTGCGTCGTTTTATATATTTCTATTATCCTTCACAGGATGTTTAAAAACGATAGCTACATTTGCTTATATTAAGTCATTTAGATACAGTCGGTTAGGATAATTTCAAACCGTTTTTATAATCAATTCTTAGTTTAACAGATGATAGCTTTTTTAAAACTTGTATTCAATAAAAATACTGTTAAAATATTGATCTATAGCTCAAAGTTATTTTTGGGACGAATCATGGTGTGTGTATCCTAAAAAATAAACTAGCTATTGTAAGCCTTTCACGTCTTAATTTGACGTTGACTCTTTTTAAAGGACGCTGACTCCGATGTCGTTAAATCAAGTTACATAATGGCATCTAAATGATATAGTCACAAACCATTTTGAAGTAATAGAAATACCCTGATAAAATTTAATGATGATAATGTAGAAAACTGACATTAAATGTTCACATTATAGTTCCAAACGTGAATGAAAATAAATCACGTAATGATGTATAGACAGGCCGGTTGGAAACAAAAGAAAATGCGCTAGTCTGTCGGTCTTTCTCCCAGCGCAATGTTTCTTTGGTATAAGGTGTATTGGTACGATGTCAAAGTACTAGCGTAACATTGGGAGTGTCGGTAACATATCCGTTAGTAAACAGGAGTAAACGACTTTACAGTGAATGAAGTGTGCTATTGTTTTCTAAATATTGTATATTCTACATTCATGTTTATCTGAAACTTGTAGCAAATATCTAATTAGAATCTCGTATTATTATCGATTTTTGTTTCATCTCTTATGTTTTATTAAAACAAATGTCATTTTACTGTTATTAAATATTATTCGTTTAAACCATTTTAAACAAAAATTAGTATAGACGTTGTTGTGGTATGGAACTTATGCTATATTAATTGCCAAGTAAACCAGTTATTACTTGCCGGCAACAGAGTATTATATGCTTGTGTGAGATAAACTGTACCGACAAAATCTAATAAGACGAAAAATTTGAGAATTTTAGAACATGTTCACATAATTATAGTCTGAGTATCTGGGAAACAAGAATTGTATAAACTTTAAGAAAAATTACAAGAAAGTACGATCAAGATCAGTTCTTTTAATACGAAGTCATAGTGCAGTATTTTGAAAAGTTAGGGTTGACTTAACTATAAATTGAATGTGTACTTTTCTGTACTATTTTAGTCAAGCAATATCTTGCACTTTTCAGAATTTGTTGAGACTCATTCCAGATTTAATCGACCTCGAATGGATTAATATATCTTGTTTAAGAACACTATTAGCATGGCACTCCTTCATATCGGCTCTAAAGATAGTCATTATGTGGCAAACAGGCACGCTTTGTTTTATTGACGTCAACAGTTCTCACCTTTGCAAAAGGAAAAAAAAACAAATAGAGAGGGAACGGTAACTTTAAATAAAAGTAAACATTTTCGTTGCGTCATTTTTTTTCTATTCGTACGATAATATGTTTTCCAAGGAAATGTGTTCATTAACAAACTTTTAAGGCTTAAACTACATTTAGAGATGTTTAAGTTATTTTTGCATAGATGACAAAGCTTTGTATTAAGCCAACCATAAAAATAGTTGATTTTATTCAACATGAAAATGCCGATAAGATGAGTACATGTATCCTTTTTTTTTTTTAATAAAAAAAAAAAAAAAAAAAATAAAAATTTTAAAAAATTTTATTTTTTTTTTTTTAAAAAAATTTTTTTTTTTTTTTTTTTTTTTTTTTTTTTTTTTTTTTTTTTTTTTTTTTTTTTTTTTTTTTTTTTTTTTGTTTTTAATAGGGGGGTTTTTTTTTTTTTTTTTTTTTTTTTTTTTTTTTTTATTATATTTTTTTTTTTTTTTTTTTTTTTTTTTTTTTTTTTTTTTTTTTTTTTTTTTTTTTTTTTTTTTTTTTTTTTTTTTTTTTTGTTTTTTTTTTTTTTTTTTAAAATTTTTTTTTTTTTTTTTTTTTATTATTGGACTTTTAAAGATTTGTTTTTCGTTGTTTTTTAATTTATATTTTATATAACTTGTTTGTCAAACGCCCGACTGGTAATAATTCATTTGCTTGCTTAAATTGTTTACATATTTGAGTATTGTATTTCAATAGTATTTAAAAGTATACAACAGGAAAGGAAACCTTTGCTCCCCCTAAAAGTGCAATAAGGCATGTGTTTTATTTGAAACATTTTTTCTTACTTTCTAAAGGTTATTAAGTCAATTACATCTGACATCTAATGTCAAAACACATATTTCGTTGAAAACTATACTTATATAAAATATTTAGGCGTTGAATCTCTTTTCATGTATATAGTTTGACAGCAAAAATGATATGTTAAAATCGTTTACACTTATTTTATAAGTATTTCTCTACATTACTCATTTTAAACCCCGTAAAGAAGTTAAGCACTGCTGTTTTTAAATATTTTTACATGTCCAGCTGTAGTTTCCTGTTGGCTTTAATCATACTTGAAGACCGTACAGTAAGTTGCTTTTACCAGCACATCTACAGCTCTAATTGAACACAGATAGAAACTTCAGTGTTTCTGGCGAAAGCTGGAAATAGTTCATACGATCATTAATGTCGTTCGGATCGCTTTCAAATGTTAAGCCACGATAAAAGAAGTTTACACTAAATAGCCTTCAAGTTAATTTCGTTTTAAATGCCAAAAAATAGTTTCAGACGAGTCTATAAATAAAGCAAAAATCTTAACTATAGCTATCAACTCTTACTTGTTGTTTTCAGAGTAGGTACAAACGCCTGATACACACTCTAAACTGTGAGTTGATTGATTAATTTAGATGTTATCTGAACTCGCATTCATCACACAAGACACATTATATAACAAAAACTAGTTGTGATAGCATAGAACAATTATTGTTGTAATCAATATTGAAGGTGTTTTTTTCCCTGCTTAGTGTAGGCGTAGCATATTGATTTGTTCCGTGAAATTATCGAAAACGTACTTTATTATTGCCAACACCGTATCTGCTACTTACGTATACCTACCTTGTCAGCATCATGTTTGTCTTACATTTTGTTCCTTGCATTAACTATGAAGGTTTTCAAAACTGGTCTGAAATATCATTGCAGAAGGGACTGTTTGCAGTAAGTTGGTTTATGAACTGTTTACATGTAAGAGTGATTAAGTAAACAAAAATTCATATTACATGTATATCTATGAAACTTGTTGGTTCAGTTTTAAAAAATGACAGAAATATTATGTTAACGGGTATATGTTCTTTTTAATATTAAGAATTTCCTTTTGATGGTGCGAAAATTTGCTTCAGCAGAAAATTTTACTATTAAAACAGTGTTATGACTAAATGGCACATTTGTGAGATTTTAGCAAAAACAATTTATGTTTCTGATTTACTAAACTTGACCGAGGTGGTATCTAAATGTGAAACTGATAAATCACCGTGAGTTCGAAATGTAAAAGTATGTTTACATATTCCACAACCCCATCACAATGGTCTACAAGACAAATTCATTTTAACCGCCAGGCAGATTACCAAGAAAACCAATGTCATCATAAATCAAAGCGAAAACACCTGTCGTCTATGTAATATGCTGAGGACAGCCCGGCACTAGTGACTCCTACCTCTATATTAAATCATAGTATATTAGCTAGGCTACAACAAATTGACTTGTTTGTCTACAGATACTCCGCCAAAAAGAATCTTATTTCATCCGTGAACTTTCTGAACGAAAAATGATGAATATATAAAGTAGGTGATAGAACTTGTGTTATGTAATTTAGCAGTATTAAAGGTTCCTTTAGCCTTTAAAACAAAATACTATTGGAATCCGCCTTGTTTAGTTAATTACTTTCAAATAAATCAGATTATATTAGAATTTTATATTTCATGGGTTTTAGAACAATTTGAGCGAGCGAGTCCGATGATCAATTTATTAATCTCGTGTGGCCTTATCAAATTTTAACGACGACTTTAATCTATGTTCTTACTCAAAATATAAACAGCCTTAATAAAATGCCAAACACTAATTGATTGCAAAATACGTGATGTTTGCAGGTATTGTTAATTTCTTACATTTATGTGTTTATATATTGATTTCGCTGATCTTATTTGAAATAAAACGTTTCATTTTTTTGAAAAAAGATTAGAGATATGTATCTTATTATATGTCTTGGATCACATACGATGTACTTTGTGCAACGATGAAACAGGGTGTTTTAGTATTAAACATTTGTCACAATTGGCATTTGAATTACAGTTAATTTAGGATAATATGATAGTGACATAGAAGAAGAGTCCAACATTAAAGTGTAAATTCATTGACAAATGTAAAGATTTTATCTTTTCTGGCATACACTATCTATCTTTCTATGCAATGGTTTGAAACTTGTGTGAACACATCTATCTTTTATGTTACAGCCTTTTTTATCATGGATGAACTGTACGCATGCACAATCACCTTATTAGTTCCTTCTCTAAAGTTAAGCAGTTAAAACTGTGAATTGTATCTAACCTCTTGCCAGTTTTTTTCATCACGCAAATTGAGTAGAAAGATACTCGTACTTGTTTATAATCTTTAATGTGTTCATGTTTAGGTTCTGAATTACTGTAGAAGAAGTAGTAATTAATCATATATATGCTGCTGCAGGTCTTTCAAACTGATTTGCACAGGCTTCTGTGAAGTACTTTAGTAAAACAAAATACGGAAACACTCTGTTTTCATTTCACCTTCCCTACCTTTGCCTTTTTTGCGCCTTATCAGAATGCGAGTATATGAGGTCCTTTATGAAATAATCTAATTGAAGTAAACATATATAGATTGTTATCTTAATGTACTTTATATAATAAATGAACAATGAAGATAAAAAATAACAAAACAATGGTCGTCAAGAAGTGAACACTTTCAGTTACCAGTACATCGCGTCGTCTAGCATTTATACAGTAGTCGGAACGTAACAGTTGTCAAAATTTGCGTATATCGTGCGTATAACGTGCGTGTAACGTGCGTATAACGTGCGTGCACTCATCGTGTATTTTGTCAATCGTATAGTGTGTATCATATCGTATCATTCATCGTGCAACGTGCACCATATACTATACACGATACACGATACACGATATACGATTCCCGGTGCACGATAATCCATACGGTATACGTACGATTCGATGGTGTATTCCGTAGTTAATCGTTTTATTTAGCGTGTACATCTCCCCCAAAAAAGTGCTGATTTCAGTTTATATTATTTAGTGTAGTTGCGGGCAAGAAAGACTTCCGGGACAGGTCAAAGATATTTTCACCTCATATCCGAAAATAAGGTCTTTTTTGCATCGGAAATGACATCTTTTTTTTATCTAAACTGCTGTTGTCAATGCAATTCCTTAAAGTGCAGCAGACAAGGTACGCCTGCACCGAAGTAACATATCGTGGGTATGATGTTAAAAAGTTTTTTTATTGGCTAGATGCAAATAATACGCCGAATCAACTACACTTTTACGAAATTATTTAAAGTCCAAAGTTGTTTCGGGTAATCCTGGTAATCCTTTTTAAATTCCCGATATTGATTAAAACTATGAATTATACTGCCTGATTGGAATAATATATCCGTTAGCTGACATAAAGAGAAAGGCAATTAGGTAGTGTCTTTGACTGATTAATTAGTTTGAGCAAGGTCTTTCAAATTACTATTTGAAAGACCTTGGTTTGAGTCTCATCAAAAGCCTCGATGCCATTCAAAACAGGGTCCATATTGTCCAAAATAAAGGCCTCCCGGCTGGACCTAAGTGCATTGTCCTCTACTCCTGCCTACCTGTTTGAACTTGAGGCTGGGGCTCTGCCCCTAAGACTGAGGCGCCAGGAAAAGATTCTCAAATACTGAGCGAAGTCAAGGTTTTGGTCAGTGAGATCATAACGCACAGCTATTTTGTAAAGTCCTCCTACAAGTGCCCTATGAAAACAAAATGAACAAATCTGACATACCGCATCTCGCAAAGTTAGAAACTCAAATGAATATCAGCTATTTTTTACTCTGGACATCTACATATACACAGATGGGTCTAAAAATCCAGGCTCTGGTATAGTAGCAGAAATACAACAGAAATGATAACAATAGACACTGCATTGAGCTGACTTTTACATCATCAACCTAAAAACTTGCTATATTGTATATATTTTCAGATTCACTATCATACCTGGTCTCAATGAAATAAAAACAACAGTCATTCTAGACCAGAGTTATTGAAAACATTATTATTATTCATAAATTTTATCAATGCCTAAAAACAGGCTTACCAGTTACCATGTCATAGTGCCCAGCTCATGTAGGTTTATATATCTAGTAATGAGAGCAGATGATATAGACAAAAGGGGCCTGGTTTAGGGGCCATCATCCAGGACATTCCATACTCACCCACAGAAATATATGCCAGGATTCGAACCACTATCCTGGATGGATGGTGTAGAGAATTGAAACTTTAAAAAACACATTTTGCCGCAAAACAGTGCGACCTGGCCGTCTTATGGGATACTCCACAAATTACAAAATGGACAAATCAATCACACGTCTTAGGCTGGGCGCAAACTTACTACCAACCAGCTCGGGTTGGTACATACTTTGGGTTGACCAGGTTTGCATCCAGTGCATTGTAGAATGTAACACCCATCACTGGCTATTTGACTGCATAGCTTTTTCCACACAGAGACTAAAATTTAAGCCAGAAATGGATAAGCTTGGACTTGCATGGTTTCACTATTAATGATTATTCTCAGTCCAAGAACAGCCCTAAGTAAATGTTATAGAGGTTGTTGGAAAATAACATAGTAGACTGTCAAATGACTGATAAAATTCAGTAACCTAATTTACTCCAGTTGCTAACAAACCACTTTCTGTAGGTCACTAGTCAAAATCCTAAACAATTCTTGTATAAATGCAATTTTTTATATTTAACAAGTACTTAGTATTTTAATTATAGTAGTAAATAAGCTTTTTCACTAGTTAGTGGGTGTTGATTTATACTGGCAACCCAAAATCATAAAATTCAATCTTGTTATTTTTTAGCAAATCATAGTCTGCACATTACAGAAATTAGCAGGGCGTGACAGGTGACATGTCAGTAGGGGTTGCTCAATCACTGTACCTGTTATATGCCTGTTTCAGTTATAAAATACTGTAACTGTAATTTATATCTTATATATAATTTAATACTGTATTGTAGTTTGCACTGTCTATATGGCACCATATAATAATTATAATTAAACAATATCACTGGCTATTATCTGTTATATGTGGGGGACGGAGGGGTAGGGGCGGGTTCAGGATAAATGTAAGCCGGTTTCCACTTATAAACCTACTCCTACTACCTCCAGTTGAATGAAACATCAACCATATCATGATCATTAATATATCCTTGCCGGTTTGGACTGGCCACTGGCCATACAGATGCTAAATCTGATCACCTGCATCTTTCTTACCAGTTTAACTATAACAGACTCTTACTTCAGAAGGGGGCACATAGAAAAAAATGATTTTTTTCAAGTTGTATACCTTGAAATAAGTTTTATTAGATTTGTAATATATATCCATCTTGTGAGAACACTCACACTTGATTAATAATTGTATTTTAGTATTACAAGTAGTTCTTTTGCTGAAGATCCTACCTGAAACCCCATGTTTAAGTAAAATGTTTAACTTTCATAAATAACATTTGAATAGTAAGTTCTGCAAAGAGCTTAGATATTTAAGTATACACTAGTATAATATCACTAGAAAAGTACCATAATCATTTTGTATAAAATGAATAAAAAAATTTAAAAAATAAGATTTCAAAGGCTAAGATGGCAAAATTGTGCTTGTGTAGACTTCCAAAAGCAAGTTATACCGGCTAACACCTATTTTTCAGTAGTTTTACTTTGAACACCTCTATATTGTGTGTAGTTTGTAATCTTAATAGCTTAATAAAGAAAATAATTTTTACTCTTGTCTCAGTAGACTGGTTGTATAGTTATGTAGTCATATAGTACTTCTGACAGATCTCCTCTGGTTAGTTCCATAAATTGAATCCATTTTAGAAATCCTACAAAGGACCTTTTACCTGTAAGTGTGGCAGAGGCGGTGCTTGAACTCTGTCCGGTTTATTAAATTTGTTCCTCATCTCTGATAGTTTCCTTAAATGCCTAGCTTACATTAATTTGAACAAATATAGATCTTTTTAGATCTTTCTACATATCTAAATTCCAAAATAACTAAAAAAAACATGAGTACCATCATTGCTGAGCTCTATTCTGCATTCTCATAGTTATTGAGGTTTTTGAAACATGTGAGGTTACACCCCCTTTATAAATATAGAGTGTTGCTTAGCCCTTACATATTGTTGTCAGTCTTCCATCAATTTATTTGCTAATGCTACATGTGTATTCCAGGAACAATTTTTCTACTACATGTATAATAGTATAAAAGTAAAAGGTAAAGTGTTTGTTTATTAAAGTGTTACCCCTATTTAAAGGGCCAGCCATTTCTGACTTATGAGACACCTTCTTTTTGAGCACATGTGCCTCACAAATCCTATCCTTTTATTGCCAGGTACCAGGCAGGTAGGCATACGGTAACCATTTTTTAACTAACTGGCGGCTCACCAACCGGCCATATCAGAACGGACCCCTGGTGGGATTCAAACCTTCGACCTCCCGCTCCAAAGGCGGATGCCTAAACCACTAGACCAAGGAAGACGGTATATGTACATGTATTACCACCTCATAATATCAGCAGAGTTATGTACATGCAAACAAAATCAATCTTGGAAATATATGTACATCTAAATGCTATAGTCTCATAGGCTTTATACTGATGAAACTACTTGTGTACAAAATGCCATCAGATAAATTAAATATGGAATGTACATCATTTTTCTGCCCAGTAATTAACCATCCATTGATGTTCTTTGTATCTTCTTCATGATCAGTATGTCAAAAAAACATATAATTCCATATAAGATTATATGTTACATGTACATACATGTATGTGTTAATACCATATATGGCATCTTGAGACTGTATAATCTAGGCTGTGAGATGTGTCTTCTCCAGGGTTCTAATTGAATCTGCTATCCACCACTGGATGCAGAGTTGTGTCATTCAATTCAATTGGACCATTCCATTATTCTACAGAGGGCCCAAAATAATTTTGCAAATGATTTTTAACCTGTTTTTGGTTCATATCCTAGAAAGTTTTACAAATTTTATCCCAAAATGGATGAGAAAAGTTATAATACATAACAGTCTGTTTAATTTTACTTTAAATTTATTACTACCCCCATAAAGTATTACCCCAACCACCTCGACAGGGGTTCTGAATCAAAAAGAATTGTAGCAGTGACATAAAGTATAATTAAGAATTAAACTACACTGAAATAAAAATGAACTTTAATAACCTTCTTCACTCTAGAAAATATCACTAGTATATGTATGTTTTCTAGAGGTTCATTTTTCATATGTGTTTTTATATACCCCAGCTATAGAATAGGCCAACTAAAACAAAATATAAAGTAACATGATATAAAACTTTATATAGAATTAATCACCATAGTCCACAGTACATAAATACCGCATTTCGCTATAATTATCTTCCCTTCTCTTAGAATAATCCTAGATTTCTAGAGGGACAATTTTCACTTTCGGGCTACCGGAAAAAACCTAAATATTGTTCAAAACTTTTTTCTGTTAAAACATTGGTCAAAATTAGGGGCCGTATAATCATCACAACTATAAATACTACAAAATAACATTAAAAACCCCGTTCTAAATGCTTGATTTATTCGAAAACGCCATTTCAAGCCTTCAGTTTCTTCAATGTCAATTTACCCCACCCACTTGACATCCATCAACATATCCATTCAAGGTTCGAGTATAAGATTATTATATTTGAACATTTATATGCCACGGTCCTAAAAAGTGTTTTTAATGTAGAATTTATATAACGAAAAGTGTTGATGGCAATTAACTTTAATTACGCCCATTTTCTCGCACATTGGGATCAATTTCCTGCCAAACTCACTCCGACAGGTCTTCAAATTTGACACATACTGTGATATGAAGACACTTATCGATGTCATTTTTTATTGTTAAGGTACGAAGCTTCTAATGTATCTGTGTCTTTCGGTCTGATTAAAAGGTCTAAATTTAGATAAAATGTGAAATCCCAAAGTGATCGTATAACGTGTAATCCGTTTATCGTTTATCGTGTAGCGTGCGCTTCGTACATCGTGTATATCGTGTATCGTTCTGAATCGCTCATCGTGTATTTACCGAACGTGCAACGTGCGTCTAACGTGCGTACATCGTGCGTACATCGTGCGTGTATCGTGCACTCCGTGTGACAACTGTTACGTTCCGACTACTGTAGTAAATAGCTCATTTCGAATAATCATGTATTTGAACATAACATGTATGACGATTTAACTTGATAGGCTTATTGATCGTGATCTTTTGGACACCCAAATAATTTTGGAGTCTCTTGGCAAATGTGAAGGTCACATTGTCACGAATGAAAAAAAAAGGTCTCTGATCAATTAATCGGTCAGTTGCTTGGCAAGCTCATTGGACATGCCCGGTGGAAGACACTTGAACATTCGTTTAGTCAGCTACTCAAAAGTAAGATCGCAGATATCTTTTAATGTACGATTGGTTTCGGGATTTTTGATTTAGCTGATCAAGTGTCATACAGTGAGTCAAACGTCACTTGGGAAGGGTGCTTGGGTGTGGGAGAAGACCTATGGTTTTATCAAAGACAATTTTCTAGTTTTTAATAGAAATAAATTTAAATTAAGAAAACATTTAACTTTGTAGACTTTCTTTCTTGATAACATATTGTTTACTGTTTAAGTTAGTTTACCAAAACAATAAGTTATTGTTATGCTGTGGTATTTTGCTTTGTTATGGAATGGCAAGTTTTAGAATGATATATATTATATAATATTTGTTTCAACTGGATAACACTGCAATTGTAGTAAGAAGTTGTACTGCATTGAAATACATTGTAAGTTCATTCCTACAGTGTAATGTTAGAGTGTATCACATGTTCTACAGCTTGTATTTTGCAGTATGAGAGGGCCCAGAAATATAAATATGGTATTTGTTCCTTGTTTCATTTAACTTTCGCTAAAAATCGAAAACAATACTAGACTGTGTAGGTATTTGGTGGTCATGGCCAACTCAAGAAATATTAAAATCTTAAAAAGAGAGGCATATGATAACATTATTAAAATTATATAGATTTCATTGGTACTAAACACATACTTACATCATATTACTACATATTTATGTAAACAAATTAATTTTTTCTGGAGATCGCATTTACGTACTTTTTGGTAAGGGAACAGCAGGCTCTAAAGTTGCCATTTCCCTTGATATGTATTGGTCATAAAGAAAGTGTAACTTTCGCTTACAGCTTACTGGATCATATGTGTTATATAGATAAAACAAACAAGTTAAATATAAATACAGTACAATCAAATGTACGGTTGCATTTAAAGCATATCGAGGACTGGCCGTTAACCTGTCTCTAAATGGCTCTTATTTCTAGACATTTTAAAAAGTTTTGCAATCAGTTTTGGATACACAGACGTGCAAACCTGCAGCACATTTAATGTCTGAAGTGTACAATGATTGCATGCAATGCTCCGTCTCCTGTTCATCACGCAACAACATTGTAGAAAATAAACCCTGTTACAGTAATTACTCGGAAATGTCATTACAATTGAGCCACTTCCTTATCACATTTATAAGATCAAGGTTACTTGTTACTGTCAATGTTTACACTTAAGACAGAAAACGCGGGATAGTATTGGCCTTCGTGTTGCCACGAAAAAGAAAAAAAACAACACAGACTGATAGTTTGTGTGTATTAGAGATACGAATCGTCCCAGACTGTCTGCAATTTTGTGTCTTGCAGTGATTTCATCAGTTGATTACATCATTCATTACAAAGACAAAGTACAAATTAACGTTTGTATAATTCATTTATACTACAAAGCTTGCACCTTGAGGATATATTTGTCGTGTACCATCCCTGTTGTAAAAATTGATTATAGTAATTCATTCTAAAATGCGATTTTGTAAATAGGTAGCCCAGTAAAGAAAATGTTGCGCGATGTGCGCTGTCGAAACTGCTTATTGGTTAAGATACATCATGGTATTTCAAATTTCTTAAATAATTTGTTTTCATTTAACAAAATATTTTGTAGTAAATCACGTATTTTAATATTCACATGCTGTAGTTCTTTATACTTAAATATCGACAGTAAAATCATTCAAATATTAAATTTATTTCAGGGCTAATGTGGAGAATATTTTTTAATGCTTACCTTTTTCTCTACGGTTGTTTGTGAAATATAGTCCTCACTTTCTCTTTTTCTTCTCCTGTTTCTTTTTTGTTTTGAATAGAACTTATTTTCACTATTATTAAAAACTACCCCGTAGTTATAAATATCCAACGTTCTAGGTACAGTTATCATACACTCTTTTCGAATTGAATTTACTTCGTTCTGTATAAACAAAAATCCAATTATAATAAAAATTACCAGCGTCCCTATTACTCCGTATAGAACTTTTATATTTTTTTGGAAGTTTAAAATCAGACTTTGTGCGTCTAAATTTTTGGTTCCATCAAACGTTGAGCCAGATTTACTTGTTTCATTATCACATACAGCGGTTTGTATCCTTGTAAAACAAACATCACATATGCAGGAATTAAAGTTGCCGTCACTGTTACAACAGCATTTGCATACCGGAACATCTTTGTCACTCGGACAGAGCTCCGTTGCTATATTCCCTATCCTAACACCGTTTCCAAATGCAACATTTGCTTTTTTGGCATCACACACTTTCTTTTCAACTTGACTATTCGGACACTGTTCACAGGATTTCATAATATTTTGTTGCATAACAATTAAAGATGGACTTTAAAAAAATGAAACAAGTCCTTAGAAAATAATTTAACTAATCGTGCTATATATAATACTTTCTAAATATCATTTTAATGCAAGTTTCTATGTCTGATTTATATTGCAGTCACAATTCCAAGCGCAATACTTTTTACTCTATATTTAATTGCAACTTTATCGCCTGAACAATAGCGTGTTAGATATCAACTGAAGTTTCACAGCAGTAAATTTCCTTCATATAGTTTATTACTACTTTGATTAATTTTTAAGTCGTCTCTCATAGATCTATCAACAGTTTATTTCATCATTGACTGGTTTCATTAATTTTACCTTCGTGTTATTGTAACATATCTCCTTTCCATTTCAGTTCACAAGAAGTATGAAATACTTGCATCCCATAGCGGATATTATTACGTCTGTGATAATCCAATAGCAGTTCTCCCGCCGTCGCAGGAGATATATCCAAGTAAGGCTAGATGTTTGTATCTGAGCGCATACGAATAGTATTGAAAACGTTCAACGAACCAGAGTGATTGCGAAATTAAGTGGACATAGTGCGACCTGTATAAGCATTAATATCTGTTTGTTTTATGGAAGTAAAATATGTAGCTTTTGATATGATCAATTTGTAAGGACTTAAGTTCTGAAGAAAATATTGATTGATAAAAGTAATTGAGAGCAAGATAAAAGTAAGAGATGTTTACAGATCGGTGGGTTTTTGTTCTCTATTCAGTAGACATTGGCTTAATGGGGTGGTCCGTTTTAAAAGCATGGAATCAAATAACAAATACTGAATGATTACATAAACTGATTGCATGTTACAATTACATAGAATTTAGTAGCGTGTGATGTCCTAGCTTTCAATACCAGAATCAAAGCATGTGCTTTTGAAAAAGATACAACAAGTCAAACATGCTTTTAAAAAAGGTGCCTTCTCCCATCTATAACACCGTATGTCACGATTGTTAACATAAATATACACTGTACATTTACAGACCATTCCTGTTAACAATCAGGCTAACGTGAAATGCATTGTAGATAAAACAAAGTTTTATAAAAAATACTTTAAACCTTACACCGTGCACAATTTATGATAATGGTGGTCTAAACGATCTATTACATCATCACAGTAAGTTTATAAAATGCTCTTATGAGTGTAACTAAAGCAATATACATAAATTAACGTTTGGAGTAGCCATAAAGTAATGGAATAAGTAAGTACAAACAAGAGCATAACACAGTGTCTACAGCGATCAACAGGTCAAATGAAAATACTGAGACTACGTAAACTCTACTATTTCAAGTTAAAACTTAACATCGCATATTGTATATCTTCGTATTTTAAGACGCTTTTTTCACATGAGACTGACAGGTGCAGAAAATGACACAGTCAAATCATTACTGGATGACTGTAGAAAAATCAATTTGTGATTTTTTAAGAAGTTAATGTATTGTAAATAATAAATTTAAATCTCTTTACTATAATACCGGTTAAAATTTTCTTATTTAATTTAAAACCCCAGCGTGCGTGTAGATAATTCATAATGTATATTGACTTATCCCTATTCAACAAATTTTAAATTGATGCTTTTTGACAAAATAAGAGCTCATGTGAAATCATCATTTTGTACGATACATGCAAATAACTCAAGTTATATAAACTATGCAAATCTGATTTCAATATTGCAAGATTTTCTACCCCTGTTTCAAGGGGTCATACAAGATTTACTTCACATGTTTCAAAGGGGTCATCACTCTTACCCACATATCTTAAAATAACAAAAAATACTTCAATCACCTGTTTCAGGGGACATATCTGTTGTCGTCTTAGTCTTGAGTCGAGAGGTTTACATCCCCTATTTTAAAAAAAAACACTCTTACCGACTATTTTAAGATGACAACATTAATTTACCTTGCTCCAGGGAACATTACTCTTACTGCCCTTATTTTGTTCCAAGATTTCCTTCCCCTGTTTAATGGGAAATCACTCTCACTTACTATATATTAAGGTTACAAGATTAACTTACACCTAGGACACATAGCTCTAATCGCCCTAACTTAAAGTTTGCAAGATTTGCTTCCTCTATTTCAAAGGACATTGAACTTACTGATGTATTTTAAGATTGCAAAATTTCCCAGTGGTGGTCACTCCTACCGACTTTTTTAAGATGGCAAGATTTACTTCACATGTTTAAGGCGACATCACTCGTACACATTAATTTTAAAATGACAGATTTACTTCCCCTGTTTCATGCGGCATTACTCGTACCGTCCTAACTGTAAGTCAAAATATTTGCTTACCCTATTTTAAGGGACATCAATCTTACCGGCTATTGTAACTTGACAAGATTAACTTACCCTTCTTCAAGGGGCATAACTCTTACCGCCCTAATTTTAGTCCCAAGAATTGCTTCCCCAATTTCAAGGGATATCACTTTCACTAACTTTCTTAAGATAACAATATCTACTTCCCCTGTGTCAGGGGAATTCACGGTTATCTTCTTTTTTAATCCGTTTCAGGGGAGATCACTCTAATATCGATTAATTTATTCTTATTATTATCTGAATTATTCTTACTCTCAACAATTATTTATTATTTTCTTAATTTGTTGTATATGTTACAACAATTTTTTAAATATCGCAAAAGTTTTCTCTCTTGTTACAGTCTAAGTTGAAGGGAATACTACCATTTTCTTATAACAAAATATTTTACAACTGTTAGGCAGATTTGGAGAAAACGATTGTCACCGTGCTAACTCATACACGTACCACAACTAGATTTCGATTTCAAACGAAACCATGAAAAAATGCAAATGCTTATGATAACTAAATGGTTTCCCGGAAGGAGATTTGCAATCCAGGTTGTATGCATTTAACTGTGGTACTTTTTGTTTATGTATGAATTAATAATATTTTGAAAACATTCCGTCTAGAAAGTAAGGGTCGATCAATCAACAGATTAAAGTTAGGCCATGATTGCGACTTAAAAGCCTTTAATGGAATTGACAACTTCAATTTTCTAAATGTAAACAAGTACTTTTATTTGTAAGTTAAATTACTTGCTGTAGTATTAAACGTATTGCATACGTATAAACGAATACATGATACCTATTTTCAATGCATTTTGTATAATTGAAATACAAGGCCAATATCAGACTGGACCAGTGCATTACTTAAAGGCGCACTCCATATATCTAGCAGATTATAATTATTCTCCGAACATAGATTATGTGTTCAATGAACGTAAAATGATAAATAAATACAATTTCAAAGAAAAACATATGGCGAAAAACTGCCTCTATTTACCACAATTAATAAGTGTAGATGCTTTCTGCAATAAATCGCATCCATCCATTAATTGTACAAAAACAACTCTACATAGATTATTAAATGGTTTACCTGCAGCATATTTTAAACCGCTGATTTATCTATAATGCCTGGAATGCAAAACTGGGTATGTTAGGTTATAATACTTCCAAAAAAAAAATAATTATTTATGTTTTTGGGTTTTGGGTTACTTTGCCTGACATCAGTTATAGGGCATGTCCCTTTAATTACTGATTTAACGAAATCAGTGCGCCCGAACGGTTGACAGATGACGGGCGGATGACAGATGACGGGCGGTTGACAGATGATGGGCGGATGACAAAACGTGAAGGGAAAGCTTAGAACGAAATAACATGTTTTGCTCATGTTAGCTGTGACAAATCACATGTTCTACTTATTTCTGCTCTTTTCAGGAATATTTCTATATACGGTTCTCAAAAACGTTTGCAAGTCAGACTTGTATCTTTGATCATACAGCACAGTAAAAAGTTCACGGGAATATAGTCCAGTGAAAGCTCATTCATTTCGAGTGATTACACTAGTGACTGTCGCTAAACATGAAACTGACATGTTTTTCTACGTTCAGCTACCATGTATGTTTTTACTTCAGATAAATCCATCAAAGAATTAAGTAACTGAAGCCCATATATCCCATGATACCCAAAGGAATATCATACTCTTCTTCGGATTGAAGCACTGACATATAGCATGTGATTTAAATTGAGAAATGTGGGTCATTCATGTCTTTTTTCTTTGAAATTGTCTGTCACAATTCTGAAGAAAATTATATATCAATCAAATTATTGTTTATTGACCTCACTTTCTGCACTAGATGTGCGGGTAAGGCAATGGGAGACAATGCGTCAATATCAAAATTATATATTAATCAAATTATTTTTGATTGATTCCGATATATGTACTGATGTGCTGACGTTTCTAAAGGTATATATAGCGAACCGCAAAGTGCTTTGTGAGAAATTCCAAATTTGGTGCATACTGTTACCGTCAAACTTGCCGTTATCTTTTATCTTTCCGGTGTCGGGTTAGGGAATCCATTGTGTTACATGTACTATCATTTGATTTTTGCCATAAATTTGTATACATAATCAAACTAATGGAAGTATCAGCCACTAAACAACAAACAAGAGATTTAGTCGATTTCTGAGTTTAATGTGAATTGTTGCAGATATTGCTTTCACATGCATTTATTAAACATTATACCAGTTTGTCAGCGCAGTGTTAACCTTTAAACTGCCAATAAAATGACAAGTAGAATAAATTTGTAGACAGTAACTTTGTAAGCCATATTTAATTGGATAATATTGATGGAAATGTTCTTGCCTTGTCAGTCTTTCATGAATGGTTTTATAATTTTAGTTCGGAAATAGTTCATGTCTATAATGTAACAACGTAAACAAGTAATATCTTTAAAAAAAAAGATGGTCGACGTAGGTGACGTAATAAACACATTTTGTGTTTCAGAAGGCTCCCGGGCAGTACACTGCTTATTCCGGTACCGAAACGCTAGCCAATAATCAATGACGCTAGATGTCCGGCCCCGGACAACACCTCGTTGAATACAAAAGTTGATCTTCGTACTGTCCAGAAACCTTGACATAACGTGTTCTGTTTTTTTCTTTTTTTGCAACATGATTTATTATAAATAACTATAATATAAAAAAAATATACACATTCTGTGTTTCAGAAGGCTCCCGGGCAGTACACTGCTTATTCCGGTACCGAAACGCTAGCCAATAATTTGCAGATTCTGATTGGTCACATTATAACGAAGTTGGTTAGCAACGCGTCCATACCAACGGAAGTTCAAATCAAAAGTATACGACTACGTCGAAAAATATGTTGTTACCTCCCAACTCATGTTATTATGAATGTAGATTAGTTTTACTTTCACGACCAGTGTATAACTGTCAATATTTCTAGTAGTATTTTTGATAAGGAAATCAAGGATTAAGTTTGTTTTCCTGATGCACACGGCACTATTCGTTCGCAAAGACTTAACCCTAAGGAATGAAGAAGCGAAAAAACAATGCAGGAGGCACATCTGCTGTCTTTGGCTCCGTCTCCGTAACGCTTAAGATCACCACGGGTCAAAACGTGTAAAAATACAGGGTTTGAATATCCTTTTCTTTTTCTGCGCAGCCGTATTAAGCACGTGTTTGGTCGGAAGTTGAAAACCTTTCAACCGCTAATGAAATAGTAAGTAGAATATATTACATTTTTTCGGATTGAAATGTACTTTGTAGGGAATGTGCACAGATATAACTCCGTAAAAGTTATTTACAACGTGTTTGAACTTCTGGTGTTTTATTAAAGCATTAATACAGTGGGCTCAATTAAGGGGGTACTCCCTACATCTAGCCGATTATATTCTCGAAACATAGATTATGTGTTCAATAGACGTAAAATGATAAATAAATACAATTTCAAAGAAAAAGTTATTGCGAAAAATGCCTCATTTTACCACAATTAATCAATATAGAGTCTTTCTGTAATAAATCGCATCCATCCATTTATTTTACAACAACAACTCTACATCGATTATCGAAGAGTTTACGGTACTGCAGTTTATTTTAAACCGCTGATTTTTATCGATAATGACTGGAATTCATAACTGAAACTTTTATGTTAAGTTAAAACTTCCAAAAAATGTATTATTTATATTTTTGGGTTTTGGGTTATTTAATCCGACATCAGTTATAGGGTATGTCCCTTTAAGCACGTTTTTGGCCGGATGTTGAAAACCTTTCTAAAGTATTATGACTAGTGGATATATCTATATGTAGGCAATGAGCTGAATATCTGCTCTTTTACATTGTATATGGGGGCGGAGCTTACATGTAACTATGATCTACCTACAATAGACAATAGTTACAAATGCCTAACAGCGCAAATGTGCCAAAACACAAAAAAGATTACTGCTGTCTCGAATAAAAAAATAATTATCAAATAATGTAATAATATTCTCGCAAATCGTACATTATCTTTTGCATGCTGAATGGTAATTTTCGTTCTGTACTGGCGTATAAAGTTCGGTAAAGTAATCACTCTATTGTTCTGTCATTGAGAGCGTGTCATTTCAAATTATCGCTAAAGTCAACCATAAGCATTTTATACACTCGCGTATGGATATAAAATAACGTTATCCTCTGACGTCATTTACTTAGTTGAGTTTATACTAATTTATTTTAGCTCGATTTTGAAGAAAGCTTGTAGCTTATCGAGTCACTCTCGAGTCCGCTTCCTGGAAAAACCAGTACTGGTGTCATATAAGGAAGTACGGTAGTGTCCCCAGTGGGGCTCGAACCGGCAACCTCCGGGATGAACTTATAGATACGCACTGTGTATAAAATGCTTTGAAAATTAAATTGATATTGTCAAACAACTATCTGTTAGTCTGCTTGGCCGGATAAGGAACACATCTCACCGAGATGTAATATTTTCGCGAGCGAAGCGCGAGTTATAATGTAAAAAATGTATCACTTTGAGTTGAGATATATTCCATAACTACCAAAATAAACACAATTTAATTTGCTTTTAAGTATGTTATGCTAACTATTCAAACATAAGCTAAATTATACATACGCTCCACTGAAAAAAAGTAGCTTCGGCCGACTTATTACCCACACTGTGATTATATGATATCTATATAATCGCTCTTTATTTCACTGATATAACACAGTATTTCATTAGTTAGCATGCAATAAATATGTTTCTGGGCTGTATCGAGATATTGTAATAAGAAGAGTTATTATAATGAGGGAAATCACATAGCAACATGTTTTGATTTTTTACGTGAATTGAAAAGACTCAGATCTTTCTGTAAACAAACGCTTTTCAGGATGATAAAATCTTAATATAAATTGAGGGCAACTGTTGCTATTTATAGAACAGCAATTCTGGACCAGCTGTCACGTGATAATGACATATTCTGCCGTGACTATAAATGACTGTGTTTTACTTTGTTTGAAACAACTACACTCTGCTAGAAATCATGGCAAAGCGTGAATATTAGAGAGATGACAATATGGAACACATAAAATGACGTGATTAGGAACTTCCGCAAGTGTAAATGAGTTCTGCAGAAAAAATCCCTATGTGCATAACATGCAAGTCCTTGATTGAGACCTTAGTGAATGACATTTTAAATTAGAAGAAAAATAATACAATGTTTCATTAAACTGAATGCACTCAGCTTCTTTCATTCTATTCAAGTTCGTTTTATTAAGTTAATAGTACAAAAGCTAAAGCATGCGTGTGTTTACTAATCGCTATTGACAATTGCAGATTGTTTCTTCTTCTTAAAGTACCACAACACCATGCGTAAATCAGATTTTTTGGCATAAAATGTGCGGTTTTTCCCTATTTTGCGGGTGTTTTAACGGGATAGAAAAGTGTGTGTAACGGGGAGATTCACGCACTGTTATCATCCGTT
Source organism: Saxidomus purpurata (assembly GCA_022818135.1). Lineage (NCBI taxonomy): Eukaryota > Metazoa > Mollusca > Bivalvia > Venerida > Veneridae > Saxidomus > Saxidomus purpurata. The sequence goes on along the minus strand of JAFMSR010000018.1, from coordinate 21,203,845 downwards.
TTTGTTTTTGTTTTATGCGCATTACAGGGCCATTGTAAAGAAAGGGCTTGTCCTCAAGTCTTTTCATGAAGCCAGACGTTAACAGTGCAGGGCAAAAAACGCTATTGATGTATGATAAACAATAATTAGAAGTTCTGAAGCGCAGTCATTAACAGTAGTGGTTTATATTTGCGCATCAGAACGCTGTCAGATATGGCAAAAGATGAATAAATCTAAAAAACAAATTTTCCAAACAAATATTTATTATACGTCATACGGCACAACATGACGCCATTTCCGATGCCATGCCAACCCGCATAGTGTTTATGGCATAAAATAACCAACTCAACTCTTCCAACATATGTTATGTTAACAGTCTTACGTAATTCAAGCCTATTGCTACCACACACATTTTCAAAGTTTAAGTGTAACAAATTTTGTCGTTTTACTTTGTCCACGGGCTGCTTCTGCGTATATCCTTCATTCAAAAGAAATGAATTCAGACATAATTCTCCCTCAGAGTCTTTAGACATTACCTGAAAGTTTTACTTTATCTAATAAAGATATTCTGCATTCAGTCAGTAACAAACTGTATGTGTACCGGTAGCATTATGCACCACAGTGACTTAAAGTTACTAGACCAATTACTGCGTTACAACAACGTATCCCGGAGGGACTGAAACCGTTCTATCTATCATATTTAATCTTCATGACTTAGACCGTCTGTCGTAGAGATCAGATCGCATAGAACCATATTAGAATAACCTGCATTTGTAGAAAACCTTTTATGTTTTAGGCATACGTAAAAGGATAGACAACAAATGATGTATGCCATCTCCCGTGACCTATCAGATTATAAACTGTCCTCAGGAATGTTTATTTAGAAGTTGTAGCATTGGCAGGCGTTGATGCTGTCGGCATGTACGCTGCATATCATAAACTGCCTATAGATCTGTCTGGAGCAATTTGTAAATACGCTGCTGCAACAAAAACTACAAAGACAATCTAAATGAACGAAAGGTTATAAGAAAATTGCCACAAAGAAAGAAACATGTATTATAACAGTCGTTCACTTAGGTCATCATTCAGGTGTTGGGCGATATTTCATTGTAGTGCAGCATTTCAGACTAGATGCTGAGCTAAAGAGATACTCGTTGTGTCTGCGAAAACCATGTATTTTGACTTTTTCAGTCAGAAGTATAAGGTGGGGAGCATCTCGCCAGATCCATTATGACGTATTCAGAGCGAACACTATGTTGGTATATAAATACCTAAAAGGCTTGATAGAAGTTCTGTGTAGGAAGGGTAATTAAAAAGTTCGTAGACATTTGTTATTAAAAATTAACTATACATCATAGATTAATAAAATTCATATATATCACTATACAGTACATTAACAAACCGCTCGCCAAATAACACAACATCGTACATATGTGAAAGTGTGTATTCTTCAAAAGGTTAACGAGTTAAATGCACCCCGGAGCATACAAATTGCCGTGGCACTTCAGCCCGTCTTTCTTTTGCACTTTTTTTTCGAAATTCTCGGCACCCATCATGCATTCAAACAACCATGATAAATAAAATTTCAACAGATGTCAGCCATGTTGAATTCGGGAAAGAAAGAAAAATCGGCAGTATCGGAATACCGATCTGTAATTTGTGAGAATCGCCAACTTTAACGAAGTAATAAATTAAATATAAGACATGACTTGAAAAACTTGCATCACGGCAGACAAAAACAAAATCTTTAAAATCTGTGGTTGGTTTTATTATTCATTATCCAGCAAGACCTGTTTGGATTAATTGAGGAACGTTTTTTTTCTTTCAAAATATACACAGGGCAATCTGAAGTCTTGAAACATTACAGTGAACATGCTTTTGTGGAAATATTGAGCTTTTGGGATAGTGTAAGGTAAAAAAGCTGTAAGTGGCCCTGGTAACGACGAATGAAAGTTAAAGAGCGTCTAATAGCAAAGTAATTGTACAATTACACGTCGTTTCCCATCGTACATAGTTATTAGCTTTTTCTGTTTGTTTTTGTGGTGTTATTTGAAAAGAGAAAGTGTCCTCATTCGTAATGGTATTGACAGGTAGATAAACCGAACTAGAACTCAAGGAATTTTGTTACCTTTGAAATTTGAAAATACATTATTCGAATACCATCAATTCTTGTGCATTGTTTGGTCCAATCGGAAAGAGTAAGTAGAACTAAAGAATATTTGACACAAAGATTGCAATTCGAGCCGTTTTTCGCTGTAATATGTCTGGCGGTCAGATTGAAAAACCATGTTTTGAGAAGTTAAAGAAAACAACTTATATGTGTTTCCAGCCAATATTAATGGATTTGTACTGGTTGATTTATGTGGAAATGTCGTTAAATTGGTCTAACTCTACCTACAATTTTTATGAATCCAGTTTTAAGTAGGTTACACTTAGTGACAATGTTGTGCAGAATAGATATAATGTCATCAGTGAAGATATATGGAAGACAAGTTAAACCATACTATATTGTATTTCACGGATATGTATGATACATGTGTATTATTGTTTTCTCAACCAAACTACTCACAACATTTTTTAATTATTCAATGACAATTTTCTGTGAATAAATAATCTTATCTACCTTACTATGAAAGATGAAAGTTTTGCATGACCATATCTATTTTCAAAATATACTACACTATCATTTATTAAATGAAAACTAATTCTTAGGGATTCAATATTTCTTTGGTTGTGTTCTGTAGTGTTATTAAACAAGAGGGCAATGATGGCCCTATATCGCTACCCGACTACCATTGGCTATAATACAAGGGCTCATGATTCTAACATAATTCGTAGAGGTCCACTACACAATGCTAAGTAACATTCCAAATATCTATTCTCTGCCTGTCGGCCTATTTGTTCTTTTTTTAAAGTTTTCCCTAGATAAGCCTTTGTGAAATCAAGTCATCTCCCCCCTCCCGGGAAGGGTTAATTTTGATTCGGGGTTCATGATTTAAACAATTTTGCTAGAGGTCCACTAGCAAATGTTACATGCCAAATATCTAAGCTCTAGGCCTTGTGGTTTCAGAGAAGAAGACTTTTTAAAGTTTTCCCTATATAAGCCTATGTAAAACTAAGTGACCCCCCGTGCGGGGTCAATTTTGATTCGGGGATCATAATTTGAACAATCTTGGTAGAGGTCCACTAGACAATGCTACATACCAAATATCTCAGCTCTAGGCCTTGTGGTTTCAGAGAAGAAGATTTTTTAAGTTTTTTCCTATATAAAGCCTATGCAAAACTAAGTGACCACCCGTGCGATGTCAATTTTGACACGGGGGTCATAATTTGAACAATTTTGGTAGAGGTCTACTAGACAATGCTACATGCCAAATATCTAAGCTCTAGGCCTTGTGGTTTCAGAGATTGAAGAAGATTTTTTAAGTTTTTCCTATTTGTTGCCATAGCAACCAGAGTTCTGCATGGAATGGAATTCTTTGAACAACTTTGATAGAGCTTCATGCAAGGAACATCCCTGCAAAGTCTCATCAACATTGGCCAAGTGGTTTCAGAGGAGATGTTGTTTGAAGGAAATGGTGGACAGACGGACGTACGATGGACGCCAGACGGAATGCGATCCTAATAGCTCACTCTGGCACTTTGTGCCAGGTGAGCTAAAAAAAAACCACTATGTTTTGGACTTTACATTTTTATTTATAATTCATAGAAAATCTTCCAAAAATAGAAAGAAATCGTGTGTTTTTCAAAGTTGTTGCGCTGAAGGGTCTTTTTTTGTAAATACACCTTTACAGAGACATTTTCAGATGAAATCCGGATAAAGACTGGATAAATAAGAGTTATCTTGCGTAGCTAAGTCTTGCGTCTTTAGTATTTCACTTCGTTCGTTTCTGTAAAAAAAGGAGTCGCGGGCCAGATGGGCCAGTAAGCGGTAAGTTTAGTTTTTAATATGTTGTTACATTCTTTTCGAGTTATGAAAGAACCTATTAAAGCGACTGCACTCCAAATTCTTAGTAAATTTTAATTTTTTGGTAAAATCAATATATATTCAATTTGTCAGCATCAAGATTATTTTCTTTGTGTAAGAGCTAAAAATAAAAGGTAGAAAAAAATATTTACCCGAGCCAGGTTTTGAACTCGGATCTTTGCGCTTACAAAAAATTTAAAGCGGCTAACCTACTACACTACAGTGTCAGCTGATTAGATGCGAGTTAAAAATATTGATATACCAAAGAGCCCACCCCGTTAGTCACGGGGTGATATTTTCTACAATAAAAAGTAAGCAAAACAACACATTTTAATTGTTTCTTTTGTTAGAAAACTTGTCACGTTATCATAATACAAGCCCCTGATACAGTAATGACAATTGTTTTCTTGAAATTGAAAATTTTCTTTTTTTAGCGTAACTTGTCCATCTGGAGTGCAGTCGCTTTAAGTAGAGAAGAGTATCAAAAACCTGGTTACTAAAATTGCGCTTAAAGAATATGTACACAGTTATGATGTTGTGTTTAAAAACGTGTTTACAATGTAATACAATATGTAAATAAATACTGATATAATTAAATATGAAAGTTTTTTTTAGTCATTTATGGGTTGTAATACGGTACAGCTTTACAATTTGCATTCTTTATATTCTAGTTATTTAGTTTGCTTTGAAACGAACACCTTATATTTATGATAATAACTGCAATTTCAACTTCTTTAAACGATATTTTGCGTGTTTCATGCAGAGAAAGTCAGCATTATCTAGATTATTGCCAACCCTTATGGAAAATTGAAATTGATGTTGCGACGCCTGTAACAACTACTGAATGATGATTGATATGCTGAGTATTAATTTAGTCGATGTAAACAACCTGTTTAGAAAAGTAGGGCAGTTTTGACATGGGAGCTGACTTTAAAAAAAGTATACATAGAAAATAAAGACAATCTTCCCCTTGATCCTTTTACATTAAACAAAATTTTAGGACCGAGATTGGAAAATTTCATTGGCATGGAACATCATACTTAAAAATGCATTTTCCATCCCGAATTTTTTAAGATGGATATGTCTTATAGATGGCATTTTCATACTTTGAAAATGTCAATTTTCCATCCTGACCTTTTAATGACTGTGTGAAATACCACTCTTTTTAAAAACCATAGGCAATGGACCAGTATATCTAATTGGCCGAATGCATTCCAGTCATTATCGATAAAATCAGCATTTTAAAATATGCTGCAGCATCGTAAACCATTCAATTATCTATGTAGAGTTGGTGTTGTACAAGTAATGTTTCGAGAATATAATCTAATTGATGTAGAGAGTGCTCTTTCAATCAGGAGTCTTTGAGCATCAAAAATGACGAAAAGTCTCACAAAAGGAACTTTATAAATATAATTCCTTTTGACCGTTAATTTTACAAATATACATGTGTACCTGATATCTACGGTCATAAATCAATTTAGTTTACTGGCACTTAGAAGCATTTTCCAATATCGCGAGGTTTTACATATTTTAACGAACAAAGCCACTTCTCTCTGGAGAGAGCAGACTAAATTCTCGTTCAGAATCCAAACAAACTTCCTGAAGATTTGTCTTTATCAAATAAAGACGATCTGCATGCCGTCTATAACAAATATCCTTATATCATATTGTAATGTTCCGAGAAATGCAATTAAGTGTACAAGAACAATTTCCACATTGCAACAAGTTATCGTCTGGAGACGCGAAATTGGTCTTTTCACAATTTATTCTATTTAATCTTCACCTATAAACCAAACGTCAGCGTATCGAAACACAAGAGACCTTCATGGAAGAGAGAAATGCTTCGACATTTTATCAATGCATGCTTCTCTATTACAGGTCACCAAGAACAGGGTCGCAATGTACTCTGATATAACTGTACACGCTTGATGTATTTAAGCAGGAATTTGTTTGTTTAAATTATGTCGGTAAGATGAATAACGTTATATGGGACCTGAAAACACACAAGATAAAATTGAAAATAATGCAGACAATCACTTAAAAGTAGTTACACGTTTCTACAATAAGTGAGTTTAGCAAGACGAGTCATGGAATTAAAAACAGAAGGATATATAAGCCAGTTATAAATCAGTGTGGAAATTTAAAACTTGGTTGAATGGACATTACTTTATAATAGAACTAATTGCGCAGGGACATGATGCTAGTAAGTTGCTTTGCAACATCGATTTTAATTCACTTTCTTTACCAAGCTATCTGTCTGTGATCAGCTTTGTGGTTAATTGTTATAAATCATTATTTTGCAAGCAAGCAATCGTTAAAATAAAAAAGTCTTTAAATCATGACCGTTTGGAAACTTTTCAGAAATTATGCATGACTGCATTTGTTATTTAAAAACAATTTACTCATAATCTATACACTTAACATTCAGCTTGTTTTTTTCATATTTAACAGACTGAAGACTGAATTTTTTACATTTTGTTGCATTGACATTTCTCTAGATGTTAAACATCTTTTCTAAACATGTTATGAGAAAAGGTTTATAATTGATATCTACTTTTCTAGATATAAACTAAATGGTGTTTTTTTTCAGATACTAGATCAGAGATACAAATTTACGTAGAGGAACCACGTGGTGCTTGTCCAGGAAAGATAATATTAATTTTCAGTAAAATCCATGCAAAATATTCTCAATGCCGACCGATGTATCATAAAGTATTAAGACTTAAACCAAACTTTTAAAGGAATATACCCTACATCTAGCCGATTATGTTCTCGAAACATAGATTATGTGTTCAATGAGCGTAAAATAAATATGATTTCAAAGAGGAACCTATGGCGAAAAGTGCCTCATTTTACCACAATTAATCAATATAGAGGCTTTCTGTAATAAATCGCATCCACCCATTAATTGTACAGCAACAATTCTACATATATATTTGAATGGTTTACGGTACTGCAACATATTTCAAACGGCTGATTTTTCTCGATAATAACTAGATCCATGGCTAAAACTTTTAAGTTGAGTTATAATTCTTCCAAAGATAATGTTATTTTTGTTTTGGAACTTATTTAGTTTGACATCAGTTATAGGGTATGTCCCTTTAATAAAGATTGATAATAGTTACGACAGTTACATCTAGGTCGTATTGTATTTTCCATACAGAGGAAATCCGCCTTATACGGCTTTCTACCAGTCCTTACGGACATTTGTAAAGAACACTCTTGTAAAAACGTACGAGTATTGCTATACCAACAGACTAACAAATAAGATTGAAGGTTGTTTGAATTGCATTTACTTTGTTTCGCCTTTGACATCTACTGTGTATGATGGTTTTGATACCGATGAACTGGTATTATCTCTAGTTCACTAGGAGCAATTATGCACATCACTATAACCACAACTTTATGAATACTAATTATATTTCGTATTACTAAAATATGTTGTAAGGGGGTTTACTGGATTCAGCTTGTCTGTCCGTCCGTCCGTCCGTCTGTAGACGGAATTTTGTGGACACTATCTGAAAAACCCTGGTTATAATTTAATGATACCTCACACAAGTGATAAGTACAATGCATAGTTGTGCATGGTCTATGTATTCATCACGTTCATTCGTTCAGTGATAGTTCTATTTTTCATACAGTTTGAAGAACTTTATTTTTTTACCAAAATCGGAGAGCGAGCAGCTTTAAAGTGACATTATGCGCATCTTACTGCACATAGTGTATTTTTGGTGACATTTTTATACAAGCAATTTTCGGTTGCTGTGCATTTAAATGTATTAAACTAATGATAATGCCGCATTAGTATTGAGAGTTAGTGATTCGGAAATATAAAAAATGGACTTATAAAATAATAGTTCGTTTCTTCACAGTGATCTCCCTTGTGTTTTTGTTGAAACTTGGAAAGTAATTATTTCGTACTGGTAGCAGGAAGAGTTTGGTGTATTGGGTTAAAAGCTATTATTTGCTCTTCCCTTTTTACATACACCTATTTCAGCTCGATTTTTACTTGAAAAAAATGTGCATAATTCCGGCTATGTATTCCAGTCCGTATCGGTAAAATCAGCGTTTACAAATATGTTTAAATATGTTTTGATACCGTAAACCATTCAATACTCTATGTAGAGTTGTTGTTGTGCAATAAAAGGGTGGATATCGATTTATTACAAAAGGCGTCTGTGCAGTGTTTTTTTAACAATTTTTTGCCAGTGAGTCCAAGGACTCGTTGGACCACAAATCAAAGGTGCGAGTTCCAATTTTCAGGACATTACTTTAGAGAATATGTTAAAAATACCTTACATGAGCTGTTAGATTCAATGGAGTTTTTAATTCCTTGAAAATAAATTAAACAGTATAACATCAGTATAACATCAACAGACTTCTGAAAGGAATTTTCGTTTATAATTTGAATTTCATTTCATGCAGTCGTCTGTCCTCGACACTTTTCCATTTAGACAGAGCAGAATTGAAATTAAATGTCTATCTGCTGCTTCTTTTAATAAATTCCTCCAGAATGGACTTCGCTATACCCTTCCATGTTGCATCTTCACACTGTATGTTGGTTAAAAATTATATGGATGGCTTCGTAGCATCTGATATAGTCTGAGTGGATATAACAAGACGCTTGTGGCTTGAAATTTCAGTGCTTTCATCTGCTAAAGCAGTAATCACAGGTGAACCGGCTAGTTCAATTTTGAGATCATCTACATCACTTGCCATGAATTTCAGCAAATTTTCAGTATATGACGAGTTGTATTTTATGTTTGGCAGTTTCAATATGCTTAAGTCACTTTAACTGCGACCAGCCTGTGTTAGTTAATTCATTTAAAAATCTATTAAAGATTTGAATATTACTAAAGCAATGTCAAATACCATCTAATGGAGAGCCTTAAATAATATTTTAGTAGCTGCATCTTGTTTGGAATCATATTTTCCCGTACTTTGTATTGGTCATGCTGTAAACCAGGCCCCGTTTTCACGAAAATACTTAAGTATTCACTCAGTAACATGCTCAACTTATTTCAACACTTATTAGCCTCTTGCATTTTTATTCCTTTAAAGAAGTCAAATTTGTCAAAACTGTATTTACCCATTTATTACATTTATATACATTTGTCAGTATTTGTGCAGGAAATGATGTTTTATAGCAAGTAATTTATATAAGTTAATTCTTGAAATGTACTCAAATGAATTTTTCGCTATATCTTACTTGCATTTAGGATTATGTAACACTTTTTTCTTAACATGTTAATTTTATTAAAAAAATAGATTGTCGTTAAAAATGACAACAAGAAATAGTCTTATTTTTAGCGACAATTTGACTTTGAAATAACGCACTCAGCTGAGCAATTACTTAAGTATTTTCGTGAAATTGGGGCCTGGCGCCTGTAACAGCATTTGGTGCTCCCCTAAAGTCGCATGTCTTGCAAGAGTCGATTGTTGGAAGTGCATCGTGCGGTCCTTGCCATTCCATTACACATTTTAGCATTCGTGCACAAATCGCAACACATTGATTTAGTGACATCGTCGTGCGAAAGCAAACTGTACAATTTCTGCCAGTCTTGCGTATTTTAGCATGTTTTGGTGGATTTGTGTCATTTCTCACGTGAGACATCTATGTGCTCATCGGTATGCTTGGCAAAGATTCGCTGTCTTTTAAAAAACACGACAGCGTTTGCTGGAGGATTGTGTTGACATTTTTTCTTTTTTGTCGGACCAATCTTCAGACGACGGATTTTGTATACATTGACTACGTTCCGAATGGTAGGACTTACAATAGATACCATTGATAAGCAAAGCGTTATTGTCCAATCAGAATCGTCGTTACAAAATTACCGAGACCGGTGCATAGGTTAAATAACTCGAAGTCTAGAAGTCGGAAAAAGTCGTTATTTAATATCTGTTTGTTATACTTTTAATGCGTCCCGCGAACGCACATGAATCAAAATAATGCGTCCGCAGAAATATATGTTCGTCCAGGACGCAGGACACAGAGCTTCATAAAAATCACTGCTCTATGTTGACTATTTATGCTAAAATTGGGCTTTCTTCGATTATATGTTGTTGTTTAAAATGCTTTTATTTATTAATTATTTTGCGTCAATTAAACACATTATTTATGCTTTAAGAAAATGTGTTTCGAACGCGAAACAAAAGGCGTAATAACGCAAATAGAAGGCGTCATTACGCGATAAAAAAGGCGTAATAACGCGAAATAAAGGCGTAATAACGCTAGTAAAAGGCGTTATAACGCCTCCGATGTAGGGTTAACGCACGTTTTTCCGTGTTATAACATCTGCAGAATCCCGATGGATGGTTGGTGCCCGAGCCCGTTAGGGCGAGGGCACTAACATATCCCGAGGGTTTCTGCAGGTGTTATTACACGAAAAAACGTGCGTTAACGCTATTCTAGCATAAATAACATAAAAAATCATTAAAATACAAATGAAACGCTTTTACTGGTACGACGTTCAATAATGTGCGGGACAACGTCCGTGTTGTTTACGTCAAATTTATGACGTCACCAGTGGTTTTTAAGCCCGGCACTGTTGACGCCGTACATGATGTAAGACTTGGGAGACAGGTCCATTGTTTACAACGGCCCTCTACTGCGCATAAATGAAAACGGGTTATAACGCCGCGTGAATCTCCCCGTTAACACACGTTTTTTCTCCTGTTAAAACACCGGCAAAATGGGCAAAAACAGACATTTTATGCTAGAATTGGCGTTATTACACCTTCTGTTCGCGTTATAACGCCTTTATTAGCGTTAAAACGCCTTTGTTTAGCGTTATATCGCCTTTCTAACGCAGTACCGATGTGACGTCGTTTCTGATTGGTGACGTCGTTTAAATTTGCGACTATTAAATAACGTTTATATAGCCGCAACATTCAAACGGTGTTTTAATGATCGCCTTTACACACATTGTGCGTTAGAAAAGGGATAACTGTTTAGTGATTTTGAAATTTGCGACAGTATATACTGTTTTAATGGTTGCAATTAACAGCTCCGGCTAACGCCTTCGCCGTTAAAAATATTTGCGACCATTAAAAACCGTATATACAGTCGCAAATATCAAAATTACAAAACAGTTATTCCTATATTCTTTGCGTTACTACGCCTTTTCTTTGCGTCATTACGCCTTGTTTCGCGTTACTACGCCTTTTTGGCATCATAACGCCTTTTTTCGCGTTATTACGACTTCACAATATTTTTTTCTTTGAAATGTCGTAGGATTGTACCTTTTAATCAGTTTAACATTGCGTGTCGGTGTTATATAATATTAAGCTTTTATGTGCAGCAGTTGTTCATCTGGACTGATTTCAACATAAAAAGTTGACAGTACATACTGACAGTAGCGCATTGTAAGATACAGAATGACGTGGATATTGATTATCGTTATATTAGCTGTCTACAGATTCATCAAATAATGTCTATATAATTGAAGACATATGTCACTACGACAAAGTGTTTATTGTTTGTCAGTATGTTTCTTTGCAGGATATAAACAGTTTTAAAAGCAACTGCAGACTCAATATTGCATCGCTCATTACATGAGATTATTTTTCCCAGTAAGGTACAGTTTGAATGTTTTGTATATCAAACTATTTTCGAAAAGATTTTACAACAGACAGACAATAATGTTATTGAGAGCCAACATACGCTTAATGTAGTAAATTCAAAGGACTAGATGTTGTTTTATTAAAACAGCGGTAAGTGGCAATGGCGTTTGTTAGATTCGGGTCGCAACCATTCCTGTTAATTCTTTAATCAATGAGGATAGCTTATTACAAGCACTGGCGATGTAATAACTTTACAGTCAATCCGTGTAATAACACTGAACTCATTTAAAAACTTGGATTTTAAGGATTCGTAAATTGAATAAAGCTGATATGTAATTAATATTATACTTGTGTCAAACAGGAATTAAAGCTTTTTTGTCTAAACATAGCTCTAGCGCATTTACTATACACTTGATACACAGTTTTTAACAAGTCGCAGGTTTAAATGAACTCATTAGCCTTGGCAAAATAAATGCACCAAGAGCACTATGACGACTTAACAATCTACTTGATCCGCTTATAAATATGGAAAGAATCTAGGACCAGTGCAACAGAAAGTCATTTGAAGAGACATCAGACTCCAAATCATAATATTAAAATGTCAACGGCAAACCACAAAAATACACTGAGGGATATCCCTACCCTGTTATATCTTTTATTTAAGTTTCCCTGTTTTCGTGAAACAGAAGGTTAAAGTTATCGTCTGTTACATCAAACATCTAGAAAAATCTTTAACATTATATCAGAATATAAAATTTCTTTCTTGAGTGATAATAATTGTATTCTGTTGTGATACGTTCATATTATGACAAAATCTCTTAGCGTATCCAACCGCTCTTGAAACCGCTGTTTATGCAATATGGAAGTTTAGTTAATTGATTTGTTTCCTAAAAACAAAATTAATGAATGTTAAGGACAAGATTCATCTTCACAGTCTGTAAATATTTTTTATCACGAAATATCTTTAAAACTAGATGCATTGTACACGTCCGTTGTCGCATAATGGTATTCAGTGCAAAAACATGGACACAGTGAAATAAACACTGAATAATTTTTGTTTTTTTAAAGAAATTTTTAATTATTTAAGTATAAAGTGTGATGATAATAAGGATCATAATGATTTATCTTACGTCTATGTCACACAATTAACAAACATACATGAAAACAAAATTTTACCCTTAATGTTAATATGAAGAGTGAGGGCAATTTTGGTGTAAAGGGAGTTGTATTGCTACCAAATCAATAACAATATGCACTTGGAATTAAGTAGTATTTGAGCATTACTTTATGTACATGTATTTCATTTGGTTTTTGCTACCTACACACATTTCTTTTTTCAATATGAAAAAGGTAAGCTTTTTTAATTTCATAATGTAAATCTTATTACTTTGTAAGTGCTTTCACAAATAAAGCTTTTCTCTGTAATCTAAAATATTTAACGAACAATGTTATTTATACAAACTGCAGGAAAGAAGGGCCCGGTCTAGTAAATAAAACAGATATATACTTTAGAGATAATTTCAAATTTAAGTGCAGTTCACTTCAGAAACAATAACATATGCAAAAAGTTAAAACTTACAGATCAAAATTATGGCATTTCCTTTATGCCATAAGTGAATTGCGCAGAGGGATGGAATCGATTCCGTTAAAGTGCGCTTAATGCGTTTCATGTGTTTTATACGTACATTTCTGTAATTGTATCTTCATCCAGCTTGAAGCAATTGCACGTGCAAGTGCAGAATCAAATTGATAATTTACACTATGCTGCTTAAAGCATGCAACAAAATAGATGAAACAAATATCTAATATATGGAACAATGTTATGTACAGATAGAGTGAGCACAACGCGAATAACTGAATATTAGGTAATCCAATAATGGACATTTTTATGCCCCCCGAAGGGTGGCATATTAAAATCGCAACGTCTATCCGCTCACAGGTCACACTTAAGGTTTATAGGTAATAGAATCCTGTATATATGCATACATTTGTGTCCGGACTGTACAATGTAACATTGTTATGCATTGAAGGATTTTAAAATAACTTTGCAAAATGTTAAGCACATCAATACAATCTGTCGCTTTCAAGACCAACATCCAACCTCAAGGGTCAAGGTCACGCTTTTAGTTTAAAAGTTATGGAATACTGTATGCATGGTAACTCTGTCATGCATGGAAGGATTTTAAAATTACATGGCACAATTGTTGAGCACATGAAGAGGGCACAGACTGTGATACACCTCTTTCGGGGGCATTTGTCACTTGTGAGGGACAGCTCTTGTTCTATATCGAAAGAGGGAAAAACAGGAAAAGATGGAAATGCCTTTGACCTGACATTAATGCAGGAGAATCGCCCGCCAACTTTAGTACGCAATAAAAAGTAAAAAGTGTATTTAAAAGCCATTGCATGTAGAATACTTATTCTTAGTATTCCAAATCGTGCCAGGAGGAATAGAGAGCAAATTTAGTTATTCATGTTATAAAATTGTGGCTTTTCTTTTTTTTTTTTTTTTTTTTTTTTTTTTTTTTTGAGGCCCCGTTTGGGTAAACCCCGTTTATTGTCCCCGTCAGCGGTTAAATAGAGGTCGGGGATCCATCCTCTGTTAACCTTACAAATTTTCAAAAAAGGCATTTCATTCATCTGAGGAGAATAAACAATTTAACAGGACCATACTTGTATTGTATTGGCAATTTAACAATATTGAAATACAGTATACAAAATGTTTAGAGAATGTAACGTGATATTTCTTTTCGTTCATGTATAGAATAAGGTTATAAAGCACACAGAAGATCAACAAGATACCAATATGGTTTGTATTTTTCTACCTGAGCCGTTTTTTCATAATTGACGAGGCAAGCTTAAGGCTTCCTTTCAGGCTAATCATAGATGGTTTAACTTCCTTCCTTTTACATAAAAATAAATATTTCTTAATTTCTAGACATAACCTATTATAATGTTCCAAACCTGTTTTAGTATATCCTAATATAAAAGATTTACTGTCAATGAAAAATTTGTTATCAATATTTCTAGCAAGTCGTTTAACTTCCTGTATTAAAGACTGGCTCAAGTCATATTCCATTCCCAAAACAGATGAAGTAATGTTTCATTTCCAGCTTTACAGAAAGTACATAAATGTGTTGTACTTATATTCATTTTATACAGTAAAACATTTGTTCCTAAAATTCTATGTGTAATCCTCATTTGAAGCCACTGTAGATATGTATCATTACTTATATCAAATACCCAGCTGTAAATGTTTTTCCACTGTAAATCTTCATTTGGAAAGACTGTACCCCACTTACTTTCACATGATGGAATACCTTCATTCTTTATAAAAATATTGTATATGTGACGTGAACCCTTGGAATTGTGTATTATTGGCTTCAAATAGAAGGGTATTAAAGGGAATGTGTACTCATCTACTTCTAATATAACAGTGTCTGTTTCTAGTTGCAAAGTATTCATATTCTTTTTTATTACATTTTGAAGTCCCATGTATGTTAAAAAAATTTATATGACAACCTGTTCTTATCTCCAACACGTGCCTGTCCAGAAATCTTCCATCTCTATTCAAAATATCCTTAACAAATCTTATGCCTTTCTCATACCATGCTTTTATATACAGTGGCTTATTTCCGATCAAAAAACTTCTATTGTAAAATAGAGGTAGGTTTAAAAAATCATCTATATCTTTTATCTGCAGCGTGTCAATTAGATTTGCGTATGCGCTGTACACATCCTTCCAAAAGGCATTTTTTAAATCTTTCAATACAATATCTATGTAGCATCTACCACAGTTCAATATCATTTCATGATTAACAATTTCAGAAATAAACATAAAACAGTTACTGTTACTAGACATTAACATTCGTCTTACCCATGTCAATTTAAGACTCTTCATATAAGCAAATATATCTATCATCCTAAGTCCACCTTCCGTTTCATTTTTAACAAATACTGAAGCTTTAATTTTTGGTGGACCTTGCCAAACAAAATCAAAGAACAGTTTATTTATCTCTTTTAAAATATGTGTGTCAGGGTTAGGCAAGGATATAAACAGATGTGTCAACAATGGTAATAAAACGGTCTTAACAACAGTTATTCTACCAATAGGGGTAAGATGTCTTCTATTCCAATACATAATGCTGTTTTTAATTTTTTCTAACTTCCCTTTAAAATTCAAGTCAATCATTTTCTCCATATCAGTATGAAACCATATACCTAGAAGTTTGAAACATTTAGCCCCCCAGTTAAGTTTCCATCGTGTTTTAATAGCCCTTGTGCTGTATTTCAAAGCACCTATCCATACAACATGTGTTTTATCAAAATTGACCTTTAAACCAGAAAACATTGCAAATTCATTTAGGATATGCAGTGCACTGTTCAGAGAGTTATCAGACCCATCTAAAAGTAATGAAGTGTCGTCAGCAAACTGACTGATTTTGTATTCAACACCATTTATATATATACCTCTAATATTGTTACAGTTTCTAACCTTTATAGCTAAAATCTCTGCATATAAAATAAAAATGTACGGACTTATTGGATCCCCCTGACGGCACCCTCGCTCTACATTGAAAAAGTTTGATAAAAACCCATTTAGCTGAACTGCAGTTTTTACGTCAGTATAAAATACCGAAATCCACCTTAGGAAGTCCGGACCGAACTTGTAAAATTCCAGTGTGTTCATGATAAATTCTTGTGAAAGAGTATCGAAAGCTTTTTTCAAAATCAATCATTAACAAAAGGCCCGGTATATTATTATTTTCAGTATGATTCATTATGTCATAAAGTAGACGTGTATTTTCCCCAATAAATCTCCCTTTGATAAATCCAGTCTGGTTTTTGTGAATGAGAGTATCTAGTACAGATTTAAGTCTTTTTGCTATCGACCCAGAGGCTAGCTTGTATATAATATTTAGTAAGGTGATTGGACGCCAATTTTTCAAAAATTGTTTCGGTTTATTATCTTTAGGTATGCAAACGATAATTCCTTGTTTCTGTGTGGAAGAAAATTCACCCTTTTCAAATGCATTATTTATAGCTCTGACAACAAACTTTCCTATTTGTTTCCAGAATACTTTAAAAAAATTTGATGAAAATCCATCTGAACCCGGACTTTTGTCATTTTTGATATTGTTTAATGTTTCTGTAACCTCAGCATAGGACAGTTTCCCTTCTAGATTATTCGTCTGAGTAGCATTTAACTTTGGTACTGATACATTATCCAAATATTGTGTTATATCAATTTCATCGGTACCAACTCTCGTGTATAATTTTTTATAAAAAACATCCAGCCTCCTTGAAAATATCTTCTTGAGTATATAACACAGCACCATTTTCTTTTTCTAAAAATGGAAACGTTTTATTAGTGAAATTTGTTTTTTCAAGTTGACAAAAATAATTTGTCGCTTTTTGTCCATTATCTATCCAATTAGCCCTAGATCTGATAAAAAAGGCCCTTCATTTTCTCCTGCCGTATACTTTGAAGTTCTGCATGTAATATAAGCAAAGTCGCTTGGTTCTGCTCATTAAGATTATTTTCAAGTTTCTTTATTTCTAATGCTAAGTAATATTCTCACGTTTTGTTACTTTTAGTTTTAAAGCTAGAATACGATATGGTCTTTCCTCTTATTTCCATTAACAATGTATCTAGAAAAATATCGTCGTCTATTACAAATTGTATTTCATCGTCCCTTATTTCGGAAAGTTTTGACAAATTATAAACAGGTAAACAATATTGTTTTTTTACTTCCTCTATTTTTTCGTTTATGCATTTCAAATAATCTACGTCATATAACAGTGAATTATTGAATTTCCAAAGGCCTTTGCCATGTGTGATATTTTCTAGGTTAATTTTCAAAACAATAATCGAATGATCTGATCTGTAACTGATATCTATATCGCAACTTCTAGTACTAGGAACAAAATCTTCAGTTATAAGAAAAAAATCTAATCGTCCCTGCTGCATGGGGTTAGTCCTCCTCCAGGAGTATTTTCGTACATCGCCGTTTACTTCTCGAAAAGGATCAGACAATTTTCTTTCTCTTACTGCATTCAACAGATACTTTCTAGCATTTTTATTGTTATTGGTAGACTTGTAATTGTAATAATCTAACTCTACATTTAATACTAAGTTAAAATCTCCGCACCAAATGAACGCATCATTTCCTATAGATTCTATAATTTAAAAAATATTTTCATAAAAAGACGGCTTGTCCGTGTTTGGTCCATAAATATTTATTAGAGTAAAGCGCTTAGAATTAACGATTAAATCTAAAACTACATAGTTTCCGTCAGGATCGACCACGTTGTCTTTAATTTCAAAATCTAATTTACGATTAAAGAGTATACCTACACCTCTGGAATTTGCTTCACCATAACTGAAAATACATTCCGAGTCCCATTCACTGTACACCTGCTTTTGCATGTTTAACGTTAAATGCATATCTTGCAAGCAATAAATGTCAGCTTTCTTTTCTTTTAAAAATTGAAAAACATCTTTCCGTTTTTCACCATCATGCAAGCCTCGACAATTATATGAAATAATTTTAACATCAGCCATAATCAAATATACTAAATAATTGCTTCTGTACCCACATAACAATTACACAAATGTCAAGCAACAATGTATACATGTACATATAAGTATCTTTTAATTCTTTTTGTATATAAGTAAATCTGTACTGCGTTAATGCCAATACAACAATTGAAAAATATAAACAAAGTAAAAATGAAAAAAAAAGTAAGAAAAAGAAAAAACAAATCATTCAGTTGTTTAACCATGCACAAACGGTACAAAGGGTTAAAGTGAAAACCTTTACTATTTTCAGTTATTCTTTATCACTATAAGTCAAACTGCGTTAATCCTACATAAAGTGACATATTTATTGAAATGGACTATAGATATGGGGATTTCCCGTTTTTGTTGCACGCGCTGTATACTCAGTGTGTTAAGTAAAAACACGTTACTAGGTCAGACAGAAAGTGTGCTAAAGTGATTATAGCAATGTTACATATTTACTCTTATATTTATTCAATATTTAACTCCTACATGTAAAGACGGATTTATTTAAAAAGATGTGTGCCCATTCAGGACATCCGGATTATATTATCACCGACAGGTGAGTTCTGTTTTTTATACTCTTAGCAGTCTATACTACTGAATGGATGTGTCGGGAGAAACAAAAATAATATATCAGTATAGTGCTGCCAGACTATTATCCTGTTAACTTAAAAAATACGTTTTCTATTTTGCAAAATCTCTTTAAAATGGATCAATTTATACCTGTACAAAATAATACATATATTTCTATCCAATGTGAAGAGACCCAATGTTTATTTACATCCATGTCTGAAGTATATATTTTTCAAAAAGTCCGTAGAAATCATTTCTGTCAACGTTCCATACATTTCATTATAAATAATAATTTATTAAATAGAGGATAATTGTTGGTTTCGGTGTAAGATCACGTTATAATTTCACCGAGTGAGCACCAAAAGTGATATTTTCACGAGTGGCGCAGCCACGAGTGAAAATGACTACTTTTGGTGTTCACGAGTGAAATTAACGTGAAATTACACCGATACCAACAATTTTTCTGTTTATTTTATGGTTAAAACTCTATTTTTATTGAGTTTGTTTCTATAAAACATTGAAAATCGCGGGAAACGTCATCAGAAAACATAGAACAAATGACGTCATTTAAACGACGTCATCGTCGCATGGTCTCCAGCATTAATAACGCTCGGTATACTTTTTGACGTAAATCCGGGCTAAAGATTGTAAAAACAGTGAAAAATAAAAATGGTAATCCACTGTTTCAAAACTGTGGATTATCACTTTTATTTCACTGAGAAAACTCTATAATTCACTGGAAAACATAAAATAAACATTTCTAATGCATTGCTAAAATTGCTTTTTATACATAGGGACTAGAAAAGCATATAGACGATGGGAAATGTTAGTTTTTATTGGATTCATTTATTATACTTGATGACCTTATTTCTCCGTGCATTTTATCTGACTGTAAATATACTTCCAGTAATGTGTATATCTATTTGTTAGTGACCTACATACATCATGTACACGTGTACAATATCTTAACAGTGTGTATTGCGTATAATTTTTATTTTTTAAATATTATTTTAAAACTGAATCCAAGTAGTACATGGATATGTTTAGACACCGTGTGTCTACAAACAAGAAGACTGCTAAATATTGTTTATAGTTCATGCCAACAAAAGCACGAAATGACGTCCCTCAAAACACATCTATATACACAAACAAGGGGAAATAACTTTATCATGTCTATAATTTATATAGCTATGAATGTATGTCAAAAAAACATATACACATATACCAAATGTATTAAATTCTGTTTATTTCTTTTCCAACCCAAGTGAATTATTTTATTTAAATTAATACCCATAATGTCAATTTACAGTTACAGCAGGTAGTGTTTGTTTACTTTTTGAAGCAGTTCACAATCTTACACCTCCCTTCTTTCCCAGCTTTCTTCTGAGCTGTTTCTCACCTCCAGATAAACAGACAGTCCCTTCTCTTTTATTCTGGTTTTTAAGCCTTCCTCTTTTCTAAAGAGGGAAAAACAGGAAAAGATGGAAATGCCTTTGACCTGACATTAATGCAGGAGAATCGCCCGCCAACTTTAGTACGCAATAAAAAGTAAAAAGTGTATTTAAAAGCCATTGCATGTAGAATATTTTTTCTAACATCAAAACTTATTCTTAGTATTCCAAATCGTGCCAGGAGGAATGAGAGAGCAAATTTAGTTATTCATTTTATAAAATTGTGTCTTTTCTTTTTTATTCTTTATAATAAAAATCTAATATATTTTAACAATAAAAAGTCGCTTATGTTTTGAAAGTCACACCGAAGATAAAAATAATGAAATGACAAATTGAGATATAGAGAATAATTGTTGGTTTAGGTGTATTATCAGGTTTTATTACACTTCCATGAAATTTGCGGTCTTCTGATTGGTCAACGATCCGTTAATAGATATTGATATTTACGGGCAAGCCGGTAATATACACTTGACATAACCCCGTTACTGTACCCCATGCTGCACGTGAGCTAGTTCGCCGCGTACACTACGTCAATGTATAAGTCCGTGCTGATTTGTAACGTCACGCAGTGACATTGAGGTATCATAAGGGGATTTAAAGGTCTGGTTACTTACCACCATTAAATAAATAAAACATAAACAGAATCTTTCAATATTTAAGAAAGGGAAGGGCAATAAAATCGTTATTTGTCTGTTGACGTTATGTATGGGGATACATTACCCACCTCGACAAAATATTACCTAGCGGCTCGGGTAATATAAGTCTAGGCGGGTAATATATCCCCATATACAACTTCAAAAACAAAATAACATATAATATTTTTTACCGAGTGGGTACCAAAAGATATAACGTCACAAGTGTTCACGAGTGAAATAAACGTGATAATACATTGATATCAAATGTATTATGTTTTATGTTAATTTTATGTTCAAAACTGTACTTTGGTTGAATTTGCCTAAAAAATGTTGAAAACCACGGGAAACATGATCAGAAAGCAAAGCACAGATGACGTCATTATAACGACGTCATCGTCGTTTGATTTCCAGCATTTGTTACGCTCGATGTACTTTTTGGCGTCGATCTGGATTGAAGATTTTGATATCTTCAATGATTTGAAACTGCAAATATCAATTCTTTTTCACTGAATATATTGTTTATATAGTATTTCCGTGAAAAGCATAAAATAAACTAGGGTTATCAAAGAAAACTGAAACTCCATACACATGTAAAAGTAACTTGAATCTAATTAGATCTAGTGTGAAAGTAGGTGTATAAGGAAGGATAAACAATTGACTTGAAAAAAATCTCAGCAAGGGCATTCACCGACAGAATCTTGACACAGTGCAGCAAGATTAAAAAGTCAAATAAATCTGCATTCAGTTCGTATCAAAGTGACCCTATATCATTTTGTTAGGTTCTGACAAAATAATTCAATTAAATGTGAAAGAACATTTGCTGTGTTTCAACAAGGTGTCCCCGGGAGAAATTAAATTCTGACGAGTCTCAATTATGGTGCTTTCTCTTTATTTCTGACATATTACTGGTTTGGTAAGATCAGCAAAATACTTTGCTAAAACATGAGTGACCTTGACATGTACTAACCTTTTTTTTAGACTCCAAACCTGAACTAAAATTATAGTTACGAGTACTAACGTTATAAAGCGTCATGTGATGTTCAATACAAAGTAATCACTGCATTCATTTGTCACTATACTAGTTATATCTTAGTTTCGAGTTTCATGACACCTTTAGATACAACTGTTGTAAAATTTAAAGCATTGTGTTGCATGTGTTTCTGATTTCCAATTATCCGTTTATAAGGATACATCCTTCATGATTGCAAAGATAAAAATGTACACATATCCCAGACAACATGGCTTATGTAAGAACTTATTCACGCTTGTTGTTTGACTAATTTGTTAACGATTTTTCAAGTGAATTATATGTTCAAATTAGTCGACCTACTTAATGAAATGTAGAATACAACAAAGGTAAATGTAAATATGTTTGTTTTGTTTGCTTTCATTTCGTGATTTAGTAACCTATATGCAAATGAATGTATTACATTAAAACAGTGCATATTCTGCTTTGGGATTAAAAGTTAACTGAAGTTTTACCGGATGCTACATGTATATCTAAAATCTTTCAAAAGTTTAGGTGGAATGTATACGGTGGGTTGATACTTCGCAGAATGAATATTTTGATATTAATAATAATCAGACCAAGGCGCTTGGCGTTATGTATAGATCTATATGATAGCATACTACAACATGCAGTGAGTGTAAGTATTTTCAAGGGATTATACTATATTGTGACTACTGCTTACTAGTCAAGAATTGATGTATTTAACAGTTAATGAGTAAACATTGAATGCTTAAGCTCTTATTGCAAACTGACAGCAAAGAACTATGATGTTAAAGCTAAGCTATGATTTGCCAATTTGAAACTTTTTCAATACTTTACTCGAAAAGTCAGAGATACACAACTCACTTAAAGGGACATACCCTACAACTTTTTGTCTTTAAAATAACTGCAAAACTATGAAAAACTGAGCTTATATATGAATAACAATCGCTCAAACATTTTCAGCCAAAAAGTCCATCATTTATTGATAAAATTTACAAAAACATTTTTCCGTGACTTCCTCATTTATTCGCGAAAATGTTAGGTTGTAGTCGTCATTATTTTAGACAAGATCGAAATCGGGCGTTTACGGAAATTTCCGCTATTGGTTGCAGACGAAAATGTCAACTGTCAGTGAAATGGTAAGCAATGTCGTTTTTTGGCTTTATCTTGAACCCAAATGAGTATGAACAGCCATAACAATACAAAAAAAAGATGCGATAAGATCATAGCCCAGCTTGAAATAGTAACATTTCGTCGTATTTTTGATAACTTGAGTATAAACATCCATTTTCGCGATTGGGGCTCCCAAGGGATTTGTTTACGAAAGTGTAAGATATTTCGTACTTTGCACAATTTCTAGTCATATCAACTGTTTTAACAAGTGAACACGGACTTTTAATTACCTTTCATATTTATACAGGTATTTGAACGTGTGTATATCTACTATCAACACCGTTGAAAAAGTGTCCCTGAACACTGAACTCATGTTTTTAAACTTTTATCTGTAAACTTTGTATATCCTTTTATCTTTTAACATTGCACCAAATGTGTTTATATTAACTACTGTTCCTGACTTGCGCCTGCCAGTAATAAATGCTACCGATTGTCGGCAGTATAAAGTTGAAGTATCTATGGATCTGACCGACACATTTTTTGCGCATTTACATACATGCATAAATGTTGATCATTGTCCATTGGGAGAGGAAAACTTTATATACTTGACCACGGATCTTTTAAATCCTGAACTGACATTATATCATTAAATAAAAACAAATGTTGATAGTAAAATTTTTAATGATTTAGATATGATTATGATCCTGTATAAATAATGTAAATTTCAGAGCAAGCTTTCAAACAGAAAGGGAACTGTTATTTTATTGTTCTTGCATGGATCTGTTCAAATGTTCATAAGAACACTTATTTTTGAGTAATATCATGTAAATTTCACAGAAATACACACATTTGTGTCTTACCACTATGACTGCAAGATTTTGTCTTTTGGACAACCGTACAACAAAGTTATTACATACGGTTTTGTTATTAAATTTGGTGAAAAAAAATGGGGTGAAATGTCTAGCAATATTAAGACTTTTTCCCCCAATATATTTCAATATTAATAATAAATAAATACAGTAATTATAAAAAAAACATAAAATTATTTCTCCTCTGATAGATAATTGCTTTATAAACTGCAGTTAGACAATAACAGAAATATAAGTCATAATTAAAAAATTAGAGTGACGTTACTGCACTAGGAAATAGGTGTGGAATGTAACAATTTATTTGCTAAAACACTTAAAAATATTATGGACAGTTTCAAAAACAATTTAAACCTTAAGTTTTTTTCAATAGCCTGTAGGCCGTATGGCCCATGAGGATTTACAATCATGAAAATGGCGAGACAAATACAACAGTGAAAACGGAGAAGGTCTATAAGAACAAGAGTTTTAACAATTGCCGATAGAAATTTTACAATGTTTTTTTTGTATCTAATACAAAAAAACAACAAAACAATTCATAACTAACACTAATCATAAATTATCCTCTTTTGATCTTGTCGAAACGAAACACAAGATCAACAATCGGATTTTCGAAATCATTAAGCCCCTAGTTATTTTAATTCATTTAGTGCCATGAAATATATTCAACAAGTAAATAAGCAGAAAAGTCACAAAATATCATAATTACAAAAGTTCAGTGCGGTCACCAAACAAACTTAATTTTCGCAACTCTAAAAGCACAGAATATATATTTTCCTAATTTACGTGTTAAATTTTCATTTTCTGAGTTTACCAATTCTAACAATTTTAACATATTAGGTCGCTCCAAAAATAAGATGGTAACAAACGTTTTCTCAAATCAGAATAAATTGACACTCGAGTAAAAATGGTATTCATCTTCTAAAACATTACATATAAAACATTTTCTTTCATTTATAGGTGTACTATTTGGCTTCGTCCATCTAACAGTTTCAATATGTAATCTGTGGGAACATTTGTCAATTCGATACCGTACTTTTTATATTAACCAGACGAAGATACGGTTGAAATTTGAAATAGGAAATTTGCTTAAAAATAAGCCCTACTACAGTTCTCCAACCTCCTTGACAGTTTTGCACAAATTGATCATGGAGTCTCTGTTTTCCAGTGCATAAAAACAAATCAGTATTGCCAACACTTGCATCAGCCAAGCATCGTGGGAAACCTAGACACATAAAAGAGATTTTACTAAAGAACACCAATTGGATAATTGGGAACATTCTCAAAATCATGTTTCAACATACTATACACTTTCTTAACATACTTTTTATCATCAGTTTTCAGTATCTTTACCCAATACTTCAAAATATTTAAACAGCGTTGTGTTTTATAAGTTGATCTACCTAGCTCACCATATATAAAATCGTTTTGTGTAGTTTTCTTAACATTTAAAAAGTTTTTACAGAATTTCATATGGACCCTTTCTATGCGTTTCCATGTAAAGGGGACCCCATACTTCACTACCGTAATTTAGTATTGGACTATGAGTTTATCAAATAATTCCACTCTATGAATACTGAAATATCTAAAAATCTAACAAATATTTATTCATTTTAAACATTGCTTTCATCGCCTGGCCTGCAATAGTATTTTGTGCGTCTGCAAAAAGAACCTCCAGTCGAAATACAATTCCTAGATATGAAAATTTCTCAACAATATCGATCACATTATTTTTGTATGTAAACTGAATATTTTAGGTAAGGTAACCTTACCCCTTTTCTAAAAATCATAATTTTTGTTTTTGTTGCGTTTACTGTGAGTTTCCATCTATCGCAATAATCGAAAGAACATTAACCCAGTTAACTTTTCCCTGGTATTAGCAAATATGACAATATCGTCAGCATACATAATCAAAAACATTTTAAACATATCAATATCGATACCAGACATTTCACTTTGTATAAGATTTTCTTCTAAATCATTTAGGAACATCGAAAATAAAAAGGGGGATAAGCATTCTTAACTTTAACCTTAAATACATAATAAATCACTATAATTTGAGTGAATTGAAAATTGGGGGGAAACAGTCTTTGGAGGAAACGTCTAGGGGCGGGGGGAGGGGGAGTCTTGGGAGGAAACGTCTTGGGGGGGGGGGGGGAGGTGAGTCTAGGGGAGGAAATGACTTGGGGGGGGGGGAGGAGTATGGAACTCTTACAAAAACAAGTCTCACCTGATGAAATAAGAAATTTAAAAGTAGCAGCAATAGCTTGAGAAGCCAGACTTGAATGAGTAACTTTACAAAATAACAATGTTATTCTTTTATACAGCTGTGTCATACCTGTGTGTGAATGATATACCATAGAACCTGTATTTTCATCATGCTCTCTGCATATTTGTGATTATAAAAAATATCATCAAGCGTTCTCCTCAAGAGCCTCTCGAAATAAACAAATTCTATAATTCGCTCGTTAATGGCGGGTTCCTCATCTCTATTTTTGTATTCGTTCAATATTACAATCATGAAACAGTTGCAAGTCTGACATATGCGTGTTTATGATGAGAAAGATAAAAAAAATCACAGCATACTTGTCAAGCAAAATTCTGGCCACTTCAGAGTTCGTCTTCGCTCCAATTTGGCCCTTCAGAACATTCTATCGGTCAATCTGCTCTCCGATGAATATTCTGGATCTGTTTAGATTCTTCTTGCTTGTAACTTTGCGTCTTTTCTTGACAGAATCCGATTTTTGCGGACGACCGACCGACAGCCGCGGCTTCTTCATGGGCGTCGCCATTTTGTTTGCGATTTAAAGTTCATGGGCGTAAATTTCCGTAATCGGCCGGAAAATCTTCGGAGTTGTTGTTGTACAATTTTTGGGTGGAGGCGATTATTAGAGAAGGCTAATTTATTAGAGGCTAGTGTCTGCCAGGAGCTTCTTTGAATATATGTTCTTCTTTACAATTTTCATTATATATTGTTTTACGGACATCTAGCTCATGTTTTACATTTTCAGTGTATAATGTGATAGTTATAGGGAGTGCCTCTTTAAGCATCACATTGCTTTTGTATAAGTCAGATAGCTAAGATACACTCTTTTCAGTAAAAGAAATTTTACAAATATAGGAACAAAGACTTTACTATAAAGAAAAATAAATGGACTGTAATGCAAGTTTGTAAATTACTCACCATTGATGTTATAACATGTACATTCATTACGAAATAATTTGTTTCTGGAAGTGCTTTGTCGAAAATTCAGAATTTACCTGCAGATTACTTCTCGCATGGCGGCGAAGCACCAAATGGCAAAACTTTGAATGTGCATTTCCAAACGTTAGTACACATATATGCAAAGATCAACACTCACTGAAATAAGTTTTCATTTGATAAATAAATCTGAGGCATATGTAGGATCCATACGCAGCTTAAACTCTTCAATGCTTGAGGTAATTTAGGTCTCACAGCTTTTCCAGCGTTATGTCGGTAAGGTTTTTTTGCAATTCATATCAGATAATCATTCATTCCTAGTGCTCAGTAAATCATCATTTAATGTACTTTAGACTTTGTTCGTTACAGTTGTAATACGGATATTCACTTGGTCTCCGTGACCTGATGTTGCAAATATCTTGAGAGGAAATGCACTTCTCTTTCATAATCTGTACAAATTATCAGCACATTATCAAAAATACACAGTCTGCATTACGCCTACAAAACATTGCTCATCATATTGTAAAGTTCTGAGAAAACCAATTAAATGTTCGAAAGCCATTGTTATGTTGATAGAAGTTATCGTCTGGAGAAATAAAACTGGACTTTTTACCAATTATTCTTTTTTTTAAATCTTCATTTAAATACCAGATCATCACACAAGCAACACTCAACATTTAAATTACGGCTGTACTTCTGTTTCCTGAATAAAAATACCATGTAATGGCCACACACTGGAAAAACTATTACAATACGCTCTAATTTAAGGGTTCAAATTTGGACAAGATCAATTATAATACATTGTATGTAACCGACAAACTTAATTAATAATGGTTCCTTGGTTACTTTTTGCATACATTTTCATTATGATAACAAATTAAAGAAATATTGTGCAAGCAATGCAGCAACGATTGACTTGGCCTTTCGGCAAGATGACGCCTTTCAATTACGTACGTACATTTATTTTAACTATATTTTGATAGAAGGCTTTCCTTATCGTAATCACGACTATAGTCGGGTTTACCTTCATACTAAATATCTGCAACAACATAGAGTACCCGGCTAAAGCCTAGAAGATGTCGCCTTATACGGTCTTATATACAGTCTAGTTTTTGCCGTCCGTTTATTAATAATTTACCAGTATTTTTGAATAAAACTAGATAATTACTACTCGTTCATAATATTCGTTTCTCTCATTTTACTTTGCTCTGCATTTTTGAACAATTACACAGTACTGCTACTATACAAATGTACCTTTTTTGCTTTGCAGGCATTAAAAAATGAAACTTAAATTTTAAATCCGCACCCGCCCTCTCTTTTGGTTTTTTCTCGTCTTGTAATTTTTATTTTCAGCAGCAGACTGATGATATATTTACTCCATTGGGGTATACTAACATACGCGTGGTCGGTGTCTGCTAGCGCTGTAGACTGAATTATATATCAGGACCAGAAGCACGACCTTACCACAGACGACATCGTCATGATTGGAGAGAAACATATAAAAACGACTTGTGCGTGGAAGATCACAGCATTGATTGTCTACACGAATTTATATATAAGGAATAACATGTTACACAAGACTTATTTTTAGATTATACCGCTATCGGGGAATCTTTTCTTAATGTCGTGAAGTTTCTTGTATCTGAATAATTAATTTTTTATAACATTTATAGCCGTAACAATTTGGACAGACTTTACTCCCGGATTTTCCGTCATCAGAGAACTTTTCTCACCTTAATGGCATGAACTTTCATGTATCTGCTGAATTTATTATTGGATTCCCACCGTTACCGGGGTTACCTATCTAAAAACTGGGTTTTTTTTCAGTCATGACCAAAATTAATGCCAAACCCGTAGTTGATTAAAATCATAAAAAAAACGTTTTTTTTTTGTTTTACATATTTCACCATATTTATAATTGGCGCTCATCGCACAACAGGCGAGACATATCATATGTTAAAGGTATTTAAAAAGATAAAGTTATGGCTACAATAGCTTGACTTGCCTGGTATGGGTTGTGTGTTCGAGCCGCGTTGCAAAGTAATAAGAAGTAGCCGTCATATTTATTTTAATGATACTATTAAATATCTGTTCGTAAACAGAATTTTGCAGTAAAAGTTTTTACGCAGGCTAGCCAGAATGCTTAGTTAACGTATGAATCATATTTTTGCACTAGTAGTCATTACGTACTGGTAACTGAAACGCATTTAAATAAATTTCTCATTATCACTTTTATCAATGTACTTAAATAGTATGCATGATGGTAAATGCTGTTCAATAAATTTTATGTAACAATGTATGGTGAATAGAACAATACATATTTCGAGAGAAACATTAGACATTTCTGTTTTCTTTAAAAAGATATGACATTGGATAAGAGTTTTATCAAACTTACACCCAACATTGATAATAATTATTGCACTAAAATCTCATTTAAATGACATTTGTGCGT
Source organism: Saxidomus purpurata (assembly GCA_022818135.1). NCBI lineage: Eukaryota > Metazoa > Mollusca > Bivalvia > Venerida > Veneridae > Saxidomus > Saxidomus purpurata. Next base: position 21,174,488 of record JAFMSR010000018.1, on the reverse strand, counting down.
GTTTCATTCACAGAAAAATCAGCCTTATATAAGACTTGAATATTGTCAGTCCTTCATAAAATATAAATTGAATCAGATGTTGATGTGACTGTAACGACTCACATCCGAAAATCTTATGAATATTACTTGGCAAACAGACTAAAAAATCAGTTGGTAAAAGTTGTATAAATTGTATTGATTTTATTTGTTTTAATTGTAATCATTTGCAGTCTGCAATCATTCAGATTCACTGCATAGTTTTTTTTACAGTTTACTATGACATAATAGGCTATTTAACCATCATTACAGTGTGTTGTATAAGAGAAGTCAACCATATTATTGTATGGCAATGTCCAAAATGGATGGAAATTCCGAAATTCCGGGGCTAATATATAATGCATAATGCAATAGACGCAATTGTATCAGTTCATCGCAGAGTTCTAATGTGGGACATCAGGGTCATTATACTTGTAGAATTCCTAAATACTACGCCTGAGCCACCAAGGTACCCTTAGCGAGAACTTTTATATGGTAGCCAGGCATCAATAAAAGATCGAACAGTTAGTGAAAAGTTGCACAGATCGTCAACTGAAACAAAAACACCTGATGCTGTGTACTTGCATCCCTGGAAATGACCATGTTTAAAAGATTAGCCTCAGTTAACAGTTAACAACTAAATGAAATCAAGCGTTGGCTTTCACATTTGTGCAGTTTTCAGAAAGTTTCCAGTAGTTCGTTGCGTGTATCTATGATTGCATTTTATATACGACAATTGTCCTTTGAACTACTTCTTACATGAAAATATGTATGTGCCACTGAATTGTACAAACATTTATTGGAACGAGTGAAATGTCAAATACTTCAGCTTTATTTGGCGAAATTGCACCATTGCCCTCTTGTTTATTTTTGACATTAATAAATGTGTGTATAAGGTCTTCTACAAAAGCGTATTTTTACATTCATGAAAAACAACACAACCAACAATATAGTTTATTGCGTTAAACATTTTACAATGTATATAGCAATACCACTATGAAACACATACACAACTTTTCGGAAGGGCTTGGTAATTAATAATTTCAACATGGATACATAATATTACTCTTGTACCGTAACAGTACTGACGTAACATCAAAAGTTGCGACCCGCGTTAAATTTGTGCTAATCATCAGCTTATTTTTATGAAGAAGTGCGTAACTAATATACGGATTTTCGTGCGATACATACTGAAATGTAGTCTTTTGAATTCGCTATCAAATGATATTAAAACTTAAATGCTAAATACACCATTTCGAAACAACAATAAGAGTTTAAACGCCATGAAAGTGCTGATTGGGGTATGTAACCTGTAACAAAAACGATTGACGGTACAACTTGTATTGTATATAAAATAAATATTGTGTGTCCAAACAACATGAAAACTCGGCATAAATGTCCTTTGGTATGCACATCTTATTCCTCTTAATTTGACAGTTAAAGATGACACAATAAAAAAGACATAAGCTTTTTCAGGAACGTGTAAACTATGTAACCTTCGTTAAAATTTGTACTTTTTTTCGGGGAGTTTGTGTTCAAATTCAGTTGCAATAAAAGCTACTGCATATAATTCTAATATCTTTTCATTTTTGAGGTTCGCCTAAGCTAGAGCACCAGTAGCCGTAGTTTAGAGAAGATACTCCGTTATTTTACTGACTTAAATATCGCTGAAACGAGTTCTTAAAATTGTCCAGTTTCTGAAAAATCCTAACGTTAAATAATGTACCCCTGTTCTGAATTGTATTCGATTTCTTCAAACCAGGGTATAATTTTATTTATTAAGTTGAATGAATGTATTTTGCATTAATTGAGCTTCAAAATAGTGATTTCTTCTTTAAAATGCGCTTACAATCATGCCCAGTGCAAACTCGAGAACAAGTTCTTAAAAATGTCTAGTTGAAAAAATGACGTCAAAATAACGTTTCATTGACAGAGAAATTATTTCGTCTAGATAATTTGTTTTGTTCCGCGGTAAAAATGAAAAAGAAAGCCATTTAATCAGTCTCACTATGCAAAGGGAAAATCTAATTCTAGTATAATAAAAAAATGTTTGTTCAAGCAACCATAAGACACCGATGAATTTAGAACAATAAAATGACGGTTATCTCGTGAAGATAATGCACTGATAATATTTGCCTTCTGCTTTCATTCTGGAAACAAATTTTAATATGTGCATCAATAACTCGATGATTAGGATGTGGTAGGTATTGTGTTCAATCCCTGCCGGAGCAAAAGTGTATTCTGATGTCGCGCGTGCCTCAGCCCACCTATGTAATAGCAACGAAAAACTCACTGCCTCACTTTCGCGATTGTGCTTGTACATTGCACGCACGAATGTTCGAGGGCGATTCATTGAGCTACTGAAGCTTTCGTCTTAATCGAACTAAACTTACGTTGACTCGTGCCATAAACATAATTATGTTTCCATTATTAAATACAACAGTAAAAACAGTAACAGAATACATTTCTCTGAAAAAACGTTACAATTTTAACGTCATTTTAATGTTACAGTTATGAGTCGCAATTTTTCACGTTACGTCACTGCAAATTTATTAAAGGTCCACTACTAAGGGAAAATTAAGTGACAGTTATTTCAATGGCATGTACATTACCTTATGCAAGACACTAAATAATGAAGATTGTCAGGTTAAAATGTACATAAAGTGTTTGGAACACGAAGAAAAGTATGTATATTATGTTGAAATCTCAGTGAATCGACAAAATGACTACCCAGGTCTTTTTAACTTTCTTCATAATGCATAGAAAAATAGGTGTACATGTACTGTGATTTTTTTAGAATCTCTACATACCAACTTTCATTTTTTTATTAAAAATAACTTATTGCTGTGCTTTTTAAAGTATATTTGAATTTTCACTTTCCTTAGAATTGGACCTTTAACGTGACACGTGTTATACAGTACATAATTTTTTTTTTTGAATATTTCATCGTTTCAACAACAATACTAAAGTAAGTTCATCATGACATCTATTTTAACACAAGTGCATGAGTAGTACTTAATTTGTTTCAAGAATAACTGTTATTTTTTAAGGTTTGAAGAATTAAATAAATAGTCTCAGCTGTTCTCAATAAAGTTAATGTTCAACAAAATTAATAAAATAATATTCATAGTATAAATCAATACAGAAAGTTATGATACATCTTTTAAAAGATACATTTCTTCTTTTAACATAAGCTTGTTTAATGTTCTAAGTTTGTCGTTGTTCCGCATTTGGGAAAACTGAATGTCTGATAATTGTTTACTAAACAGTCTGTCTCTCATATGTTTATAAAATACACTGAATCTCATCATCAACTAAGTTCTTGTCACATAGAGTAAACAGTCTGTTCTCCGGTTGTTCTCCAACATAACGCCCTGTTTCAATTCTTAATGGTAATAAACCTACACGGAATTGAGCTACATGTAATTCATTAAGATCACTGCACCAATTACTATTGAAGTAAATGTAATTCATATTAAAATCTTGTTTAGTTATTCTGCTGTCATCAAACGCTTAAGTCTGTTCCAATATCGTACAAAACTAATCAATCATCTGTTATCGCAGGGTAGCCATGCTGTGTCTCCCGTAATAGCCAGAACGGGGGCAAACCTGTGTACTCCAAGGACGTAACAGATCGCTCTATGTCGTATGTTGTCTATATTAGGTTGACAGTGTTTAAGAACCCAAACCGCTGTGGAATAATCCAAAATAGGAGTGACACATGAAAGGTACATTTTTTTCAAAAGTTTTGAACCCAAAATCCTTTATCTTACGTGTTTTTATATAAGTTTACCCAGTGCACGTCCACCACTTTTAGCAAGTACCAGGCAGTTCAATGAGAAATCTATACAACAACAGAATATCGTCCCTAAGTACTTGTAAAGAGTCAACCAGTTCTAACTCATTATTACCAATGGTAAACTTATGCGTTGTTTGTGCGGATCGTCCTTTCCGGAAATGTATACATTTTGATTTTCCAGTGTTACTTAGCACTCTCTATTTTCTACACCACGTATACAGTAGCAGTTATATAGTATCGAGCAGCAGTTGCAGATCATTTTCAGGTTAGCTAATAAGGCGATATCGTCAGCGTATAGTAAGGCCGACAGTTTTCTTTCACTGGTTTCAAAAGCAAGGTCAAGTTCATTTAATTCGGCCACTAAATCGTTTATTAAGACAGAAAATATCGTCTTGGATAAATTAATTCCTTGTTTCTCGCCTGTGACGCAGTTGAACCATACCGTGTATTTTCCGTTACATGTGTAACACGAACACACGACTATGACTGACTATATATACTTTTAACAGAAGTGTACACTTTTCCATCAACTTGGCTAAGAAGCAATTTATATAACATCGTATCATTATTAAATCAAAGCTACATATAATTGTGATATTTTTCAAGCTAGAGATTCTGGAGAGTAAAACGGAGTTGAGGAGGAAACATTATTGCGAACAACAGCCAATATCTTTATCTGAGGTTTCTAGTGTGGGGTTACTATAAACTGATCTATAAAAACAAGTTATTTGAAGCAAACAAAACCACGGAAACCACCTAACAAAAATTACTGTGGAATCTTTAATTTTTACATAAACATACATGTATCTGATAGAATTCAGTTTTGTGTACTCACTCAACAATGTATTCTATAACCTCTTAATATCAATGTCACTAAATCACTCCAGTCACTGTTTTGTCCTGATTATCATCATAAAATCCTATCCAATTCGTGTTCAACATGTACGTTGACATTTCAACAGGCTTTAATGTTTATTTCCAGATAAACACTACTTAAAGAGAGTTAACATAGTGCGGCTAATGTTAACATGGGAGCAAGACAGTCCTTGGATAATGGATGCCAGTTGCAAATCATAATTAGCATCCTTCAAAAGAACGTTGCGTTTATTTTTGCTGTGATAGAGATAGGTGCAAATAATAATTAGTTAAAGTCTGAATGCAACAAATGCTTTTTATGTTAAAATCAAATCAAATATAAGGCAACTAATCTCCTTAATCACGGTAAAAATACGTTAATAACAAGCCGTTTCGACGAACTGAACTCACTTAATTCCAATACTTGCAACATATTTGAATCACACATAACTTCTTAATTACATAAAACTAGTTTAAAAAGTTGTACAGTTAGAAATCGTAGATTAAAGGGACATACCCTTTAACTGATGTCAAACTAAATAACCGCCAAAACATGAATAATATAATCTTGGAAGTATTATAACATAACCTAAAAGTTTCAGTTGTGCATTCGAGTCATAAACGATAAAATCAGCGGTTTAGATATGCTGCAGTACCGTAAACCATTCAATAATCTATGTAGAGTTGTTGTTGTACAATTAATGGGTTGATGCGATTTATTACAAAAGGCCTCTATATTGATTAATTGTGATAAAATGAGGCATTTTTCGCGATAGGTTCTTCTTTGAAATCGAATTTATTTATCTTTTTAAGTTCATTGAACACATAATCTATATTTCGAGAATATAATATGCTAGATGTAGGGAGTGTCCCTTTAAACAAAGACAGAAAGTTATCGATGCATATTTGTCTCTGAATAAAACAGGATAGGTTATGTAATAGATTTTTCTTTAACATAAGTTGCATGTTTTTCATTGTAAAAGACTAAAATTTAACCAATTGTGGTCGGAGCTTAGTGTACGCAAAGTGCAACAAAGAACACTTGCACTACTACTTTAGGTTTTCTCTTTCGGCCAAATACGTAAATAATTTAGGAATATTACTTTACACAGTCATTGTAATCGGATTACACATCATATTGTTTTATTCTAAACTGGAAAGATATGAACAAAAAACTTATGCACTATTTTTCAGACATTTCTTCTATAAAACAATATTTATATTGACATTTGAAACTGAACTACATTCCAAGCGCAGATTTTTTTTTTACAATTGTTTATAGTCGTGCAAGACTTTTGAAACATCCGTATAGAGATATCGCGAAACCGAGTGTGACCGTTTATCTACGAAGGTTGATAATATTACTGTACCTAAAAAGTTATGTGACATTTATTCTAGTATATCGAAAAATGAAATTTTAACGTTATTTGTTGTATTTACCGGATGACCGCCAACTGCAAATACACATGACGTTTCTAGTCTTTAGGAAAATTAATGACAGTACATTTGTAACAGTCACGAGTTATCTTAGCAGTGACTGGTCTGTCCATAAAAGTTTTACATTGACAATGAAATTGAAGTTGACAGACATTTCATACTAGCAATATCACATTTCTTAAAGTTTAATTTGTTTAAAAATATTAAGAACCTTTTATTGAAATATTAGGTGTTCAAATAATATAAACGATATGAATGCAAGTAAAGATATGAAGAGAAGTACAAATAGTTTGGCTATACCTACCACGCGTCATGCTTTTCTGATATTACATAAATGCATGGCCATAACGAACCTAACGAATTGACACTGATACTGGTTTAAAACAACAAAACAATCATCGATGGGGTTGTATATAATTTGCCAGAACAAAAACCGCAAATTCAGTGTAAAATAAGTATGTTTTTATCTATCAAGTTATAATTCCGCACCGATTCTTATTTTATGGACTGTGACAAACGAAAGACAGAAACTCAATTTAATTGTCGATTCTGCAGGCTTCTATAGCGGAAGCATTTCTTTAGAATATCAATAAATGGCCGTTTTCATCTTCGGTGTCTACACATATATTTTGTTATGTATAATACCGGTATTTATTAATATAGACACTAGGCACAGCGTCTGCAACAAATTGTCTGCATATCATATTAAAACAATTTGACTATAATTCTATAATTACTTGACAGTTTATGCAGAGACAAACACCACTTTGCATCACGGTATCCGCAGGAGAAATGAATTTTGTCTATTCAATCATGTATTGTGTTCATTGAAACTACACGCAAAATGTCTGCGTCTGACTTAGATCAACTTATATGTAAAAATACAAAAAATAATATGCTTTCTTCGAATAATTCAGAGAATTAGGTTTCCCATTCTTCCTTTCTCTTAATTAGTTTACAGTCGATTTGGCACTTGCCTTGTGTTTATGTTCACGCAGATTCAATTCCTGCCTGTTTCATAGCTTTGGCTTCGTAGCCTGCCCTTTCATAAAACAATTGTAAGCAGTTTTATACAAATGAAAAACTTAATTCGGAAAAACGATAAATGATTGTCAATGTGATGTTATTTTGACAATGTGTTTTTGATAGTAGATGTATTGAATATGAATTATATAAGTCCGATATCTATGTGTGTCAATACACTCAACATCGTTTTCTAAATGTTCGTTGCCATTGACGTGGATGTCCTCAATATTGATACTACTACTGAAACGGTATTTACCGTTTTAATGATCGTTACCGAACTAAAATCACCTACAATATTTGAGACGCAGACTTTTATTTTAGAATGTGTGCTATAATAGGGAGGATAACAGGGAGGATATTCACTATACTGCTACTATTCAAGCACATTTAATAGTTTGTTTAGGAGAGCAAAACTGATACTTAGAAATTAAATGCTTCTGATTTGGCCGCTCTTTTTATGCACAAGTCTTCCCTAAATGAGTGGGTATTTTCGCTTTCATAAATGTTTTGTTAGTAATGCCTTTGAAACTACCAGCTATGTCGTTAATTTGCCTTTGCTAGAAAGGTATGAAGCATATAATTAGTTCCTTTCTGTGAGTGTTTTAACTGCAGATTTTGAAAGAAGGCATATCTGAACACTGAAAATTGAAAGCTATTTATGGATCACTTACTGTCAAATGTGCAAAACATTTAAACGTAATCGTATTTGAACATTTAACCATACATGCCTTTCGGAAACAACGTGCTATCAATGTAAATAAAAATGACTTACATGCTGCCAATATTTGCAAACATAAGTGCATTTCACTACAGAATTCTACGTCTAAAATTGTGTAGAGACATCGTATCGACTTCCGAATCGTTGGCATTTACTTTTCATTGAACATGTAAGTACATTTTCAGTTACTGCATTTTCATTCAACGTCCGAGACAATTGAACGTTCTACGACTGAATTGTTCTGAGTGATAGGATCGATTTCGTTAACATTCACTTACTGTGATTCTTGTTAATTGTAAATATATTTTCTCTGACTGCATTTCCATACAACTTGAGACAATTGTATGTGCAAGCACAATTTTAAATTGATGATTAACACTTCACAGCTTGAAACGCGCAGAATAGAATTGATAGAAAACTTAATTCCACAGGAACATTTTTTTCTGCAAATGTACTTAGAGAAAGCGAACGTTGGATAATCAGATAATTGACATTTGTTCTTAATTGAAAAATGAACAGAAAGAAAAGACGAATTGCCTTCGGCCGATCAATACATTGATACAAATGTTCTATTTTTGTCTTATGTGAAGTAAGAAACAAAATGCAAAAGGCAGAATATGTATGAAGGGTAAAAAATTGCATTAGTTATTAAAGTAAATCCTAGCAATGATATTCTCCTGAAGAATCTGAGTGAATGTAAACTTAGTAAAATAATTTTCAACCACCATCAAAATGTATGCAACATCCAACAACGAATTATCCAAGAGTCGGACTACATGCACTTCATCAATATAAGAATGCAACTTATCCATTAGAGTCAGAAGAAGAATTCAACGTTTCGTTCAGAGCTATAAGTTAAGAATTCAACGTTTCCGCTTAAGAGCCACAAGTTAAGAACATCACATACAAAAACAAGGCTAATACATAATGACAAATTAAAATTGGATACTTAATAAAATTGTTACGGCATGGGACAAAAACGTAGTGGACAGTTTCGTATAACCTTATAAATAGCATTATAGAATACAACCGCAAAATAAGGTAAACGAGATATCTCAGTGGGTGAAATTAATCTCCTCTATATCACGCAAACACCTCACTTTAAAGAAAATGAGTGCGTCTAACCACATTGACTTGTATATACCGGCGGAGATTCATTATTCTGTACGTAATGAAAGAATTCTCAATACTTTCTTATTGGCCTTGTATTACATTCGACAAAACGGAAACGAACTGTGCAATATCTTGCTATACAAACTGAAAAGTTTGTAACGTGAGAAGCACCCTGTCAATTGTTTGTTACATTGCATAAAGATAGTTTGATTATGAAGCTGCATGATAGGATGGAAAATCGTTCCATACACTGACGATGAAACAAGCACTTAAACCGATATTTCGTTTATAAATTTTAGTAAATTCAGTCTAACAAGTGTTCTTTTCATTTATTAAAATTGCCTCATTAAAAGTCTCGAAAATTCTGCTGAACAAATCTTTGAAAAACATGCCTTGCTCAATGTGCATCTATCGAATACAAAATCGATTTGAATTATGCTGACAAGCCGCTAATGTCATGAATGTTTGTTGCCTTTGAAATAGGTTTAAATCACCACTTCCAGCATTTCGGGTAACTGAACATTCCAAGCTTCGGTCTGTTATCTTATTATTAAACAGCATAATGGAAAACAGTGGAAATGATGACTGTTTTTGATGCATTGAAATAAGTGTTGTTATTTTCAGTTAAAACTGACCCCCGTGAGCATTGGAACACCGGATACAGCTCCTTTCGAAAACAGCACCCCTGGGAGTTGTATTCGGTGCACATTATCGAATACAGCTCCCTTGGTATAGCGGAGTTGTATTCGAAGCAAAGCATATGCAATTTCGAGTAAAGCTCCCTATGTTTGCTTTTTATTAGAATATACAAAGAACCATGATCCCTATTTTTAAAAAATGTCAACAGATAGAAATAAGAAACCTTAATTGCCTAAAAACATCCAACACATGTTCAATGTACTGCATGCAACATCTATTCCGTCCGTCATTCTGTCCCATCATCTGTCTGTTGTCCTACCCTGTCTTGTCTTATCCGTCCGTCTGTTAGGCCGTACACCCCGATGTGTGTCAATATTGTTTTTGCCTTATCTGCTATCGTCATATGAAAACAATGAAGGTTTATTGAAAAAAAATAATTCTTCAATCTCAGCAAAAAAGTAATTAAACTTCAAATTTTAATTCAACTGTCCTACCAACACGTGTGGACAAAAAGGGCGTCCCAGGGCTAAGTACTGCATCCTGAATAGCGGTATGGATCTTTGTTATTCTATAATAAATTATTTGCCGTATATTTGTATAAACGAATGATACGCCTATTTGCATTGGGTCACTGGGGCGCTCTATTCGAAAAAAAGGTACAAGAACCCTGAATACAGCTCCCATTTGATTAGGGGAGCTGTATTCGTTGATGCGCACCGAATACAGCTTACCGGGGAGCTGTATTCGAAAGGAGCTGTATCCGGTGTTACATGTACAGTATGTCACATTACAGCGAAAGAACAAATGCAGACATAAGTATCCTTCGACTACAATGTAACTTAACACTTAACTTTATCAAGTTAAGGCGATCTGCATTCAGTCTGTATCAAAATAACCATAAATCAAATTGTAACGTTCTGACAAATAACGCAATCAAATGTGCAAGAACAATGTCACGTTACAACAAACAAGGTATCCTTGGAGGAACTGAAAATCGATTATTTAATCTTTTATCGTACTTATTCCCTTTTAACAAACCACAGTTGTCTGTTATTTGGCTAGGATAAACACAATTACATAATTTGGGTATTATTAAATTTGTATTTCAATAAATTGAAAGAAATTATATAAAGATAACAGAATTGGACTTTATAAAACAATAAGACATACCCTACTTTTTAGAGTAACAAATTTGTACAGGCTTAAGCTCAGAGCTTATGCCCCTTATTAGGCGTTTCTAGTATCAGTACACAGTTATTGATCAAGTGATTTCATATTGGCGTTTATTTGGACCGCCGTGGTCAGATAAAAGTACAATTAACGAAATCTTGATTAATGATAATTTTACGTATCCTCATTGGCTAAAAAACAGGCATATAGAGAATCTAACATTTTTGGGTTTTGGATAAGGAAATGATCGTAAAAAAGGCTGAGGCGCCCGAATTTATTTGACGTATCCCACCCGAGGGGGGGGTTTCCTTATCCACACTTACGGTTGAGTTTATTTTCCCACCGTTATAATTGCATTTTCACACAATAAGAAAAATAAATACAACAGCCGGATAAAAATGAAAATCACTTTTCTCGATATTCTACTTCAAATTATGGATTAAGGATCTAATAAGAAAATGAATACCCATAACCCTATGTTATTTCAAAAAAAAAATTACAGTCATTTTTCGATATCAGCATGGTAGAATAACAAAATGGCGCGTTTAAAAACGGGGGGGGTTCCCTGCCCTCTTTTTAACCAAACAGAATGCTTGAACCAAGCCCGTTTTCATTGGCCCTGCTTTTCAATTGGCATAGTTATGTTGTTTAGCTCTACCTGTTTAATATGATATCATTTAACGAGAATATAATACACGACGTAAGGTTGCATTTTTGGCGATTATATACGGCTGAGCCGGGTGTATTCACCAGCCGTATAATAACACTCGGGTTGAAACGGATCGGTATTTTCATATTAAGAAGTCACATACTTATATATTTTTATATAATTTCGCTGAAAGAGTACAGAAAAAAATACATCCGAAAAATCAGAAAATTTCTGTGAAAACTTTTACATCACAATAGTTTCAGTCCCCATATCTATAATTGCACACGTATTACTTTCCATGCGTGGTGCATTTTTCCTTGCAGACGCGCGATCAAGAAAGATAAGTCATTTATCGACGTTTGTAATATATTATCTTTACAACGAGACGTAATTGAATTTTTACTAAATGGCTTATCAACATCTTTCAAAAGGTTAAGTCTATAGATTTAAATGTCGTCTATATGGTGTACACATTATTTTGTTTCTTAGTTTTTCGTTCGGGTAAAATGATAATTTAACGTTAATTTTAATACGAACAAAAGCCATTGGTCTTTTATAAATAAAATATGAAATTGAAATCTGACAATTCCTTCAAGCGCAAGATCATGTTTTGAGATACTAGTTTTAAACTTTTCAAATACAAAAGGTAAAAGTAGTTTGTATCATCAAATATGCGACAATACAGATAATTTTCTTATGAATGATAAAATGCCTCAATATTTTTGAGGTTGAAATATAGAGTTGCAGACAAAGGCTGCGGCATTAAAATAACAGCAATCATCAGTCTGAGATTTGTTTCAGATAGGACGTTACTTACATAATCCTGTGTAAACTGTTTTTTAATTCATTTTTACTAATTAATCCTACTAGCATGTGATGCGTCGCAAACTGCCAGCACAAGTCACTTTAAGCAATACCTTTCTTTTATACTTTAAAGGCACTCTGTATAGTAAAAGATATTGCAAATATGACAAAAATAAACTTCAAAGGAAACATACAGTGTTTAATGCTATAAGGACTTTGTCTTCAATATTTTAAACAAGCGCATGTGCTTCTTTAATCACAGAACATCAAGAATGGTCGTTGTCTACAGACCCGACAAAATGCAATCTTGTGTCTGACTCTATAACTTGTAACCAGGAATAACGGTTTGAGTTTGGTCATATTTACAAACTCTTTAGGTACATGTAACAGCTATGACTCCTCACGCAGGATATATTTTGCTCCTGTTTACTCTCTTTAAAGGTCAATTACTAACACCAAATCAAATTTTGTTTTAAATATGAAATTGTAACAGGGAAATACAGTTTGATACTGGCTTCTAAAACTTTACAATAGCAGTGGAGTATTTCCCTGTTTAAAACACTGCTCTAGAATTTGTGTATTTCCTTAGATTGACCTGGGTGGTCTTTTTGTCCTACTTTCGCTTTATTGAATGTTGTAAACAGTCAGTGATATACTTTGCACATCATTGAAAGTAATGTTCTTCAATTATAATTCAAAATAGGCATGCTTATTTAAGTACAACCTATTTATAGCCTTTCTCTGGGAGACTTCCGGAAAATTACAAGGATATTTGAAAACTGGAAAACCTACTTTCGTTTTTGAAAAAGGCAAAATACAATTTAATAATTCTTTTGTTTGGTTAAACTCAAATTTTCAACACAATATGATCACATTCGATGCAGTATGTCATATTTTTCCTTCGGAGAAGACGCCCGTTACAATTCCAGATTTAAAAGAAAATTCGATTTGATATTAGTAATGGACTTTTAAGAATTAATTCAACTAAAATATATAAATCCAAACAAATTGGTTAATCAAGTTAAAACAAAGAGTTTAACAGGCCACATGATTATAAGTCATAATTGAGATTTAAAACTCTTTCATATAGAGGACAAGTGCAAATTCTTCAAATAGTGGATATATTTTATGCACCTGTATGTAAGAAACATTTTGAAATATTTACCATATCTTTTATCAAACACGAGATCACTACATGTGTTGGGGAAGGTTGGGGTTTTATTACGTGAGGAAAAAAAAAGAAAAAAGAAAAAAAAGCTATCGCGTGGCCAGGAAAAAAAGAAAAAGAAAAAAAAGTTAGGGCCACGGATAAAAAAAAGAAAAAGAAAAATAAACGTTTCGGTGGCCACGGATAATAAAAAAGGGGGGGGGGGGGGGAAAAACGAAAACTAAAGTCGCGTGGCCGATAAAAAAAAGAAAAAAAGAAAAACAAACGCACAGTGGCCAGGTAAAAAAGAAAACAAAAACGCTTCAGTGGAGATAATAAAAAAAGAAAAAAGAAAATAAAGCTATCGGGGCCACGCGATAATGGGGGGGGGGGAAAAAAAAAAAAAAAAAAAAAAAAGTTATCACGTGGCCACGATTAAAAAAGAATAAACAAAAATAAGCGTATTACGGAAGCACAGAGGTGACATGTGGGATTTTTTGTATTTGTCGCGTGGGGTAGGATAAAAAAGAAAAAACAAAACAAACGCATCGCGTGGCCACGCGATAATAAAAAAGAAAAAAAGAAAACAAAGATCACGGGCCACGGATAATAAAAAAAAAAAACGAAACTAAGTTCGCGTGGCCACGCGATAATAAAAAAAAACAAAACGAGATCGGTGGCCACGTGGTAATAAAAAGGAAAAACGAAAACTAAAGACGGCCCGGATAAAAAAAAAAAAAAAGAAAACACGCATCCGTGGCCGTGAAAAAAAAAAAAGAAACTAAACGCAGGGCCACGTGATAATAAAAAAGAAAAACAAAGGGGGGGGGGGGGGGGGAACCAAACGTCGGTGGGGATAAAAAAAAAAACGAAAAACAAAGGGGACGCGAACTTTAGTTTCGTTTTCTTTTTATCACGGGCCACGTGATAACGTGTTTTCTTTTTTTTTTTTTCATTATCACGGGCCACATAACGTTAGTTCGTTTCTTTTTCACGGGCCCGCATAACTTTGTTTTCGTTTTTCTTTTTTTTATCACGTGGCCACGCGATACTTTTTTTCGGTTTTTCTTTATTATCGCGGCCCGCATAACTTTATTTTCTTTTTCTTTTTATTATCACGGGCCACGGAAACGTTTGTTTTCGTTTTTCTTTTAATCGCGTGGCCACGCGTACTTTGTTTTCGTGTTTTCTTTTATTATCACGTGGCCACGTATAACTTTAGTTTTTCGTTTTTCTTTTTTATTATCACGTGGCCACGTATAACTTTGTTTTTCGTTTTTTTTTTTATTATCGCGTGCCACGTATGCGTTTATTTTCGTTTTCTTTTTTAACACGTCCACTATAATAAAAAAGTTCCCACATGTCACCTCTTGCTTCCGACGTTATGCGTGGCCACGCGATAATAAAAAAGGAAAAAGAAAACTAAAGTTACACGTGGCCACGGATAATAAAAAAGAAAAAACGAAAAACAAACGTATCGCGGCCACGTATAAAAAAAGAAAAAAACGAAAAACTAAACGCTATCGCGTGGCCACGCGATATAAAAAAAAAAAAGAAAAAAAAAGACACGTGGCCACGGATAAAAAAAAAAAAACGAAAAACTAAAAGATCGCGTTTTTTTTTCGTTTTTTCTTTCTTTATATCACGTGGCCACGTGATAGCTTTGTTTTTCGTTTTTCTTTTTATATCACGTGCCACGCGATAACTTTGTTTTCGTTTTTCTTTTTTATTTCGCGTGGCCCGCATACTTTTTTTTGTTTTTTTTTTTATCACGGCCACGTATACTTTTTTTTGTTTTTCTTTTTTTATCGCGTGGCCACGCGATCTTTATTTTTCGTTTTTCTTTTTTATTATCGCGTGCCACGTATAATATAAAAATCCCACATGTCACCTCTGTGCTTCCGTACCTCTGTGCTTCCGTAGTTGGGAGAAGTGAAACTCGTTTTAATTGTCCGGTTTAGTGAAACTCGTTTTAAGTCGTCCGGTTTAGTGAAACTCGTTTTTTGTTGTCCGGTTTAGCAAAACAAATGAAGAAATATTTTAAGACGTTAATGATCACCGGTATCGATGCAAATGGTTTAATAATAAATTGAAAAGATACTCCCTATATTAAGTGGTGTCGAACTAATTAAATAAACGAATAAGATAAAAATGAAGTGGGGAATTAAAAACCACAGCGACAATTTTCTTTAGAAGAAAGAAAAGACCTGGGTGGCATTTGTCAAACCTGAATTTCAACAAAACACAACTTTCTTTGTTCCAAACACTCTAAATAACCTACAATCCATTATTCTATAAGGAAGACTTCCATTAAAAACTGCACTATCCTTATGGACCTTTAAGTTCTAAAGTATAAATAATAGAAAATTTACAAGTATGTTTACTTAACATAAATTCCAGTCATCATCGGTAAAAACAGCTTTATATATATTGTAGTACAGTTTTCCATTACATATTCTATGTAAAGTTGTTATTGTACAATAATGGGTGGATAGCGATGTGTTACAAAATTCCTCTATGTTTACTATTTGTGCTAAAATGAAGAATTTTTCGATATGCATGTATGTTGTTCTCAAAATATTTATCATTTTACGTTCATTGAACACATTATTTTTGTTTCGAAACTGTAATCTGCTAGATGTAGGGAGTGCCCCTTTAACAATAAATGAATGAATGAATATCTCACATGTAAAGTCGTCTTTAATGAAATGGGAGTGGAGAATCATAAGAAAGTTCTGCTCTGATACTACCTTTGTCAGTATGAAAAGGATGGCGCCAGTAGATCCTATGCATGGATATCATCCGCATGTATTGCAACAAAATTTATACGGTTTATATGTTTCTGAAATCAGACAGTGTTTTTGTAAATATTAAAGCAAAATTTAAATTGTAGAACTTTTAAACGTGTAAACAATTTAACAAAAACGAACAAAAACTCCGGAAAGAAGCCGCAGTCCTTGTAAATAAATAATATTTACTTTCTAGCAATATTTTCAAATATAAGTGCATTTCACTTTACTACAACAATAGTTCTTGTGAAAGGTTATAACTTATACATTAAAATTATGACACACTCCATTATTCTTTATTTAAATTCCGTAGTGGAATAGATCGATTTTTGTTAAAATTCGCATTAACGCGGTTCTTGTTTTATCTTACTATGGTAACTCTGAATATTTACAGTGACGTCATTTTTTGTAACACTTTTTATACTCAGACAAAGATAAATAGGTATATTTCACACATCCGGATCGATACAGAACTACAATGTATAGCTTAATGGTTAACAGCAAAGTCAAACAGTAACAAAAGCTGAACATTTTACGGTTATAATCCCGACTTTTTTATTTTAAATTCATGTGTTTGTATAAATTAGAGGTGGCTCCAAGTAAGTATCATCAATTGTGCGTGTTAACTAAATTAAATATGAACTTCTTTTTCTTCAAGGAATAATGTTTTTTCCCATGTCATGATACAAAGTCGTTAGGTTAACATTTGTTTCACGTTTTGTTATAATACTCCAAAGTATGTCTTAGATGTGGCACGCATTATTGTTTATTTAGCCTATATAGTTAAGACAACAAAAACATGCTGGGACCCCTATTTTCAAAAGTTGACCATCATTTAAAAAAAAAATGGTACAGAAGTAAATGAGATATCTGTCATCTTAAATTTTATTCTGACCACTATGAAAGATAAAGTTTCTAAAAGAAATATTCAAGAAAGAGCATACCACATTCTGGGTCCCAATTTTTAAAGTGATCAACTGCATTTTACATATATTTGTATAAATTAATTAAATGAATTTATTTTCTCAGATGAAATCGAATTAAAAATTATTACCACAAATTTCAGAGAAATAAATTTGAAAGAATCTAGTATGCAGAATATATAGGAAGACAAACAACAAGTTGCTTGTGTAATAAAACCCAACTTGCAGGACAAGTGGTTATAACTATACTCGTCGTGAACGCGCAATACGACATCATGAACCTTACTTTTGTAAATCATTTCCAAAAATAAAAAGTACTCGCAACCTTTCGCGAACCAAAGAGCATTAATTTTATGCATGGCAACATTTCAGGAGTTTTACTACATATAGCTATGAATAATCGTTTGATGGATGATAGCAGATTTTCATCAAGACTCAAACAAATATAAATGTTGCCATTCTCCAGTGAACGGATGGAACAAAAAACAGTTGCACAATGTACGTTTCTTTCGCAATGAAATTTCTCCAGGGGTCAATTATCCTTGTTGCATCAGTATGTAATAATATATTTACGTGTTACTTTCAAACACGAGGAGGAGTGGAATTATGGGTGTGTTAGAATATCATGCTTTGAAGACTTGTACCAAACCTACACCTAACTTTGATAATGATTACTGCAATTACGTCTTGTTTAAATGGCGCTTTTGCGTGTTTAGTGCAGAGAAACTTGCCTTTTTTGCTTATTGACAGTCTTTACGGAAAAATGGAAATTGATGTTACGACGCCTGTAATGACTTAAACTGTAAAAACTTATGGATATTACTATGCTAACAGACTAACAAATCATGCTGTAAAAATTGTGAAAATATTATGAAAAACTTATGGACATTACGATGCTAACAGACTAACAAATCATGCAAATATTATGAACTTCATTTTATCACAGCTTGTAACATCTTCGGTTAACAGATCGGTCGGTGTTGCTAGTACTTCACTATGAAAACAAAAAGGGAAAACCAAAAACCCGGCCCCCCAAACGAATCCACAGGAAACCCATGAAATATTCACTTAAAGCTGCTCGCTCTAAGATTTTGGTAAGAAATAAAGAACTTAAACTGTATAAAAATAATATATTTGAGAACAAATAGTCATATAAAAAGGTTCCAGTATAAATTCTTGTCACGTATTATGCAGATTAGAAATAATACGCTACCATATAACAAAGCGTTGCAAACGCTTTTGAAATTCCAATATAAACATTAAGTGTAGCGGTGTCGTAAAATCAGCATATTCAATCGATTTTTGAAAATACTTATCTAGATTTTTACTTCTACTGTTCTTTCTAGCCTTCAAATTTATATTTATGTGTTATTATGTCATTCATGAAAATATCTTTTTTTTTCAACGGCAACTGAGAGCGAGCAGCTTTAAAGATGCAGGAAGAGGTTTCTTTTTTTTCATTTGCAATCCGCCTGCTTTGCATACAAGGGATTCATCAAAGAGATTTGTAACATTCTATTATTGCCAGTCTTTCATTGCGAATATAATAAGTATTTGTATGTGCAACATTGTTTACTTTTGAGTTTGATATTAGAGTTTTGATATCGATATTCAAGTGTGAAGGAGGTATGCGTTTACATAGTTATTCCGCACAATTGGTTTATGGTGTGTTTGGTGTATTTGCAGCAGACATCAATGCGTTATTACATGTACCACCTATGAAACTTTTGTTTCAAACCTTTTTCACCTCAGATTTAGTTTGATTGCATCAATCAATTTGTTTCAGATGTTTCAAAGATTATCATACGTTTTCTGTTAACCAGTTGACGTTCGGTAAGTATGGTGACATTTAAGAAGATAGTTGAAGTGTATAACATAAGTCTAATATACGAAACTATTTTGAATAACATAAAACCTTTGCTCAATGGCCTGTTTTTGCGCATAATCAGAGATTTATTAATTAGCATTTTATATTTACAAGAACTGATGCAACAGAAGCGCCCTTTCTCTTCTAGATATTTATGTGACACAGCTGAATACTCAGTCGAGGAATGGAGTCGATGTTGGCAGTTGTTTTTGCTAAAATGTAAAACAAAACATGAAGTGTTTTACCTAAAGTACATTTACACAATTAAAGATGAGAAAGGGACAGGTACTTATACATTAATCAGAGTTTTATCATTTGTCCATACTCATTTACAAGAACTATTATAAAATCCGATGCTCTGCGCTATAGAAAAGCAATGATCTTAACAAGATATTAAGCTGATGCAATGTCTTGACTTTCTTTATCTGCAACTTAAGTTTAAGAAGAATTGGGTCGATATTGTCAACTTTCAATGATACTGCCTTAATGTTTAATTCCAGCATTTGGATTTTCTTACGTGCGAGATTATTCTCAAATCTTGTTCTCATTTCCTGCAGGATGTTTTTTATTAAAATCTGATATTTGCGGAAACAGAAATCAAAACAGATGCATTGTTAATCAGCTGTTAAGCACTAACTATCTTAAAGCAAGAACAGGAGGAAAATGACACGAATTTAGTAAATATTCTATTTTCTACGAGTTGAATGGGCAAGAAAATTTATTTTGAGAGCATGCAAACACACTATTTGAAAGCCAGTATTGCTCGATTTCATGACAAAGCATTATAATTAATCAATAAACTGTACAACAAAAACAAAACTATTGTAATTAGAAAACACATCGATAGTATTCTCTTGAAGTAGATATGTCTTTAAAAAAAGTTTATGTTTTCTCAATAATTCTTATTCAATTTGTAGATCAATAGAGTCTTTTATATCAATTTTAAGCATTTTATCAAATGTACATGTTGATTTTCATATGAACACTTCTTTTAGAAAATTGTGTTAATTCGTGTATGGCTGACGAATATTGTCATTACTGAGGAAGAAATATAAGAAAACGGATGACAAAATTAATGCAAATGGTAATAAGCATTGCTTACTTAAATTCAATATTGTTTTTGCTAAGTCAAGCAAATTCAGTGAATTTATATCCCCCGCCAAATGAAACTTATAACTGAAAAAGAAACAACTGGAAAGGGTATTGGTTTGTCTGTTTCAGAAAGGACAGCGTTCTTAAAATACCACCACCAGACTGGGGCCTCATCTCTGAGGGGATAATGTTTTCTTCAAGTTACAGTCTGTTGTAAGATAAATTAAATCTGTACTACAAGTTTTGAACAACAAGATTTCTTAGTTTCCATATAGACTCTACTTCTGTAATAAAAGCACTACCATCCCCTTAAAGGATTTATTTATTTAAAAATATAGTTTCTAAACTATCCGTTGTTTGAGAGTACAAGGTTGATTATTTTTGCCAAATAATATTAATTCTGACAAGCCTGTTCGGAAAAAAAACGCATTGGGGCTGCATCTCCGAGGGGTAAATCTTTTTTCTGTATCTTACAGTCATACAGAATTCAGTTGTTTTAAATTTAAACAAATAAGCACTACTATATGTAATTTCAGAAAACAAAGGTTGTGTTTCTATATTTATAATTTACATATTTATAGGTGGATATTAGAAAAGATGATCATTAAAGTATTTGAGCCAAGTACGATTAAACTGTGATAACATGTGCTAGTCTAGAGAAATAAAATATTAATGGTTTTTTTTGTTTTTTTTATCAAAATGAACAAGTAAATGGCAGTAACTCTGGACATACTACGCCAATTTTGACGAATGTTGCGCGTGCGCCCCGGAAATATGCTAGTGTATACTTATTTTAAGTCTCAGGTAGTTCTTTAATTTGGTTCCTTAGATAGATCTGGATAGACGGACACCACAAAAAAGAGTATCCTTCCACCAAGGGTAGGGGATAATAGAAATACACGAAGGAAGCATCAATTTTATCAAATAACACGTAGTTAGATGCTGATTGCAACCACTGCATAAGTTCTGAAATGAAATTAAATTGAACGAAACTATAATCTTTTATCAGTGGCACTGTACGTTGAAAACAAGCTGTTTTGAAGAATTGAAACAACTTAATCTCAACACTGGCGGTAAAATAACAATCATTGATTATTGTAACTTAATTAAATTCAGCTACATCGTAATTAAAAAAAATGCTTTCTGGAATTGTAAGTGAAAAATACTACATATACATGTAATTTACATGACCGGTGTCACGTGAAAAAGGCCCTTCGGACATTTGTTACATTATTCACCAATAATTGATTGAATTATATCAATTCGTTTTTAACTCAGTTGTGAAGAAAGTGTGTAGCTTATCGGGTCACTCTCGAGTCCAATTCATGAAAACAAAACAGCACTTGTGATATATAGAGAATATAAGGCTACTGTCTTTTGATAACATGTGATATCAGGTGAGGTAGATGTGGTCGGAAAATGCGAGGCTCTGTCGAGCCTGATTTCACCTGTTGTCAAAAAACAGTTGACTAATATTCTATTTGTCACGCAAAATCGTCATGTAATTTTATTTTTTACATTTTAAGGGGCCTAAAAGAATAAATACTGTATTTGTAAAAGAAAATGATTTCAAACTACTACACGTGCATCGAAATAAAGTTCTATATTTGAAGGACAAAAACAAAAAAGCTCCAAAAATATCTTCATCAGACTATTTATAATGTTTTATTGTTTTAAGTTACGACATTATTTTGCAAACACAATTTTTGCAAAGACACACGCAAGAATCTGCAAGTAAAACACAGACATTTTAAAAACGGAGGCGTGGGGTCAACAACAACACTGGGGTATTCTAATTCTAAACAAACAAGGAACTTGAGAGTTGCTGAGTGACAAGTGAGCGGTTTAAAAACAGTTTTCAACTTTTTATAGGTAGTTAATAGGTTTCAGGCTATTTCAGTCACGCATTTAGAGCTTACTTTGAAAATTTGAGAGTGATAAAAAAATCAAAAATAAAATAAAAAAAATTAAAATCAACTTTTTCTCAAATTTTGCTTCAAAATTGCTGCAAATGATCTAACTAAGAAAATTAATACCGACAACAATATGTTTATTTCAAAAATAAAAATTCTATAGGCAGTTTTCTATTTTTATGACGCCGTGCTGTTTGTTTTAAATCATTCAATTTATTTATTTGGGCTGTATTTTTATGCAATAAATCCATCATTAACCATGATTTGTAAACGAAAATACAAAAATGATAGGATAAATGAAATATTCTGATTAGTTTTTCTCTCTGTTTGCACTTGGGGAGTCCTGCTTGTTGAACTGGAAGTAGTCCGGCATATGGGCGTGGTTACAAAGTGTTATCATGTCACTGACGTGAATACATTTTAAAATATCGGACAGGTGTCATCGGTCAGATTTAATGCTAGTTGCATCATAAATAAGGAAGAATGGCCGTGACCCAGGTTGAGCTTGAACTCGCAACTTCCAATCATTGATTGAAAATAACTTTTTTGTCACCCTAATTAGATTCAAAATCAATGTTAAAAACTGATCGTCATTATATTTTCCTGACAGAAACATTATTTTTGTTCAAAATCCTTCAAAAATATTTCCATTGATACAGCTATTCGAAATGATTCTTTTTATACGCCCGAAGGGACGTATTATGTTATCGCCTCCGTGTCCGTCTGTCCGTCTGTCCGTTAGCAATTTCCCTTCCGCTCTGTAACTCTTGAACCCCTTGAAGGATTTCGAAGAAACCTGACACAAATGTTAACCAGACTGAGACGACGTGCAGAAGCAATGTTCCGGATGGCTGGATTCAAGGTCAAGGTCATACTTAGCGGTCAAAGGTCATATGATTTTGTTTCCCTTCCGCTCTGTAACTCTTGAACCCCTTGAAGGATTTCGAAGAAACCTGACACAAATGTTAACCAGACTGAGATGACGTGCAGAAGCAATGTTCCGGACGTCTGTCCGTCTGTCCGTCCGTCCGACTGTCCGTTAGCAATTTCCCTTCCGCATGTAACTCTTGAACCCCTTGAAGGATTTCAAACCTGACACAAATGTTTACCAGACTGAGACGACGTGCAGAAGCAATGTTCCGGATGGCTGGTGTCAAGGTCAAGGTCATACTTAGGGGTCAAAGGTCATATGATTTTGTTTCCCTTCCGCTCTGTAACTCTTGAACCCCTTGAAGGATTTCGAAGAAACCTGACACAAATGTTAACCAGACTGAGACGACGTGCAGAAGCAATGTTCCGGATGGCTGGATTCAAGGTCAAGGTCACACTTAGGGTTGATTTTGTTTCCCTTCCACTCTGTAACTCTTGAACCCCTTGAAGGATTTCGAAGAAACCTGACACAATTGTTTACCACATTGAGACGATGTGCAGAAGCCATGTTCCGGATGGCTCACTTCAAGGTCAAGGTCACACTTAGGGTTCAAGCGTCATATAACTGTGTGGATATTGCTCTGCATTTGCTCTTGATTACAGTGCTCTTGTTTTTATTTGGGAGATTCTATTTTGTTTGCTTAATTTTTTTATTGAATTACTTCCCTTTTATGTTACTATCAATAGCATATTTTGTAACTTTTTTAATATTGGCAGTACGGAAAAACCGAGACCACTTTTCTGTGGTACAACATGAATGGTACCTCCAATTTTTTGGTGTTTTTTGACATTTTTGTACCAGGTTAGGATTTTCTGGTTGGGGACTTAGATTTTTTTATATAACTTCAATTTTTTATTCTTGTTCCTGTCCGTTGGGCTTCAACAGCCAAAATTTGCTCCCATTCTCTGATACAACACTTCGGGCGTATCTTGCTGCGCTTTGCGGTGCTCTTGTTATATATTGGCGATACCTTAGTTTTGACTTCCAATTGTGGTTTGTGACGTCATTTTAGAGTATAAACAATAACACCTTAGGTATACGATTTCAGAATGTTGTAACTTTGTATCTACAGGTCGTAGGTAACTTGAAGTTTTGCATATTGATATTAAAAAATTGTTGTTGTTTTTTTCAAACTATGCAAGAATGCTTTCAGTTTCTTAATATCCTGTCCGGAGGGCCTTTTCCCGTGTCGTTGATCATATATATAAATTTAAGTTGTCAAGCAGGAAAAGAACATGTGTGACGGTTCGAGGAACTAGCATCAAGCAAACCTTAATTCAAAAGAACTCAAACTGCCATTCAGGATTAATAATAAACTGTAAACAAGACAAGACAAGACAAGACATTTTATTGCATCCATATACTAGGCTAAAAATCCCATGATGACATACACAATACATAATACAAGACATGCAGCAAACAGTGGTCCACATCAAAAATACAAACACAATTTAACTGAAAATTAATTAATACGGAGAAGGTCAGAAATAAACATAAGATTTATCCTGACCTTGGGTATTGATAAACAAATTTTTTCATATGTTTGATAGTACTTAGTACTCATTTATTGATTAGGTGTTTTACGAATGTATTGAAAAATAGAGACACCGCTTAACTGCAACAATTAAGTGAACGAGTATTTAAAACTCATTTAAATCTATAAATATACCCACATGACACATATACATACATACACATATACATGCAATAACACATATAATGGCAATAGTATAACCAACAGTTAACCTTACCGAAAGAGGACAAAATCTAAGGTCAACTAGATGGATATTCATTCCATGAAGTTACTACAAGAAAAATAAAAATCATTGGAAAATTTAAACTTGTTACCTTTATCGAAAGCTAAAGCGTAAGAGTAAAACCTAATGCAAGTATAAACAATATACACTTAATAGAAGAATTGTCAAAAGTATAAGTATTAGAAGTATAAGTGGAAGTATTGAGGTATGAAAATGTATATCGCATTACGAAACTGTCGCTCTGATTTCAAATGCCTTATATATAATTATTCCTAAACTTTGTACTATAGTTTGATTTTCTGAATTTAAAAGTTCCACAAATTTGAACATATTTGGTCTGACCCAGTATTTCTTTGGTATATATTGTTTTCTTAAATCTTTGTATATTTGACATTCTATTACAAAATGATATTCATCCTCTAGTATTTGACACACATTACACTTTCTTTCATCTCTAGGTATACTAACTGGTCTTATCCATCTTCCGGCCTCAACTTGTAATCTATGAGAGGATACTCGTAAACGTGACAATGACTGACAAAATTTATTTGCATTGAAAAATTCAAGATATGGTTGAAATCTAAATGACGAGATTTGTCTGTAAAATAGAGCTCTACTAGAATTATTTGATCTTGAATTCCAGTTTTGGATAAACTGCATCTACAAAACCCAAGGAACATAGTAAATCTTTAATCAACGAACACCAATTACGTCTACCATGATGTTGTTCAAAATCATTTTTTTTCAATATATACGTAATATAAACATACTTATTGTGACTAAGTTGTAGTATTTTCAGCCAGTATTTTATTATGTTAAGCATATAAATTGTTCTAAAAGAAAGTTGTCCCAATTCATCATATATAAAGTCATTTTGTGTAGACTTTTTAACACCTAAAAGTTTCTTACAAAATTGCATGTGTACTCTCTCAACTGATGGGTCATTAACAAAACCACATACTTCGCTACAGTAATTTAAAATCGGTGACACAAGCTTATCAAATTAGTCTAATTTATGTTTTGGTGGTATATATGTGAATTTATATAGATACTTATTTAACTTAAACATGGCTTTTTGTGCTTGACCAGATAACGTATTTTGAGCTGTGCTAAGTGAACCTCCACAAGTAAAAACGATACCAAGGTAACAGAATTTATTAACAATTTCTATAGGTTGGCCGTCATATAAGAATTCCAGGTTTCTAGATATAGCTCCGCCTTTTTAGTATCATTAAAAACAAGCATTATTGCGAAAGTTTTAGCTATATAACATAAGAACATACAACAGTTTTATTCCTATTGAACATAGTTAAAAAATGACAAAATCCTTTTTGACCAGTTGGGTCATAAAATAATTTTCCATAAATTTGATAAAATTATGATTTCGTATTTGCATGTATTATTGACAGAATGGTTGAGCTTAATTTATTATCTTTTAATTTTCCAAACATTTTACATATTTTAACTTTCTGGTCATTTTGGTAGTATTATAGCTTTACAAAATTTATGTAAATGCTAAAACACTTGTTGTTCAGAAAAGTGTAGAAAAAACTTCTTTTTCATAAAGGAAAACTAAACAATTGCAAACAGAGAGCAGACTTTAGTGAAAAATTAGCCCAGTTTTGATTAATACACTCAACAGGTTTAGAAACGCAAAAGTGGCAAAATATTTATTTTAAGCGTTATCGTGTTTCAAATTTATTCAAATTTCATACACAACAAAAACAATATAAAATTGAATTCTTGTAAAGTCTCAATAATTCATCGCAAAAAATGACTTAAATAAAAATAAAAACAATAGCGTCATTCAAATAAAAATGTTCAACAGGGGAAATCTTTACGTTTCTAATATCGGTAAAGTGTATTCCCAACTTCTGACGTTTCTGCACTGTACTTGCTTTAAAGGCTTTGCTATCAATTGGGGAAATGTCTAAAGTAGATAAGTTTCTGAAACTTCTCAGTGAGAATCAGTTAATGTTAATAAACGACTTATTTATTAAAACTGACGTTAAATTGGGAGTCTATTTTGGTTTTAAGTTCAAGCTTCCTTATCAGAAATGTTTTAGTTATTGCATTTTCGTTATGGGTTCTTTATGGGATGATAACTTTTCTTACACTTTTGGTTCAATACAGAAATAAACTGTCTTCGGACAAAGAACACAAGGTGCATCAGAAATCTGAAAACAACATGTAGAACATAATACGTAGAAAAAAGACTTGTATTTGCTACGACGCTTCTGTGAAAAATGGCCTCGGTAGCTCAGTGGTTAGGGTGTTCGCCTCCGGAACGGTAGGTACCGGGTTTGAACCCAAGCCGGAGCACGAGGTGTGTCCATTGGGCAAAGACACGGATGTCACACGTGCCTCAGTCTACCCAGTTTTAAATGGGTAGCAGCGATGAGAAAAACTTGCTGCGAGTGTGATGATGGAAATGAGTCGAGATCGATTAAATAAACTACGGAGCTTTCTTCGTAATCGAGTTAAAAGAAGTTCGTATATACTACTAAAATTCAAATGAGAAGAGTCGTAGCATTAGTCTCCATGTACATACCTCTCAGCTAGTCCTACCGTTACATGACTAAACAATACATGCACCTGTTTTAAAGCACAAATCAATTACAGCAACGTATGTAGACTATTTACAATTCACATTTTCTTTGGAGTAGCTTTAGGCAAACAGTGACAATAAAATTTGGTTTTACTAAATAAAGATACTAATAGTTCTCAGCATTATCGGATATAGCGGGGAGCTGTTGTATTAAGTAACGGTACGGGATGAGCATGAACGATATATCACTTTCTACGGGCAGCTTCACAGAGACACTTGTGATCAAATTCAAATCATGATAAAAAAGTTAACATTATCTTTCTAAAAGTGCTGTATTATCAATGTACAACAATTGCCAACACGTACACTAAGATACATAGGTGTTCGGTAAAACATGAGACAACTTTACAGTCTAGTATCTACAACTTGGAGTCATATTGATACATATATTATATATTATGCATATTGATTGTCGTTGGATGTGACAAAAATTGGAGATTTCCCTGTGCAACTCTGCTGTCTTGGTGATGGATATAATGCCATATCACTATACAATATTAACAATAGTATGTTTTCAAAAGGTATATGCTACATATTATGTAGCGTTGTTTTTAATTATTAAGTATAAACTTTTTAGTTTATCTCATATAATTTAGAGATGAAATAATGGTAAACAATACGTAGCATATAATATCTGTAAGCATAAATATTTCCTAGCAGTATAATACTTCCACTCCCTGTGTTCCTGCAGCAACGTAGTGTGTCCCAATAAAATTAGCTCCTATCTCAGAAATGATGTACAGTTGTTGTTCTACTTTGTAATGCATTCTGTCTGCAACAAATGTTTTGACTTAAATTTTACAACTACATGTGCAAGAACAACAACCATATTGCAAAATGCTATCCTCGAAAGAAATGAAATTGGTCTATCTATTATAATCATTTATCTCGTTTCATCTTTTACACAAAAACTGTCTGAACACATGACCAAATTAAATTAAGTAAAGTATACCTCGCACGCATTAGAAATAAGTATTCTAATTTAAAATTGCTCTTTCGTCGACTTAACATTTTCAACATTGGCTTTCTTTTTATGAATTATTTATGAATTATTCTTTAAAATGTATATCAACGATATCAGCCATGAAAGGAATTATTTTTCAATAGATATTTCGTTTCACACAATTACAGATGCTATCACAACTGCAGACAGTTTGATAGTTCTGCAGTTATATTCTATCATCGCTCCATTTTACAAACATTTTATTGTAAGTCATTTGTCTCCTATCGTCCCAAAAACTCCAAACTTTAAGACGCTGGCGGAAGTTGATTTTCTCTTTCGTAACGAGAGACTTCTCAATACTTTCATACACACAATGTACTTCAGACGGGAAAACAGAAACTAACTTTGCAATATCCTATTGTACAAACAGAGAACTGTGTAATGTGAGGAACACTCACGTCAAGAACTGTTTGATAATGTATCATTTGCAGAATAAGGCGGGAAAACTGTGGAAGACATTTAGGAATGAGTATTTTTCCCACAATGCCTATTTACTTACATACTTTACATACGAATATTCGTACAGACTACAAAGAATTCGTTTTCTTGAATATACAAAAAAATGTAACGCACACTTGACGTGACTGTTCCTCGCATTACAAGCTTCTCAGTCTGTATAATAGGATATTGCAAAGTTGATTGAATATCAAACAACCAATGGAATGCATTGCACATCAAAATGTAAGTAAACTTTCACGTGCTCTGTGTTAAAAATTAATTTGTTCATTAATTTTTTGAAAAGTTAATTTGGTTTTCAATACCGTTCCAAGGTTTTTCTTCAATTGCAAAGATTTTCCCTCTACTAATTAATATATTTTGCAGGTTATTAACAATATGTATTTCTTATATAAAACCAAACTATCTATATCTTCACAGTTACACAGAACATTATTTGTGTTTAGATGAAACGTCATATTACTTTTTCATTTCGTAATTGGCCTTTCATATAAAGTAAGAATAAATTGAACATATGAATTGATATTTTAATTTCCACTATAAGTAACATTAAGGATTACTGTCTTATTTATGTGAATATTGTCAAGCTTTGTGCTTTCTAACAAACTAGTTTAAATCCACAGGTAAGAATCAACCATTTGGTTAAATGGACAATTTCCATAAAGGCTTCATTCTCGGATTCAAATTATATTCATATTTTGTATTATTTTGAACATTGATAATAACATTCATTCGATTTTCTGATCTTTTTATTTGTTGCATTTTGCAAGGTATTGTCTCTGTATAGCTGATACCGAAGCCTCACTGAGTGCAATCATGTCGCGTTGTCTTGTAGTAGAGGAAAAGGCTATTGGTGGCCGATCTTCTTTCTATGATACATCACAAGCTTAATTGACCGCGATGTGACAGAAATCTAGAACACTTCTATTTTTGTCTATTGACGTATTTACATGTTTTGAATTTTGTCACAACTGAAGTGAAATAGAATAAAAAATGCAACCTTTTGAAGGCTCTTCGGGGTTATTTGATTTAAAAGGATATTAATGTAGACGGAATTCTACTTTAGAGTCTAAACAAACTTCCTGAATACTTGTCTTAATCAAATTAAGCCGATCCCATCTGCATGCCGTCTGCATGAAAATACCCTGATAACAAATTACAATGTTCTGACAAAAATAACGTTATTACATTTACTAGCTAAAGAACAATTGCCACGTGACAACCAGTTATCGTCGGGCGAAACGAAAATCGGTCTATTTCATCATTTATCGTGTTTTATCTTCTGCTACACTCCAAATGTCTGTAATCTTGACCAAGATATATACTACTTAACAGAGTCTCTTTCTTCGGAAGGATTGTTCTGCATTTTCAGATCAACTATCATTTTATTTTCCTACCTTATTATTTAAAACTCTTGCTGCGTGCCTTTTGTATTTATATAGCCGTGTGTTACGCAACAACCTCTGAAGTTTATCTTCTCTAGGGATCTCACAAGTAAGATGGTATTCATGGAATGCGACAACTTAAATATGAGTGTGATATTAGATGACGTGTTCTCAAGGCTAAGTCAGATAAAGCTACGCACCTTTCTGGTTTACTGGTTGCTATATATCAGTAATAATTCAACTAATTGTTCACCATGTTGTGAAGAACTTTTAATACCACAGTTACAATCAACAGAATGCTTCTTAACTTAGACACTTGTCACAATCCGTTTATGATAGTTTTTTTTTATTTCGTACCTTTTCATATATAATTTCATTATGAACAGAATATTAATAAGGGCCTTTCATGTAGTTGTCAAGTATATTTGACACAAAAGATAGTTTTAGTTTAGTTGTATCCATTGGTCAGGAAATTCTAATACATGTATTTGAATTTCTGTCACATTACCCCCTTAGCTAGATTAATGAATATCAAGTTAGTCGAAGATTATGTTTCTTGAGATGTCCATCCGTGCTAATATTCATTTACCACCCTCATCGACATCGATTTCACGTGTTATGTGACCTTCAACAAAAACAGTGTACTGCAATTTTAATTCTTACTTAAATTCCTGGCTTGTTCTATTGACCTTGATTTGAAGAGATTCTTGACCGTATTAAAGATAAAACAATGCCTTTTGTTTTATTTAATTTCCGAGTATTTGTTTATTAAAAAATATCGATGAACTACATCCTGAAAAGCATGTCTGTGTTGGTACATTTGTTTCCGCCTTTAGGCTTATCATATTGATATGATTATGTTATTGATCAAAACTCATCTGTTGCCCTCAATAATGACAACATGATCAATAGTGGTAGTTATCAAACCAATGCTCCTATTAAGCTTCTATTAAAGCTTCTATTAAAGCTGCTCGTTCACAGTTTCCGGTGAGAAAATTAAATTTCTCCAAAATGATATATATGAAACATGAAATGTGAAAGTAATGGATAGAATTAAAAATACAAATACTTCATAGCACTTAGCAAAAATCTGTTGAAAATATTGGTGAGTTTGGTTGAACGGCATTGATACACTTTAAGTTTATATTAAGATGGTAGAGTATATTTTCAAAGAAAAAATAATTACAAAAACAGTATTTGTGTTTGCAAAAAATAAATTTCAGCGATCCTGTAAAATTTAAGGACGTAGTACTTGAAGCTGCAATTTCAGACATGTTTATATATCAACACCGCTATGCGTAAATCAACTTGCCATGTATTCTTAAAGCTATAAAAAGATGTTAAAACGGACAAAGAAAATATAAAACAAAGCAGGCTTATGCATTAGACTACAACACTGAAAATCATGATCGAAACTCTGCTCCTACATAGCTACTTATTGCAGTATGCATACTTTTCTATGTATTCATACACGGTTTGTGCATTGTACAATGCACCAATTATGTGACACAAGTAAAGTAGCATTATTATATGTAGAAGGTTTAATGTTGTATTACCCTTCAACTTTTCTGCGCAGTATCATGGTCAAGATGCTCAACTTACAATAAATGCGTTGAACATGTAGGCTACGATTTAGACCGATTTGTGTTTCTTATTTGTATAAATGAAAATAACCCTTAAGAGTTGACGCATTAAAAATGTTTGACTGCGTTTGTCTAATGTTTTTTTAATTACGATGGTCAGTTTGACACCTTGATAGATTACTTTATTCTCAATTTGTATGTAAGAGAACACTTCCATCCACAATAGGTCCAGACCTTTCTTCTAAGAACACAAAAGTTTCGTGTCATCACGAAATGGTGTTTAAATTGCAATTAAATGCCCTTTATATTATCTCTTAAATACACAGATTGTCAGTAATAACAAGATAAAAAGAGAAGAGCTTTCTGTTCTCGTTTACAGTTGCTAATGAAGATGTCGTAATTTGAAAACCATATCCTAGAACAATGCTAACAAACTGATATAAAACTTCGACATTAAAGGACTTTAATCCTCGATAAGAATTTATTTTCAGTCTTGTTTCTGTTAAAAAAAGGGATATGCTTTATCAAATATATTTATATACATTGAATTTAGATGTATTGCAAATTGCTTGCTTTTCAATCACTTATTTATAAACCCCAAATGTTTATTAAGAAAATGTGATCAGTCATCTAGTATTTTTAAGATTTAGTTATTTTATATACTCACTAAACATTATCAGCTTGGGGTAAATGGGGTGTATAATTTTAATGGAAACATGTACTCCAGGGATCATATTCCAATAGCATCTTAAGTCAAATCTTAAGATTTTCCTTAAACTTAACAATTTCCTTAAGAAGATAATTTAAAAAGGAGAAGTACATTGCAGCATGTTGAACATTTATTAAATCTTCCATGACATTTTCTATAATGATTAAAATAACACACATTCATTCTCTTTTAAGCGAATAAAAAAAATAAAAAATTTGGACTTAAGTGTAAAATATTTAAGAAACCACTTTGCTACCGACCCCAGGTCTGAAGTCAATACCTACAGATCGAATGAAATCGTGCATCATGAATAAAGGGTTTATGACAAATGTTGTCATTACAAACCCATCACTTGATACTGATTAGCTGGGGAAAAAAGAAGTACAGTATTTAACTTTACATCATTTTTGCTGATACAAATCTAAAACAACAGAAAAGTAAATCTTATGTATTGTTTACAGACCGCTACTGTTACAACATTTTGTAGTAATGAGCAGATGATGACGAACATGTTGATTTTTTTAATTAAACAATACACGTTTTTAGTATACTAATTCTTTATGTAGGATATTAATATTATGTTCTTCATGCCCTTTCATTTAGTTAATTTTAAATCTGGAACATAAATTGGTATCACAGGCTGTCATATATCATGGTATTACTATTTCACTACAGTTTCCTGGTTAATACAATGTTCTCACGAAATTTTATCTGTATTCTCAGTATAGCACACTTAATCTCATTTGTAAACTAAGACAAATTATCCTGATAACCAAGCGTTTATAGTAGTCTCTGTTGTGTGAAATAGTATTATCCATTAAAAGCCGTAGCGAAGTCTAAGCTGTAGTAGAAATCTAAGTTTCTGTTCAAGTTCTACTTTGTTCATCAAACTTGTGTCTTTTCAAGAATGGTTCAATGTTCTATGATGAAGCTTGTTTTATCTGAATTTTTGAAAGAGACTACTTATAACTTTCCCCGAGGGCCTGCTTGTTGCAGCTTCTTATTCAGACTGGAGAATATTTTCCATCTTCAAAGGCAATGTATCCAATATAACCCTGGAGGAGAAACGGGGTAATCAAAGATGTATTTGTTTTGGATCTATTATACTGTTACTCTAAATTTCGATTGCTCTGTTTCATGCACGTGTGCTGGGAATAACATATAACATTACAAAGCATAGTACATATTTTCTAAATTCAAGCTTTTTTGTGTTTAATATTATCACTTTCTTTAGTTCATTATCCAGTGATACGAAAAATAAAAATACTACCAAACAGGACAATTTACAGCCCTATAAAATTACCTTTCAAAACACAAAGAGATATAGCAATAAATTCTACTAAGATTGTAACAGAAGGGAATTGGCATAGTTCAAAATGTGTCAGCAGCTGAGTCAGACATAGAGTAGATACTCCATCTAAAAGTTTACATATTTGTTGATTAAGACAACATGTTACAAACTTTCAGCTATAAACTGTATACCACAGGCTTTTGCTATCATACACTGTATCTATTCATCATGTGCGATTTTTTTTATTTGTCATTGACCTAAGATGAAAGCTGCTCTACTTAAAGTTATACTAGTAACACTCTTCAAAATTTCCATATTTGATTATAGTCAAGAAAAATGCTAAAACACACTTAATACCGTTGCTAAATTGTAAATAATAAGATATGCCGAAATATATCAATTGAAATATACAAAACAGAAAGTGTGGATTTTGCAATTTGTGGCTAGGATAGAAACACAGGATTTTCACTGATACCCTCTATATTCAATGGGAATACAACTCTGATACAGAATGGTATTTTGGTTATAACTTGGCCAATGTTCATGTTTCTAGTAGTATAATTCAGTGATTTATGTCTTTCTTGAAATTATGCTGGTCACAATGAACGGTTATATCGCATTTAAAAAAGTGAGTTTGTTTGTCACACCTACTTCGTTGTATTTTCATATTATGGTTACATATAATGTTGAATTTTGTAAAAGGTGAGTAACTGAATCATATCGGGCAATGTTTAAGTGTCAGAGTTACCGTCTAGACGATCCACCAAGTTGCAACCACCTGTATACATTATTACCAATACTAAACGTTCATGCTTTATTAATTCAGAGCATCATAATCAATATATCACTTTAATGAAACGGACAGTGGGTGGGGGAGTGGGCGGTTACCACACCTTACTGGAACTTTACGGAACATTGAAGCTTTTGACGAAAACTTATTTCGCCTCATTGTTTCGAAATCCTATCCTGAAAAAGCTAAAAAAAAAAAATTTCAATATTCCTCAGGGAATAAAATAAACGTTTCTTTTAAATTTGAAAATTTGAATTAAAGAGTGCTTATAAATACGCAAAAGTAAGGCTATAATTACGCAAGGAAGGTAAATGATACGCGATTTCATATATTCGACAGAGCTGTCAATTTTACAGATGCATAATATGAATTCCTATTTTTCAAAGCATTTGTGTCAGTTGAATTTGTTTTCAAAGTAGAACAATGTAAAAGGGAAGCGAAACAGGGCATACACTAGAACTTATATATAAAGATGTTGTTCTATATTAAGATGAAGTGGAATGTTAAGTAACTTTGTGTATTTGGCAACAAACACTCCAAAACTAAACTACGTGAATTGAAACAAAACATAGCTAGTATTTCTTGTACAATTGCGACTAACAAAATATTTTGAATTGCAAAGTTAACAAAAAGAATTGTTAAATTTCTGTTTACTTAATCAAGACACTCAACTTCAACTGTTTCATGTCAGATGATCATATCATCTATGTTTTGTGGTCGGAAGTTGTCCTCTTATACCACTTGTGTATACTCTATTTTGCTTTATTTTCCGTTTGACCTTTTGACAATTTATCGTCTCCTTATACAAAAGGTTCACTGTATGTATTATTTATGAACACGCTGATTTCACGCTTCGAGACTTTGCTACTCCATATGAAATTGCTATAGAAAGCATATTTATAATAATGCATTAAGTCTTGAAAGCTATGGCAAAGGGCTGTTACTTCTTCGATTCTTTGTATTTTGATGTCAGTTACATGGCTCAAATTATTATATATGATAATTATTTCGCTGAAGTGAAAGCCTTGACAGTATACTAACATGATGGTTAAACGTTTTAAAATTGACTCTCATCTGAATAAAGATGTTTGATTTAAAATTCTACATGCCTGATATCACAAAAACATATATCCACCTTTAAGCGATTTAAGAAAAAAGTAATTCAATAATACATAATATTTTTAATGTTCTGTTAAACATTAAAATGACTGCTTTCAAGTGCAATCAAGGTACAGTATTACTTTATATACACAGGTTAATGAGATCCTTGAATTTTCGTAATGATAATTAAAAGGGCACTCCCTACATCTAGCAGATTAATATTATCAAAATATAAATAAATCAACTGTCTTATGTGAAGCTTAAACTGTTAGGTTAAGTAATGATACTTGTAAATATTATAGTATTTATACTTTTGAATTTATTTAGTTCGACACCAGTTAAAGGGAGTGTCTCTTTAAGGAAACAATTATAACACAGATTAAAATTGGAATAATTTCCTTTGCAACATGACTAATAAGATAATAAACACAAAGTGTTGAAAAGAGTTTGTTATTGAAGTCTTAGCATGATTAAAATTTAGACTTCCCATTTCATTTATGTTTTGTAAGGAAGAAACTACTTTTACTCTGCAAGCGAAAGAGACATCACTTGAATTTAACCATAGATTTTAAGATGCACACCTTAAACTTAAGAAAATTATTTAACACTATAAGAAAGAAACAATACTGAAATTCAAAGTTTAAGCTAAATATTGCAGTATTTGCCTTTGCAATTAACGAGATAAGACTCTGTGTAGTACCGTTAAAGCTTCATTAACAATTATTTATAATATTTGGTTGATAGCGGTATTGTGCACAAAGAAGTAATGTACGAGTACGGTCTTCTTGTAAAATGAATTTATTTATAATTTCGCGTTTTGACAATTTAATCTGCTAGTTGTAGGATATGACCCTCTAACGTTTCTTTTGGGTAGTCACATTAACTCATATAGTTGTTTCTTTTGGCACAGTCTTTTGTCTCTCTTAAGAATCCAAGAAGTCGTCAAATATTGAGTTGAAATCGTCATCAATTTCCTTTTCAATATCTTCGATATCCATTCCTTTTGCGAAGTATGACATTGAAAGAACTTTTGACACTGGTAGACGACTGTCAGGTTTAAATGTAAGCAATCCGCGAACAATCTCTAAATATTCGTGTTCAAAGTACAGAAAACGTTCCTCGCTTTTTCGCAGTTCAAATGACTTTACAGATCGCATTTTCTTGATATACTTAGCTATTTTGGATTGTTCTACCTCTCCAAATGGGAATCGACCTGTGAGCATTATAAACAGTACAATACCAACACTCCACTCGTCAATGGCGCGAATGTCATACGTATCGTCTGCTGTAGCGCAGAAAATCTCAGGCGGCAAATATTCAGGTGTCGTTGCTATGTATGCAAAATCATCATATGTTGCTTCAGAAACCTTGAGAGCTGAACCAAAATCTATTATCTTGATGTCTCCTTGGGTGTCAATAAGCATGTTTTCAAGTTTAAGGTCACAATGAGCGATACCCCTGTAATGCATGTGCTCCACTGCGGAAACAACTTGTCGAGCAAACTTTCGCCTAATCTCGGAGGGGACAGGCCAGTTCCGAATAATGTAATCATGTAGGTCGCCGCTCGGTAATTTCTCGATTGCCATAGCTACTATTCTATTGCAGGTTATGCAATCGAACACTTTCAAAATGTTTGAATGTTCGAGAGATCTTAGTACATCATACTCCTTGAGTAGACTTTCGCTGAATTTTCCGTCAGATATTTTGCAAGCGTTGATTTTCCCATGACACTCTGCTTGATAAACGAACGAAGTACCGCCTTGTCCTATTCGTCCGGCTACAACATAGTTCCCGAGTATCTTTCCTGACATCCTCTCTTTTCTCCATTTCTTTCCTTTTGGTTTCTGACGGTCATTATTCTACAAAGTAAAGACGACAGTAAATTGTTTATGAAATGATAAAACAATTGTATTTTGATTTTAATTTGAATGTTAAACAAATCAAATAATGATAAAATAAACATGTACAAAATGTAAGAAATATACTTATACAAAGTTACTGCTCTTATTAGCAGGTGGATGTTTTTAAAGTATACGCTTCAAATAGATAGTTAATCAAATTTTGTCATGATAGTTAAACTCGGTTTTACTAAAATAAAACTGTTATACATATTCAGATTTTGATCAAAATAAAAACTTCAGTCCGTATATGTAAAACATATTTATAACTGTAAAACTAGTGCAAATCTTGCTGAACTATCTTAGAGAAAATGGAAAATCGGCGTATGTTGTAGTTTTGTTTAAATTCAATGTGCAAATACAATGAGTGAAGTAAATAAATTTGTTGTGTTTCTTATTACGTTTTAGCCTCTCACTCTATCATAATGCTTGATGGCCTTTGTTAACCGCATCTTTATTAAGTATTGGTTGTTCAGAATCTCTCTGGAGCATTGTCAAAATCTAACTTGACACGTATTGTATAGATATTTTAATTAAGTAATTGTTCGGGCGATATTTCTTTGAAAGTACATGTCAAAACCGCTAGGAGGAAAATGTCACTAATTAGTTATTAAAAGAATTGAAAACCAAATATAACGACATTTGTTCCAAATCGATTTAAATCTGATTGTAGTTTTACAAGATAAATTTCATTCAAACAAACATTAGCTGAGTAACAAATTGTTTTCTGGCCTTTTAGATATGTTATAAATCAAATATAGCTATGGTCTGTTGTCATTGGGATCACAGAAGAACGACGGGGAAGGCAAATTGAATCGAATTTATGGATTATAACACTACTAATGTCCAGAAGAAACAGATAATTTGATACATATTTTTCTAACTAAACTTAATATTTATTTTACAAAAAGTTAAGTTAAATATTTTAGTGTAGTCATGGCATGAATCGTTTAAGAAATATCATAAAATACTCTTCTAAATTTGTACGTACCAAAAATGTATTAACATCATCTAAGTCCATTGTTGAACAAGTTATAAACCGTTTCAGTGTTGACTGCGCCTACCATGTGAAGTGCTTATGTTATTTCCTGTCACAGGGGTAAAGAGAGAATAGTTGTAAAGTGACTCTTAGTACATATGTATTAAAACATGTAAAACGTAGCCAGCATATAGAATTATGTTTTGTCGGATTGTGATGATTATCGATAGCTTTCCCACTACAGCAAAAAATCAGATGATAAATGAGTTTGCCCCATACCTTTATCATTTGCTTCTAATTTTACTCAAAACCGAATACTGACCAAAGAAAAATATACATCGCAATCTTTTAATAATCTATTCACACGTCTTTAGTATTAAACTGCAACAGTGACAGCTGAAATAGCTTGAGCAAAAAAGTGAACAGAGCATTTATATGTAATAGAAAGTCCCCAGTCGGATATGAAACTAAGAAAGGAACATATAACTAAAGTATCATAAAACTCCTTCAAGTGGTGTTGGAGATATAGTCACATAGCATTTGACCCCAAAAGTACCCTTAACAAATTTAACCATAATGTGATGAGCATGTGACCAAAGTTTAATGTAAATCCTTCAAAGGGTTAAGGAGATATAGTCTGGTGGCCTTTGAAACATTAATTGTGACCTTAACCTCAAGGCAAGATTGGTTACAAAACAAATCCTGCACATAATCTCCATGAGATTAATATTAATTAAAAGTTCATAAAAGATCCTAAACATGTTAAGGTTTATAGAAACATAACCTTTGGCCCTAAATTAGACCCTGGCCTTGAGCAGACTTTACTGAAACATGGATTCTGTACGCTATCAGATAAACATTTGACCCAAGTTTAAAAAATATCTTTCTAGGGCTGGAGGAGATATTATAGTATGTTGTATCACGTTTTATCCTACAGCGTGACTTTGACTCTGAGCAGGCAAGATATTGGAAACAACTGTGAGGAGTGACATCTTTTTTCACAATTGCTCTATATAAATTGACATTAGAAGTTACAGCCCTACCGAAATCACAAGAACATAACCCTTAATTACAAGTTTTTGCCCTACGAGAGACATGGACCTTAAAGGAAGCCCCCTTGTTGTGCATGAAACACCCTTGAAAAGTTATCTCAAAATCGGACACGAAGTAGCGATATATAACCCTACATTACCGGCTTTCGTTTGACATGGACCTATGTGTAAGCCACCAAGATCTGGCGCATGTCACATACTTGTATAAAGTTATATGAAGATCGGTCCATGCATATAGAAATTAGATCCCGGACATGAAGTGCGGAAAAATGGACGGACGGAGCAAACAGATGGACGGACGAATAGACGGACTGAACCGTGCAAACGTATAGTCCTCAATGGTCCTTGACCGGATGGGAACAAACAACAATACTTCTACTGAAACTTGCTTTAAAGCCGGGGAAACATACTGCGTTTGGTATTAAGTAGTTTCGTACCTTTAAGAGATAAATGAAATTGTGTTTATTTTAGACTACAATGCATAAAATGGTATCACTTTTGAAAATGTCATGTACGATATAAACAAGAAAAAAAAGTCATCAGTTTTCATTCAATCTTGTTAGGTTAGATTAGGACGAGGTGAAGTAACCTGCAAAATCAAACTAGACGTAAATGACTGAGAAAACGTACAAATTCACGTGAAGCACTAAATTTTCCCTATTACTTTTTTTCGGCCTTTTTTAGCCTTATCAACCTAAATGTTAGGACAGTTTATTTGAAATGATTCACCTGAGATCTGTTACTTTATTTGTACTGTCGTATACAATGAGACAAACGAAAAACTTTCAATGTCAGATATACTTACTCAATAAAAACTATATGGACTAAAACAAGAAAACTTTGTTCTACAGAGATTCATTAGTATAATACCACAAGAAAGACTTCCATATTGTTCATCCATTTAAAATTAAAACACATGAAAGTAAATTTACTATGACGCACCTTTGATATTTGCATGATTTTGAAGGCTGGATGTGACACCGTTTTACTTCAATCTCAATCTAAAAATATCAAAAATATTTAAGGACTTAAGAAATTTATCCCGTGTAAAAATATCAAGTTCAATAAAACAATTATGTTGTATAATTATTTTATGGGGTATAAGTAGCACAATGGGGTAAATATTATATATATAATCATTTATTGTAACATTTTAAAACATAATACTTGCTCTTTGGCATCCTTGAAGAGTCCTCTTGCTAAAGATGAAATATTTACATTGCTTCTGCTAATGAAGTAATGGAAGAAATGTCATTGATAATATTCTGTATCTGTAATATACTGTAGGTACTGTAAGATCTGTAATACACTGTAGGTACGGTGTTATCTATCGTATGCCGTAGGTACCATAGTATCTTAAATAAAAAGTAGGTACTGTAGTATTTGTTCAGTACTGTGGGTACATTAGTGTACTGTAACATAAATTTAGATATCGTCGAATAGATCTGTAGTATATTATAGTAACTGCATTGTACTGTAGGCGCCGTAGTATACTGTATGCCTGGCACTATCTTATTTGTAGTGTAATGTATGTACTGTAGTATACTGTAGGCACTTCCTTATTTGTAGTGTAATGTATGTACTGTAGTATACTGTAGGCACTTCCTTATTTGTAGTGTAATGTATGTAGTGTAGTATACTGTAGGTACTACCTTATTTGTAGTGTAATGTATGTACTGTAGTATACCGTAGGCACTACCTTATTTGTAGTGTAATGTATGTACTGTAGTATACCGTAGGCACTACCTTATTTGTAGTGTAATGTATGTACTGTAGTATACCGTAGGCACTACCTTATTTGTAGTGTAATGTATGTACTGTAGTATACCGTAGGCACTACCTTATTTGTAGTGTAATGTATGTACTGTAGTATACCGTAGGCACTACCTTATTTGTAGTGTAATGTATGTACTGTAGTATACCGTAGGCACTACCTTATTTGTAGTGTAATATATGTACTGTAGTATACCGTAGGCACTACCTTATTTGTAGTGTAATATATGTACTGTAGTATACCGTAGGCACTTCCTTATTTGTAGTGTAATATATGTACTGTAGTATACCGTAGGCACTTCCTTATTTGTAGTGTAATGTATGTACTGTAGTATACCGTAGGCACTACCTTATTTGTAGTGTAATATATGTACTGTAGTATACCGTAGGCACTTCCTTATTTGTAGTGTAATATATGTACTGTAGTATACCGTAGGCACTTCCTTATTTGTAGTGTAATATATGTACTGTAGTATACCGTAGGCACTTCCTTATTTGTAGTGTAATGTATGTACTGTAGTATACCGTAGGCACTACCTTATTTGTAGTGTAATATATGTACTGTAGTATACCGTAGGCACTTCCTTATTTGTAGTGTAATGTATGTACTGTAGTATACCGTAGGCACTTCCTTATTTGTAGTGTAATGTATGTACTGTAGTATACCGTAGGCACTACCTTATTTGTAGTGTAATATATGTACTGTAGTATACCGTAGGCACTTCCTTATTTGTAGTGTAATATATGTACTGTAGTATACCGTAGGCACTTCCTTATTTGTAGTGTAATATATGTACTGTAGTATACCGTAGGCACTTCCTTATTTGTAGTGTAATGTATGTACTGTAGTATACCGTAGGCACTACCTTTTTTGTAGTGTAATATATGTACTGTAGTATACCGTAGGCACTACCTTATTTGTAGTGTTATATATGTACTGTAGTATACTGTAGGTACCGTAGTGTTTGTAGTATACAATAGTTTCTGGAATAGTCTGTTTGTACTGTAGTGTACTGTTTGAACCGAAGTGTTTGTATTATACTATAGTATCTGTAGTACATTGTAGGTACTCTTGTATCTGCAGAATTAAAACAAAACTCCAGATATAATCGCAATTTTCTAAAAAACAATCATGACACCGAATGTGGTTCCTGT
Source organism: Saxidomus purpurata (assembly GCA_022818135.1). Classification (NCBI taxonomy): domain Eukaryota; kingdom Metazoa; phylum Mollusca; class Bivalvia; order Venerida; family Veneridae; genus Saxidomus; species Saxidomus purpurata. The sequence goes on along the minus strand of JAFMSR010000018.1, from coordinate 21,132,061 downwards.
TTCTCTCCAGAAAATATTTTGGGTATAACAATAATACATTAGGTAAAAGCGCTCTGTTAAGAATACTGTAAGTGATGCTGACAATGCTTGTGAAACATTTTGCTAAATTGAATTACCGTCTTGAAAACGTGTTCAGCTCACGATTATTTGGTATAACTTTGAGTGACTAGTGCAATCATACACGACACAGTCATTACGTTCCCTTCGATATTAACTGGAGCTCAAAGATATATGAACATACGTGTAGATCTATACAAAATGTACAATATTTATAGATAATATTTGAAATTGACAAATGATAGTTAATCATTTGATGAGTGAAGTCTTTAACTAAACAAACACCATAAGTTACTAAGAACAGATAATCTTTAATAATTATAATGATTTATTGAAATACTGGAAAAAACGTAAAAGATTAAAAATCTCTGACATCATCAGTATAAATAATTGAAATAAGTATTCGGCACAATAGTCAATAAAATGAGTCTGGTCTCTTACAACTTACAACTTATTTAATCTCTGACATCATCAGTATAAATAAATGAACAAGTCTGGTCTCTTACAACTTACAACTTATTTAATCTCTGACATCATTAGTATAAATAAATGAACAAGTATTCGGCACAATAATCAATAAAATGAGTCTGGTCTCTTACAACTTTTTTAAACTTTCCAAAGTTTGTTTTAGCAAGTGCAACACAATAGCCGTCAAGATTATGACAATGAGTCATTACGTAACAAAATTGGCGATGGATTTTTTATCAGGAATGACATGCTACTTACGATTAAGTAGTAATCGGTGTCTTTGTGGTGCAAAAAGAGAAAGGAAACCCACGCACACTTGACAGAAGATCTACTCGTGTCGTAGACACGATTAGTAGATCTAATATACGGAGGCATTCGTCTTATAGTCGCCCCTGTGTATCCCTTTAACATCTTAAACCTAAACACTTCTCCTCGCCGGAAATTTTTGTCGGAAACAAGTTTGAATTGCTTGTCATAATTTAACATGTATATGAACAGATGTTCATGAATTTGATCTTCACAGATGTTTTCACAGATATTTTATCGACCAAGTTTAATTCCAATCTAATTTTTAAATTTTCATTTAAACATATTTCCCGATCCAAATGCATAGAATAAACTTTGTTTCATATAACCCTAGAGATCATAAAACAAAATAAATAGCAAGAAAGCCATCATGGCCCATTATCAGCACATAAGTCCAAATTTAATAACGGGAGCTTAACAAGCAAAACAGTAGGTCAAAAGGTCAAGATTAACATACGTGGTGATGTAGTTTGTTTACTCTATGTGACCCATTTGCAAACCTGTCTAAGAGCTAATCATTCACATTCTGATCCATTTTCGTGATGACAGGGTACAAAATATGGCTTCTAGAGTATTCACAAGGTTTTTTTCTATTATTTGACCTAGTGACCTACTTCTTTATCCAAAGTAACCCGGTTTTGTACTTACCTTTAGATCATTAAACAAACATTCTGATGACCTTTCAGCATGATTGTGTGCAAAACAATGGATTCTAGAATGTTCACATGGTTCTTCTGGATACTGGAGTCATCGTGTATGTATGTCCATGCACATTTTGTGCGCTATTTCTCAGCACCAACTGGCCAAATACCAATGAATATTGTATCCAATGATTATTAATAATTACGGTCCGGTGATTTATTCAGCAAATTTCCCAGCAACCAAAAAAGCGATAATCAATGAAACTTCACAGGATGGCATGTTGCGCTCAAAGAATTTTTCAATTTTCAATAAGTTACGACTCTTTGATTCTTTTTTTCAGCAACTTTTGTCTGCGGTATTTCTCAGTAAATCAGTGAGATTTCACGGGATTGATTGATATCAAGCTGAGTTGTGCATATTGTCGAAATATCGCATTTGTATGTTTTTTATTGAGTTACTGCCCTTTAAGGTTTTTTTTCCGTAAATTTTGTCCGCGCAATGTTTTTGCAACTACCGGACGAAAATCAATAAAGCTAGGAGGGATCGGTACTAAGTGTTGTGCACGTTCTCGTCATCTGTCGCTCAGATAAATTTTATTAATATAGTGTACATTAAGATTGTTGTCAGGCTTCTGCATGGAAAATGAATCTGTTCAGAGGAAACAGTCTTTTCAAGTATTCATATATCCATTCCTGTGTCCAATACGACAGGGGTATTAGTCACCTTCAGTGACAGGTTTATTTTAATCAAGTGATCAAGTTTTTTACCCAAGTGACCACGTTTCAAACTTGATTTACACTTTATTAAGGCAAACATCCCGAAAACCTTCAAGATGTCTGGTTACAAAATGTGACTTCTAGACTGCGCACGGCGTTACTCTATATTTTTTTCGGGTGACCTACTTATTTCGCACTACGTGATCCTTTGTTCAAACGTTATTAAACATTACATTCAGACTAATTTTCAACAACATTGGGTGTAAAATGTGTCTTCTAGATTTATAGTTTGACCTGGTGACCTGCTTCTTGACCCGCGTGACCAAGTTTGAGGTTGTCAAAGAGTTTACAAAGCATTTTCAACATAATTTGGTATAAGGTATTTACAGGTTGCTTTATCTGTGATTTGGTTTGACTCTACGTGTTCCATTCAGTGGTCATCAAAAAATATTCGAACATTTTTTATGACAATAGGGGAGGTGGTGTAAATGCGGCCTCTGTAAAGTTTTAAAGGTTTGTACATTATTTGACCCTGTGACTAGTTTTTTACCCTGCATTAACTTAGAAATCACCAAGGCAGCTTTTCTGACCAAATGTTAGACTGAACATTAAATGTAGCCTCTAGTGTTCACAGGGTAAATGTGGACCGACAGACAACGAACGAACACAATAGCTCACCTTTGAGCACTTCGTACTCAAATGAGCTAAGATTATGTAAGAAATAAACTACGAACGTAGAAAGAATGTATTTATTAGATATACCAAAACATGTATTACAATGTATGTAACGATTCGCTATTTTTGTTATAGATCTAGCTTTATATAAAATAGACAGATTAACTATGGATCATGACTCTCTGAGGGTTAACCGTGCAACTCTGTTCCAATCGACTTATGCAGTCAGAATATCAATAAAAACTAAAAGTATAACAGAAAAAGCATAACATATGTTGATTTATTCATGCCGATTTCCAGGGACATTCAATAGGACAATTAAGACATTAAAGTCCTGTTTTAACTTTTTTTTATCATGTTTGCAAACGAAAGTGAGAAAATATATGTTAGGAAGCGGTTTTGATAGATTTAAGCTGTTCTTGATTGTGTATGCAGATGCTATTGTTTAATTTGCAAACAGCAAGTCAGAACTACGGACTATTCTAGATTTATTACTTGAATACTGGAATAAATGGAAATTGATCGTTAACGCCTCTAAAACTAAAATAATAATTTTATAGAAAAAAAGGACGTATCACAAAACATACCAGCTTGTACTGCAACGGCAAAAAGTGGAAATTGTTAAAATGCTCGTTTAATATAGAATTCGTTATAACACAGGTGTTTCCTTTTCCGGGACTCTAAAGCAATAGCAGGACAGGCACATAAGCTATTTTTGAAATAACACATATTTGTATAAATTCACTTATAATATTTGTTTTACACAGGTGGTAGTATTTGATAAGTTAGTTTTGCCAATTTTAAGTTATGGACCGAAGTGAAGTATATCGAAAGGTTATACATGCAATTTTGCAAATGATTAGAGCTATCAAGGGTTAAGAAAATGACTCAGAAGGCTTATATATATGGAAAATTGATAAAAATGCCTTAACAAAATTTCAATATTATAAAATTCCTGATGAAAGTTTTACATACAAACGAAAAAATAAATACATAAGAAAGTGTATGTAATGTTGCAGCAATATATTTCAGAAAACAAGAACTGAAAAATCTGGAATTTTATTTTTATTGACTGTTAAACAACGAATTAAAGGTCAGTTTGTACAGGTCAGTAGGTCAACCGAATCGAGAAGAGCTTTGTTTTACAAGTTCTTTCAAATTACTTTTTTCAACCATATCTAGATAATGTGATCATTTAGACATATCGAGTTTGTTTATCACGTTTACATTTATCATCCCATTAGCTTTTCATTGAAACTGGCATTCGAACACAGCTTTCAAGTAAAACATTGAATGAAAGAAAATGTGTTTTCTAATATATACTGGAAGACGAATTTCGTTTTTGTACTTGTAACATGTATAAGGATTGAAGGATACTGTTTATTTCTACGTGTTACTGGAAGCGCCGAAGATATGCCAAATGTTAACAGACGTTGACAGACGTATCAGATCAGATATCAAACAAATATTTACATACTTGTTTAATATTTACTTAAACATGTAATTCGTATCAAGATTTCTCAGCAAAATTCTTTAAGTCAAAGGTAAACAACCATGAATATTTACTAGAAACAATGCCAGTGTACGTCAATAATGCCCGTTGTTACAAAAGATAGTCTACTGTATGCTCTGTCAGTCATAATACAATTAGTTCACTTTAGAATATACACTTTCATATGATATATGCATATTAGTACATTTGACAGCATTTTTCTTTCCCTGTAGGCTTATCTTGTAATTTTCGTTAGGCACAAGATTGGCAACGTCATGGGTAGAAAAACGTTAAGTTTTCGTAAAATTTGAAAGATAAAAGGAATACAAAATAGCCATACATTATCATCACCATAATAAACAAATGAAATATGACAGTTTCAAAGTGACGTCTAACATAAACTAGTTTTACCCAACCATTGTTTAGTTTCACTATTTAAATTACAAGGGGTTAAAACATATTAGGTTATAACGTAAGCGATATTGTTGCTAGTGCAGAATATTAACTTTTTTTATTAAAGTTTCGTGTGTGTTTTCAAAGCTTGCAAAGTCTGTGCTAATCTCTTTGACACATTGAGACAGTTAAATTGTTTTTATATGAATGATCCATACTATCCTGTATTCAATGTATAGATAACGTCTGCAAAACAAAACTGTAAATCTAAAAATTCTCGAAGTGATGTGAATAAGTCGGGTATTCCTCATATTTGTTCATAGCTGTACATGCGCGGTCAACGGTCAGTGTCATTGGTGGTGGACCGCAACTAAAAACGCCCACTTGTTTCACCTGAAGCAAAAACAGGTTTATCGTATAAGCTGTCGGTTATGATATTTTACGACAAGGGTCCAATAATATTTCAGCAGAAAAAAAACAAATGGATTTAAATCATCATACTCCGATTTTCTGCTACTAGATCAATGAAAATACAGTTAAAGCGAAAAATAGTTTGCCTTTTTGTTAGAAAACATACTTCTTGGTTCGTTTTTTTTCGAAGACAATTTTCTGATTACATTTTTAAGATCTTAGATGATCTTGATAGATAACAAAAAAGATATCACAAACGGATATTATTAAAGTCGAAATCCATTTTGACTATAACCTTTACCTGATACATTTTGCAGTTTTCGACTGAGCTAACAGTATGATATTAGCTTTACAGTCTTCGGAACCTTTTGATATAACAAAACTCTTATACAACATTAATGAACCTAGAGTTTTGCAATGCGTTATCATTTTGTAGGAGCAATAAACTGTGAACTAAAAGGAGGGTCTCGGGTTCGGTCCCCACCAGTGTCAAGTTGGTGATAGTGTTCTTAGGCAAGACTCCACATTGTTCTACCCCCCCCCCCTCTCTCTCTCTCTTTCTCCCCCCTCCTCTCTCTCTCTCTCTCTCTCTCTCTCTCTCTCTCTTCGAGGTTGATTCCATCTGTAATGAGTCTCGAGAGCGATTAATAAATTCTAAAGTTAATTAAAAGTAAATAAATGTATATAAGTTATAAACAATATCATGAATGAAAATCATTCTGACTATTGAACTTTGATTCATGTACGAATAGATATTCTATGCTTTAGGGTAGGAAACAATACACAGTCACATATCAGACAAGCGCTTAATCCATCATGAACTATGATATAGTCAAGCACGTCATATTATATAATAAAGGCAGTAAATGAGACAAAAGTAAACTAGGTAAGTAAGGCAATAACCTTTGGATGTTCAAAGTGAAGAGACTTAAAGAACTCCTCAAATTGTGGCCTTCCAAAATGTGTCGTCGCTCTCAATCCCGTGAATAAACTTTTTCCACAAACTCTCTGGAAATTTCGCTCACATATGTACTGAAAGAAAACAGCGTTCACTTTTAGATTACAATAAACGGGAAAACTGCAAAATGATTTTGTCATTTAGATTTCATGTCTCGGAGACTTTTCATTACTTATACGTCAAGTACTAAACATATAAATGCATGCACATCTAAAGTAGTTTAGAGTATAACAGAGAAGTAACATTAAACGATACACAGCTCGAAATATAAGCCAATGATCTGCAAGATATAAATGCAATAAACATGACTAAATCTTTGCATATAAAAGACTGACAGTTAAACACCAGCCTGTTAAAAGCAGTAAAATATCGAAATTGCGTAAAAACGTAAAATGTACATAAAGTAATTATGATTGTTTAACTTATGCACAACGTATAATTTTTACCAGCATTGTTGTTCTGAGATCGAATTTCTGTTGAAATTGCGTGATAAAGATGTGAACATTCACAAGCCGTTGTGGGTCGTTTTCTTCAACCTGTTGTTAACGAATAGTATTGAATTAACCAGGTATATGTTATGTTTCAAAAGGAATGATCATTGACTGGTGTATGGAGAAATGTGTTATTTATGATAATTACAATACACTGTCTAGAACAATTATAGTGCAGTTTGCACAATTAGTTTAAAGACAGAATAGACAGCCAAGTATTTACCGACAAAGTTACCTCCCAGGTCGAAAATCCTCGTGCATACCATGCACATATGAATGGTTGTTGACACAAAGACGTCTAACTGCCTCACAAATTCATAAAATGTTTCAAGCATACGTGATAGTACAATTAATTCAGTACTCCGAATAGTTCATCAAGAAATGTCGAAGTTTCTTCAATAAAATACTAGGGAGAACACTACTGCACTCAACTGAATGGCCGAATCAGCATGTATAAAACTTTATATGCGTATAAAAAGTGTTTTCACATGATTGTGGAAAAAATGAAATGTCTACTATGTACACACAAAACACAAGTGTGTTCAACAAAACCAAGGATATAAGAATATGAAAGAATAACAAAAAGAAAATAAATATTTATATGAACTTACTGTGTTTAAAATACAGAAACAAAAGGAAGTTTAAGTTTTAATATCAAAGTAATTTTTTCACCTCACGAATAATATCTGTCAGCCATTCGAACTGCTTCTGAGTTCTTGTCACCCACAAAAAATAGACTTTCTCACATAGAATTCCGCTACTGCCTGTTCTTGTCTTGAACACAATGTCCTTCAGAATGGATGCAAACGGTGTTACTCCAATACCTCCGCCGACAAGCACTGATACCTTATATCTGTACCAGTCTTGGTGACCTTCTCCGAAGGGCCCATCAAGATAAAGCTGCGAGTAAAATATACACTGTACATCCTTTTGAAGTTTCAGAACTAGAACTTTTATTTTAGGCTAATTAAATATGTCTTGCTTTAAACTATTAGCGATATAATTTTTAATAAGATTGTCCTTAAGATTTGATTTCACAATTTATAAAAATACGATAATGACTTGGGGTACAGAACAATAAATGAATTCCAGAAAAATTGTAAACGAAAGAAGTACTCATTGAAGCATTACCTTTGGAAACTCCTTGCCATGTCTATCGTTTCTATCATATGTCTTTCTCATATTCATGGTCCACGGTCCGACAGACCTGATGTGAAGGCTTAGGTTTTCCTCGTGTGGGGCTGTTGTCAAAGTGAACGGATGATATTCACCGTCTCCAAGCTCCAAACAAGCGATACGGACCCACTGACCGGACTTGTACTCAAAGTTTAGAGGTCTTTTGAATGTTAAGCCGAGCACATCTGAGTGACAGACAATACAGATACTAGATTTATATCGTTATTGTTTTCATTAGCATATTAGCTCGGAAGGTTGGAATATTTCCTTTTTACAATTGCATGAGATATCTTCCAAATGTGAAGACAGAAAGCAGTTCAGCAAAAAAATCATCAAAAAATCGAAAAGGTGAAACTCATTCCATTACTACGGTCGGTTAAAAAGATATTTACGCAATATAAACCATGTGTGGGCTCAGTGATTCCATTTCGCAGTCGAACGTCCGGACTATTTAAAGAAATCCAAGAAAAGAAAGGAGTGTAATTTTGATAACTTTAACTGTAATTTCTGGGGAACTTAACTTCTTATTAATAACTGAAGTCGGTTCTACTGTTTGCAAACCTTTCAGACTTCTTCTGACTCCTATGCTTGAAGAATTGTATGCCTCCCTGGATTCATACACATATATTACCTAACTATACAATTTAGTTATGTCTATTTTTGTATTTACCTGAAGGCAAAAGCTCAGCTTTTAGGACGGAAATTTCCACTTTCTTCCTGCTCAAACTGATCAGTTTGTCTATGACGAAAATCACAAGTGGACCAATCAGAAAATTTTGCGTCAACGGGCTCTGCACAAGACGTCCAGATCCGTGCATTATCATAAAAATATACAGGAGTATGTAGAAACTGTGAGTAACCCAGAATGCACGGAACAAATGTCTCCTTGCGTATGGCATGGCGAACACATACATGATGATGACAATAACAGTAAGAATTATTCCAGTGACTCCTACAAAAGAAAATATAGAATGTATTTACATCAGTTTTAACATAAGTGCAATAAAGTTTTCAATAATCAAGACAAATAAAACAATTGTGGTTGTGGTTTCGAGTCATAAATGTATATGAAGGCGTATGTACATTGATAACAGTTACTGTTAATTGTGTGAAGAAAGAAACCAAGACTGATATACATTTTGAACAAATCTTTAAAGGCTTACTTCTGGTAGTATGATATCTGCTGTCTGGATATCAAAGGTATCCGGAAATAAAAATAACTTTATACATGACAACAATAAAGATCGAGTGACGACTTATACATGGTTTCGTTTACAAACCTGTGATTGTTGTCCATGCCCAGTAGTGGAATGATGCCAACTTGTCCGTTCTTTACAGGTAAAATAAAAACAGACTATAACTATATAGAAACATAATCAAAACTTTTAGGAAACAATACATATATAAATGAGAATTAAGTTTTTGACTGGTCAAAGGGTATATTTACTAAGTATAATAAGCAAACAAAAAATGTGTCAGGCAAAAATTAAATAGTTTAGCTAGGCGTAGGTCTAATTTACAGAAAACCAAATAAAGTCTCTTACGCCCTAAAGTATTCCCGGAAAACACAATTAAGATCAGTTGATGGCCATGTTGAAATATGATACAAGTTGATACCGTGTCCGATACAGTGCATAGCTGCAAGTAAAGCATGGTGACAGTGCATTACTGCAAGTGAAGCATGGTAAATGACTTATTCTTCAGTTTGGTAATCAATTTGGTAATCAAACATTTATATGAAACTGTTTTAGACGGGCCAGAGCCTCTCAATTGTTATCAAAATGAGGTTAAATACCTCTTATTTATGATGGGTCGTCAAGTACTGAAAAACTTGTTATCAAAAAAAGTATTACTCAGAACTTTGTATAAATGTCATGATAATGTATAATTAAAAACAATCATACCTGTAGAAAATTAAATACTCTTCCTATTACCTATTTCTATAAATGACTTTCACTTTACCTGTGAAAACTAACGCCATGGCGGCAACAAATTTGTGCATGGTATGGAAGCTGTCAAAAGGAATGAAGCGATGTAGAAACGTTTCTCTGAGGAAAGTAATGGTGTTGCGACTCATTGTAACTAGAAGACACGAGTAGGTCCACATCATTCCACTAGCTGCGCCACGTGTCACTGACACACCATAGCCGGCAATACGACGCAGCCCAACATGTTCTCGTTCAAATGAGTAATCTTGGTAAATATAAACATATGTCATACTTAGTTAATACGGAAACATCTGAAACATTCTACCATCTCGCTCTCTTCGGTGAGTATATTGCTATAAATACATTTAAATGGAGTAAAAGTACGTGGTTATATGAACATTGAAGATACCAGTATGTCATCAAAGTGTTGTCTGCATTTAATAAATGGTTTATGACAAGCTTAAGAAACGTTTACATTTCTAAATATAGGTCATGCAATGACATCTAATAACTACAAACGAAGGATATTCAAACAGAAAACTCAAGGTGTTGCTGTTGACATAATATTATATAGCCTTTATAGAAATTCAAACTATTTTCAAGCTCTGTTTTTTATTCTTTTAACAATACAGTGAGGTGAGTATGTAAAATTTAAGACCGTTAATGGCACCAATACTGATTAAAAGCAGCATAAAGTTTATTTAACAAGCCTTTCAACTATCATGATGTTCTAATATCTATGGTACAGATTTTTCTTTCTATCTCATACACGGGCATGTGCTGCAAAACACATAAACATACTTACAGTATGCTCTTTCCACAAATATTCCGATTGAAATCAAAATGTAGAGTGTAACCCAAAATATTTGACGTTTGTAATTTTCGACGTTTTTAGTGAAGCTGTACAAACGTTTCTGCCACCCTGTCTTAGGCTGAGATCTCTGTAGGGTCTGTACTGTTACTTTTGACTTGCGACGCTGCAAGGTTGGCTGGTCATTGGCACCTGGGCTGTAATAGAAATAAAAAACGAATCTAACTTTCCATAAGTTCTTAGCCTGAGATCAGATGTTGTAGTGATTTAAAAATGTGTCTATACAGGCGTGTTACAGGCTAAGTTAATACAATTACAGAATGTTTTAATAGCGTGTAATGCATTGACAAATTGATAAACAACATTACCCAAAAGAGTCGATGAATGTCTTTCTCCGGGCATTGAATGTGCTTTGAATAGGCTGTCGCTTTTGCCCTGGAACCATAAACACATTGTATTACATATTTATGCACTTACAACGAAACTGTTTAATGCGTATAACCTTGTAACTGCATATTATTCATGTTAATTATGTTGACAGAGTTGTATTTATTTCACTTTATAGTCATAATTTGCGAAAAGTATCAGTGTAATGATATAATGAACTTAATATTCTAATGCGAACGATAAGAAATTTAAAGTTGATTGTCTTAATTCTTTATTTTCAGAAGGTACAAACTCACTACGCATATACATCAAAATTAAATTAAATCAAATGTACATACTAGTTTCAATGAAGCCTTCTATAAAACAACAACATACATTGCATATGCAACAAATATAAAAAGATGCATTTCACACACAAAAGAAATGAGCAAAACACCAGTGATTATAAAGCATATTAAACAGTAAGCAGATACGTTTTGTGTTGATTTTTAAAAGCATTTATTATAATAAGGAAACTGCGTTTCTGTCGATTTCTGGTATAGAATTCCAAGTTTGCATAGCAATAATGACTGGTCAAGATATTCAGTTCGAGATCTAGAATGTGTTAAGATACCAATTGAGCTGGGACGTAAACGATAACTTTTATTTTCAGGAATACTGATAAATTCACATATGTACGAAGGTACCGTATTATGAAGAGCTTTATAAGTCATAGTAGTAGTGTGAAACTTGTGACGATCTTGAACAGTTAACCGATTTAATTCTTTAAACAGTGGAGCCGACGGTGTACACAAAGGCTTTGTTAAGATCCATCTTATGATACTGTTTTGAAGACTGGCTAGTTTAAAGGGACATATCCTATAACTGATACCAAACTAAATAACCCCCAAACATAAATAATAGAATCTTTGGAAGTATTATAACTTTATCTAAAAGTTTCAGCTATGCATTCCAAGTCATTATCGATGAAATCAGCGGTTTAAAATATACTGCAGTACCGTAAATCATTCAATAATCTTAGTCGAGTTGTTGTTGTACAATTAATGGATGGATATGATTTATTACAGAAAGCCTCTATATTGATTGACTGTGGTAAAATGAGGCATTTTTCGCCATAAGTTCTTCTTTGAAATTTTATTTATTTACCAGTTGACGTTCATTGAACACATAATCTATGTTTCGAGAATATAATCGGCTAGATGTAAGGGAGTGTCCCTTTAAAAAGGAGCTGTCACTGGTGTTTTGCTCATTTCTGTTGTGTGTGAAATATATCTCTTTATATAAAAGTTCGTAGCCTATACATCAATGGCTAAACACTAATCTTTAAAAAGCTTTGACATTTCTATTTCTAAACCAGATTATTAAAATCTATTTAAAATGGTAACTAAAAATGTCATTCACAATATTAAGATAAACATGTGAATTGTCCCCCAATATTAGAATAAAACACAAGTCTATGTACATAAAAACAAATGTAAAAAAGCAGGCGATTTATTTCCTATTCTTCACGATGTAAGATTATATTCATACATGTAAATGTTGGAGTTATATTAAAGAAATCTGGAAAAACTAAAGTCGTTTATATTTCTTTAGATGGTCGTATCTCCAGATTGTACTAACTCAATGAAATACTCTTAATTATGTGCAACGTATGACTCCCGCAAAACAGACTGACGGAATGAAGGACAATGCCGAACCTTTGATCAGGATAATCAATATGCATTTTAAGGCAGCTATTATGGGGTATGGAAGGAATTAGAATAAAAAGGCATACTCTAAAACTGGATGTAATTTTGAACAACATAAAAACTAAAAGAAATATACCCAAACTTCATAATTATATTAAGCGAAAAATGACAGTATAGCCCTGTAATATTGGTGAAATTAAACGTATTGTAGTGAGTGCTGTGCAACCTTCATTATAATTTTGCAGTTGTTTTATAATATTTGGATGAATAGTGGTTTATTATAGAAGGTTGCTATAGTGACACGTATAATAAGCCCATTTTGGATAAGTTAAAGCTGCTCGCTCTCAGTTATCGTTGAAAACAAATATAAAAAAATAAGAATGACATACTAATACATGAATATAAGCGAAAGGATAGAACCAACAAAAGAAGTGAAATCTAGGTAGGAAATTGCAAAAATCGATTGAGAATGCTGGTTTTACGGCACCGCTACACTATATGTTTCTATTGGAATTTCAAAAGCGTTTGCCACGCTTTATTTTTGGTAGCGTGTTATTTCAAATCTACAGATATACTTTACAGGAATTTATACTTGAACCTTTTTATATGACTATATGTGCTAAAATATGTTATTTTCATACAGTTTGAAGACCTTACTTTTTTTTACCAAAATCTGAGAGCGAGCAGCTTTAAAGAAAGCACAATGTATGCCCCTTTAAATGCACATGTGTTGATATGAAGTCTACAATAATGTGATTTCTTTATCGTCTAAGTGATTTCTTTCGTCCTCGCCACTACAAATACACGCCATACTTACATTCCGATTTTGCACCTGTTGTATAAAGTGTACATTAAACAATTTTATATTTGTTTTGTTGCAGGCATCAGCTATAAAATCACGTAATGTTACTGTTTTGTTTTGTATATATTGCTTGTACTGTTTGTATCAGGAGGCCCACATGGAAGATTGGGATACCCAAATGTGTAGCCTCTATAAATAAAGATGTTATTATTATTATTATTATTATTATTATTATTATTTTTATTTTTAAGTGTCTCCGTCAACTGTGGAAATAATTTATCACTTAAAGAAAAGGAAGAATGCATAAAAGTCATTGAAATGTCGTCTCCGCACTGCAAGCCGAGGAAACGGAGACGTCTAATGAAAATTACCTTTTAGCTGGAGGGTAGCATTTTCCAGTGTCTGCTCATACTCCTCAGATGCAAAAATCCTCTTGAAGGCATCGAAAGTCATGTTTTGACCAGGTCTGATCCCTGCTTGCTGATATAAGGTAGACACTAAGGTATCAACATCACTAGAGTCTAGACTAGAATCGGACAGATCCAGCATTGATCTGAAAAAAAACATGCAATGAAAACAGTTTGTTTATATGAAGGATAATATTTTTCTAATTCACTTCTTCTTTTCCTTCCTCAACGACTGGCTTACTTGCAAAAAATATTTTTAGCCTGTATTTCAATATAAACATTCACTCTGCCTTATATATAGGTTAGATAAACAGCGTATACAGCGCCAAGACATGAAACGGCTAAAGATTTTAAAGTTTTAAACCTCTTTCTCCTTCGGCTTCAAAATTTTATTTCTATGTATGGCATGTAATAAATGATTTTACTTGATCATTTTTGTAAACGCTTCCGGAGTAAGCTGGCCTCTTCCACGAAGGTCGTGCATGTTGAATAACATTCTTGCTTTTTCGTTTGCTCCACCTAGAAGCAAATAATAGCAACAATAAATAATTAATAACGAACGTAATTAAATTTGTTTTGACAATAAATAAGCACTAAAGTGGAGTAATGATGTTGAAGATATTTGCTATTGAAATTTTCAAAATTGATAAAGTCAGCGTTTTTTGTTTTAATTCTCAAGTTATAAAATGCGCTGCTGTCTATGTTGAACACGTTCCATTTGCACTTGACAATTTCCATACTGTCAAGTTACGTCAAAAACAGACCAAAGAGGCATGAAAACCGTTTTCCGCCGAAATTGATGTGTTTTTTTTTTCGTTATACTTTCATGGAAGAAGTCATTACGCGGACAAATTCATCAATTATTATTGACTAAATGAAAATTTTTCTTCTGAAGAAGAACACATCTTAACGAAATTCCGTTAAGAATTTTCTATTTAAACTTAACTTGATTTTGGGTAATTTAATTCAAAGTTTCGTTGTAACATTTAGGCCGTCTATCTATGAAATATTTGATAATTTCTTCACGAAATTCCGTTAGGAATCTGAATACATAAACATGTTTAAGCGAAATACACTCATTTAAATAGAATATCTTTCTTTGTTACTTTCAGGCCGTCAATCTATGAACTATTTGATATCTTCTTAACGAAATTCCGTTAAGAATCTGGATACATGTACATAAACATGTTTAAGCGAAATACACTCATTTAAATAGAATATCTTTCTTTGTTACTTTCAGGCCGTCAATCTATGAACTATTTGATATTTTCTTAACGAAATTCCGTTAAGAATCTGGAAACATAAACATGTTAAAAGCGGAAATACAACATTTAAATAGAATGTATGTATTTGTTACATTTAGGCCGTCAATCTATGAAAAATTTGATAATTTCTTAACGAAATTCCGTTAAGAATCAGCTACATAAAGCGAAATATATGAATGACTGTGAGGAGAGTTTTCTGTCCAGCTTAGCCAAATTCGGCTAAACAACTGATTACAAACTTTGAATTCCGTCAGATGCTGACTGGCCGAATTCGGCTAGTAGTCGTTTTATAGAAACAGGTATAATTTTATTATGCCACACCTTATTTCAGAACATTCACACTTCTTTTGGCGGGGAGTGAAGCTAAGATATCTAACGGATGTTTATGGCAAGAAAAATACTAAAATATATCGTTAGTTTAAAGAATCGCTGAACAATGAAATTACTGTTGACTGAGTTCAATTGTCGTACGTTTTTAACAACAAATTGATCCTGCTTTATATGATTAACTAACACATATTCCATCTCTTATGCTTCCGATTGATCAATTCTACTTGATACTGTATATACGAAAAATGGTGTCATGCTCATATGCATGCGCCTGCAAGCGTATGTTTATCAACATAGGATAACTAAAAATATTTTCTTGTTATATTTCAGTTGCAATACAGTCAATACAATCCATTACAAAATATACAACACTATCATTCCTCTTCAGTTGTCGATTATCTTATACTTCAATGCGTTTTCAATTGGTAAAACTAGAGCACATATGTTAAAACGTTGAGTACATTATCAAGCCAAGAAAAAGATATATGAAATAATTAAATAAATCGTGAAGCAAATGTCAGACTGTTACTTCAGGAGTGCAAGTTGAAGACAAACTCGCTACTTTTAACACAGAATAAAAGTTTTTAAGAGATCCAACGGGTAAAGTTTTTTTCAAATCAAAGATCCGTCTGATTATATATTGTCTCCTTTCAGGCTTCACTCCTTTCTCCTTTCTGTTGATCTTTGCATCAGAACTTTGCACACTGAAAATAGAAAATTGTTCACTTCCTTTATTTGTTGTTAGTATGAATTATTGGTAGTGTTACCATACGTTAAACGACAAAGAAAAATGCACATGTAACTTATCAAATATAGACCCTGTTCCGATGCCGTGTAAATAATTGGATATCGCTTGTTCGCACACCAATTTTTAATCAAGTATTAATGTAATAAAAAAATTGCACCCTGAGCGCCGTCACCATTGCATCTTCATAACTTTTGGTGGTTATGTCCTTTTTTTCTCTTTCTAAGCACAAAAATAAACAAGTAAAAGCTGCAATACAAAATAATATATACTGTTGTGCGGTCGTGCGTATATAAGTCATGATTTATAAAAGAAACTTACCGTATCTCTAATCGCTCACAAAAAGTACACTGGTACTCGAATATTGCAGCTTCTCTTAAAAATCCTCAATATCCTATATCATTTGTCGATTTTATAAGGTGTTCTAGTATTTTCAATTTTAGTATTAACACTGTCCTAGTACTACTACTAATAAAAATGAAAATAATGTGTGCAATAATACTGTAAAATACGATAGACACTGTGTGAAAGTTGAATTATCTACATAATCCTGCTTTCGTAGAAAAAAACGCGGCAAGAGGTCAGAAACCGGGTTTTATTATGATATGCATCGTGTTTTTGACCTGGTCAAGATAACCTTTGTTATGTGAGTGTTTGCTAATTTCATTCGGAGAGTTTTTAATTACAAGTCGTAGACGTAATGTGTAATTGATGAACACTCCAGAGTACATGCCTGATCCTCATAAGATTTCTGGCTTTCCAATGTTCAGTTACACACACTTTTATCATTCAGACTATGGCCATTAATTACTTGTGCAGATGTTTAACATTGCTCATGGCACTTTCTCCCCAGTTATATTATTGTTTAAATTTTTAAGATAAAACTATATAAATTAACCAAATTTATAACTAAAAGTTTTTTTATCTGTTTAAAAGTATTGGCCATAGTGTTAAACCTTGAAAATTGTTGTTGACTATCTTACAAAAAATTGTGAGGTATATTCTCATTTCGTAGTAGCTCGGTACAAGTTGTTAGTTTATAAACACATACATGTATAAATACATGTACAAATGAAATAGTTAGTAACAATATTCAGGATCGTGTAGTAAGCTTGACACTTGATATTTTTATACCCTGCTGTGACAAATGTATGTGAATTTTTATTCTATAATGTGAAAGATTAGCGAATTTCAACAATAATTAAACAACATTTTACTAAGTATTGTAGGCATGTGAACTATGTCTCAAACTAGTTTGCACTAGCCTGTGTACAGAAGCTATAGCTAACAACAGTTGATTCACCTCGGTGTGAGAGGGATCGCCACCACGGTGCCGGCTCTATCATTAACACCGTGTTGGTTCCGCTGCTCACCCGAAAGCACTTGACGTGAGCGGGCCAACATGGTCTGACGTCCCATGCTAGCACACCACTCACTCCAGAGTAGACTTCTATCCGATGTGACACTGCAACCCTGTTAGGAGCAGGGGTACCAGCCCTTTGCCCAACAGCATTCCCAGAGCACACGCCACATCACATTCATCTCCATTTTCCTCAGGTCAACTGGTAAAGAGAGAATTTAGAGTCCGAAATAGCCCTGACAAGGGCTTAGTCGGAAACGAAGCCGAAGGATGAAAGTCCTAAAAAGGACTCTCGTGGCTCCCCCCAGCACAGTCACTGTAAGGAGGTCTTATCAAGGCACCACCATCGCCATCCGGAGTAGAAGATTGATGATCCTCTGCCACCCGGCACCCGTCACTGGCACGCAAGGTTCTCGGAGACTTCTTCGTCATCGTCGCCGCAACCGTACTTGGAGCTTCGCCGCCTCCCGTCTGGTAGAGTTCAACACAACATCGTGCGGCCCTTGTTAGAGGTCACCCCCTCGTCGTTAGCCAGGGCCCCGACAGTTACAAGACCTAAGTCAAGCAAAAGTCGGGACCCAGTGCCTCCGCGACCTGCACGCCACGAGGGGCAGAGAGAGCAGCTAACCTCACACTGATACATGTACATATATATAGTTTCTGCATGCTACCAACTTGGATGTTTTCGTAATATAGATTCTCGTTGGTTCTAACGACATTAATAACGTCGCTTTTGATTGTATCGTTACTTCTTATGTTGCAATCATATCAATTAATAATTATAGGATATAAGTATATATTACAGGAATAAACAAACTTATTGCTCTCGCAATACATTTGTTGGCGCCGCCGATGATGGCGGAGGCCTATTATGGAATAGTTTTTCCGGAAGTACATGCTAGGAGCGGTTATTAGAATGCGAAGAAAAAATGGTTTTAACTGTATGCTAAAAATAATACGAAATAGACATTAAAAATATTGATTATACACATTTCCTTCATTAAAACGTTATTGTTTAATTGTAATGTTCCTTTTCATATGTTTTAGAAAAAATACGAAAACGTAAAACAACTTCTCCCTTATCGGTTTTGCAAAATTATAATATCAGCTTATTTTTTAACATGTGCTTTAAAGTCAGTCTCCGTGGTGTAGTGGGTAAGCTGATGACCGCGGAGTTCAAATCCCGGTCAAACCCAATTTTTTAAAATAATTTTTCTCCCGTTTTTTTTTTCAGCTTTAAAACCATGATTTTAAATGTTTTCTGCAAATATTCATAAAATTTTTCATTCAAATCAAACTAATAATTGCTTATCAAAAAGCTAATTTTAGCTATTTAAAGACAATTAAAATGTCCTTCATAAGTGACCCCCCCCCCCCCCAAACCGCAGGTGGTCAAATATCTTAATCGTTTTATTGCCCCTTATCAGTTTTAATCCTCTCTGATTAGGTCCAGCGCCTGTCAGTAGACTTGATATGATACAATAGTAGAACCATAAATTTTATTGATTTGTACAGATAATTGATTTATAACTTATTTCTGTTGTTTATATAAACTGTTTTATATAATAATGACATTTTACTTTTATTGCAGGATATGAAAAATATTTTAGATAAATGCAGTAAACTGTGATTTTAAAGTATACTGAGAAAGTTAATATGCTCAAGTAATTAAGCACCTTCCTGTGGTGTGGCCTAATGCATTTGAATCCTTCTATTTATTTCTTTGTAAATTATAAGTGCAACTGAACCTTCTTCTAACTGCAAAATAAGCTAAAACTAAATTTCTCTTATGTATCAAGTGTAACATCTAATCTTAGTGATAATTGGTTTGTTGTAAGGGTAATTGATTGAGAATTTAAAACATTACTCAATCTAACTTTGAAATCACAGTTATTTTTCAGTAATCTTGAAGAAAAAAAATGTTTCTGTCATATAAGAAAATAATTTTGATATAATAACTGTAAGTGTTGATTTTTTTATAATCTAATCTGACTGAGAATTACGTACATGTACCTAAAAGGTAACTGATAATATATAATAATAACATCTTATGAAGGTCTTAAAATTTATGTATAACTAACATCCCTTTCCTACATTATCTGTACATAATGTAAGGAAGTTATACAGTAGCTGAATATGATAAACAGAAGCTAGTCTACCAGTGACCAGTCATGTTAATTGACATCTACTGTGAATTCACTGTGAATTCGCATGGCTGACTGGACCCCTGTGGTGAATACCCCACATTCCTGTTCAATTGTCTTTACGCTACACACGTACAAAACTATTTTCGGCGCCCTTTGATGCTTTGCATCAATGGTATTCTTGTTTATTCCTGTAATATGGACTAAAACCGGCTTACAGTTTGTCCCATTTACAGACAATATATAAAGACTTGTCTTCATTTTGTAGCTTCAGGTTTGAAGAAGGAGCTGTATTGGGAATAAGAACAGCAATCGCGCGCGCAGCCTGAACTGTAATTGTTCTAACAGCCCATTAAAATCAGCATTCATTGATGGCCATAAAACTAAATCACCTGATTAAACGGGCAATAAATAACATAACATAATGTGAAGCCGAGGGTAATTGACCTTACGCCAGGTTCTTGATTGACAGATAGTAATCTCTTATCAGACCAATCAAACAGCTAGCTGCTACAACACGTGGCGAATATGGTTACTATAGCCGCCATTTTGTCGGGCAGACATTACAATTAATCCGTTGACGGACATGCAATTTCAGGTATTTTCTATGTAAGGAAGAGTACTTCTTAGAAATAGATCTTTTTTATCGTGACAGTCATATATTTTGTTACCGGGTTAAGTTTCTAAATTTTAAGAGTTTTGTCACGGACCAATTTTTATTTTAGGTCCGTAGTGTTGTGACTCTTCATACATTTTAGAGTAATTTAATAAAATGTTTTGTAAAGTGTGTCTTATCAAAACGTGTCATCATGTTTGTGTGTGTGTGCGAATATATATTAGAAATGTTTTAGTGGACTTGCACATTATCAACTATAAGTGCACAATAATAGTATAAGCCACGCTGGGTCATATGACTACGGCTGGTAGCGAGGGTAAATGACTCCAATAAGTCAGTCAGTCCGATGAATCTGTTTCATTTGATTTAAAAAGTAATTTAGATAAATAAATGATTTTTCTAGCTGGACATACAATTGTTTAAAAACATCTGTCAGAAGTCGTATCAAAATGATATAAATATATATGCTTAGAAATGCTCTGCATATTATCGGTTTTGTTTTACTTATAGAAGTGTCACATTGCCTAAAACATAAGACTCCATAGCACGACCCCGCTCACAGAACCGCTTGCAAAAATTAAGTCTTCCACGAAATACAAAATTAGAAACCATGGTCACACAGTTACTTTTATTGATGACACATGTTTATAAAAATGCTTATTGATATCTGATTTTTAACAGATTTTCAATCAACAGTATACTGTTAACGCCTCTTTGAAGAGTATAATTTTAATAATTAATGCGCAGCGGACATAATAATGCTACCGTAAATATTTGATATCGGATCCAATCCTTCTGACTGTATGGAATTCCATTTTTGCACTGCTTCGGATGACATGAGATTGTCCAGATTAAAGTGTGAAGATCATGACTCTAGATCAAGTACTTTAAGATGTATGGGTGACTTCAAATATTGCAAACAGACACATATGATTTTTTTTAAACAAACACACAGAAACTAACAAACACACACATGCATTCACACATAGACGAGTCCACTTCCATGGTCGAATGGTTAGTGGTCACTGTAACATTTCATAAATCAAGGGTCATGGGTGAAAGCCCTGTTACCGACCATGACTCTTTATGTACAATACAACTGTCAGTTTCTTTCTTAAAATAGGGTTTTAGTAGGAACGATGGTTAGGTAAACTATCTGCCTGTACAATTGACTGAAATACGATTGAAACGGGCGTAAAACCCATAAAAAAGAACGACAACAACGGACAAGGGCCCAACAGTGTGGGTTATTTACATTTTATAGTATACAGAATAATAACTATAAACGATGTAACATATAAAAAGAGAACACTAAAGTAGTTTAATGTATTTTAACTTTTGTAATCCGGTACAATGCAAAGGCTTCTTTCTGCATTCATTAGGCTCAGATAACTATTTGCTTAATGAACAAATTTAACACAAAAAATTATACAAGTAAAATGGCATAAGTCTGTGAGTTTCGTAATTCAGTCGTGTACATATCGATTATACCCCGAAAAAGAATTCAAGAGTCCTCTTTATAATTCTGCGTTGTCTTTCTGAATGATAAATGAGTAACAGTTCAATTTTTTTTTATCTTACAAACTTAACGCTTGTGATAGTTTGTCTTTCCTGTCATTTTATGAGATATTTTGGCAAACATGTGTCTTATGTGTGAACTCTTTGTTCTATTTCACTGAGGGGCTTGTGCAAATCCTTTAATAATGCTAAGAACCAATACTAGTAATACTGCTATAACAATTACAAAGTTTGACGGAAGTAAATGGGTATTTAAATTGATCAACATACAAATTACATGTGTAGCGATGCACTCGCATCAAAGAGGTACATGTAGCACTTTTAGTTATTACTGTGAATACGTTTTTTAGTTTAGCATGTCATAATTTGATAAAGACAGTACTAACTTATTGTATATTCTTGAAATCTGCTATAACACAATAAATTATACCCTGTGCAAGTGAATTAAGATTTCGTAATGTGTTTTTTTCTATTTGTGAAAGAAGTAAACTACTATACGTATTTGAAAATTGTATAGTGTATGTATTTTGTATTACTGGAAACCAGATGAGAAACAGATCTAGGATCAGGGTGTTATAAACTCCTTAAAATCTTATTATAATTTCTGTAATAGTTCATGTCCGTAAATCTATATCATGCTAGAAAATGTGGGGACAAATCTTTGATCTCTCCGTATATTGCTTCCGTTCAATCGGAAAAATAACTTTGCAAGATCAGGTAAAAAATTCATTAAGTTTGCAATTATGTTAGGTACAAGTATGCATGGGAATATACTAGGATCTTGGCAAGATCAACCGGGGAGATACCCCATGGTTCACCGGGACTATAAACAATTTACATGAAGAAGAATGATACAATAACTTTTCGACGGGTAACTTCGGTTAGTGTTACACAGCAAAAATAAAAGTGAATATCGGTCGATTCACTACACTGCAATATGACATATCGAAAATGTTGTTTGAAAATGTATTGAATTGTCCTGATGTAGTATCTTATTATCCTGCGTCATATCATGTTGTCATTGTGTTCTGCACTTTACACACAGGTGACGCACTACAATGCAATAAGACATCCCGATGGCGTCGCATCGCGTTGTCGTGCGTCGTTTTGCATTGTTTCGATATCGTAACGCACTGTCTTGCATCATATCGCGTTGTCGTGCGACGTTTTGAATTGTTTCGATATCGTATCGCACTGTCTTGCATCATATCGCGTTGTCATGCGTAGTTTACATTGCACAGAGGCAACGCAAAACATCGCGACAGTGTCGTTTTAATTGTCAGGCGTCGTTTCGCATTGTCTTACGTCGCTTCGAGATCTCGTGCGCCGCTTAGCATTGTCGTTTTTCGCTACGCTATTTTTGCGTTGCTTTGTGTTATTCGTATTGTATTGTGTGTTGTGCTAGGCTGTAATGCATGTCACGACATATGAAAATACGAAACGATTTTGCGACATGACATCATATACGAAGCGACAGCGAAATATATCATTCTTTGATTACACAAAAAAAGGATATGCAAACTAATTCTTACTTCAGAAGCATTTGTCGAGACAAGTGTGTCTTCTAAAGAGGGCATGCTATATATTACGTGTAACATTTTAAAGCATTGAAAACACGCTTTCTAGATAATAACCACTGTTGCCTTCTGTTCATGAGCTTGATCAGCCCAGACGTAAAATGATTTCATAAAGATAACACACCGGTCGGGGCCAGGATATGACATAGCCTGCTAAGATGCTAATTATGCGAACGATTATTACCTTCTCCAGTTCTGATGGGTATAATGCATATATTACTCGAACTTTTAAACACCCCTAAACGATATTACAGTTCAACGTAAATGTTGTTAAATATTTCGTATATATAAAAAAGTAATTTGTTTGAAATGTATAAACCTATCAAGGATCTAAGTATATCAAGAAAACGTTGATAGCCTTTAACATGTGGACAACCATCTTCATTACACATTTGACATGCCATATAATTTGGAATTTAATGGACTGTATATATGTCATCAGCAAAGGATAGGCTGTTAATGAAGCCTGTATTATATAATTGCTCAGACCATTGCTGTAATTAGCTAGGTGTCTACACGGTGACCTAGGGAGGGTTGTAAAAGAAGATGCTGGCACTATCTTCATTATATAAACGGTACTGTGAATGAGCTCAGTCTGTTCCCGCGAATATCTGTAAAATTTATATGCGTAAAACAATTCTGATTCATAATTATGGTACCTTGCTAACGTAACAGTATCAATACTTACGACGACATTGAAAACAGTTTGTTTATTAATTGCATCGCCACTATTGAACGAAAAGCTACATTGCTTTTTTGAAGCGACATTATTTTGCAATTACCCAACATTTCTACAATAATTTTTATTAGATGATTTTCAGATTAAACATAATTATGTACGCAAATGTAGTGCAGTCCGAACGCAATATCCATATGAGATACAATGTACATTTTATTGACTGGAAGTGAAGTTTGGCGCCTAGAATTATAGAAAATGGATTTCGATTTTAAAAATCTTTATGAATTTTTCTTAATTCTTTAAAATGTACTTCGGTTGGTAACAGTTGCAGCTACAACGATCATGACCAATTTGTCTAATACGTGTACTTAAATAGTCGATATCGGATATTTGTCACCCTGTATACAATGCAATTTATTTGAAAATTATTATTTCGTAAAGAAGACGCCTACGTCCAATAGACATGTTTTGGGGGTTTTTTTTGCATGCATTTTTAATCATTTTCTATTTTAAACGTGAAAAATATGCAAAATGGAAAAGACGCAGTGCTAATATTCAGGGTCCTTGGGCGATGACAAAACACGCACTCGCATGCAACTCAAATCGTGCATATAAATTTCTGTTAACTTCCAATCGACGTTATATAAATAAATTTGGATTCAGTCTTGGTTAAATTATTTACATTCGATTCAGACCCTTACACTGAATCTACTGGTTACATCGGTAGCTCCGAGGTTCACATCCGGTTAGGTAAATCCCGGGTTCGAATCTCTGCCAAGGACGAAGTGTACTTGAACAAGGACACTGATGCCACATATGCCTTAATGCACACGGCAGCGAATTGAATAACTCTTTCCGCGAGGCGATGAGTATAAAGGCGACTCAGTAAGCCTCGACGCTTTCTTCGTAAAAGAACTAATTGCCTCTTGTGGGGTTCTATTAAAATTACATAACGTTTACTTTGTAAGTTGACATACAAAGTACACTGCATGCGTAACCTCATTAGTCATCATATAAACATGTTTTGGTCTTGAATTGTAAGTACTATAATAAAATTATCTACACGTACATGTGTATCAATACAAATAATACCCCAAACTGTTTCCAAAGTCGGACATATACACGAAAACCGTGTAAAAAATTCATTTTTTGATAGGAAAATTCATTTTTTAATAGGATTGAGTCGAAGGCTTGACCATGACTACGAGCCTTGTCACGAGACGTAATCAAATGTCTAATACTAATATATGATTAACGCAATATTTATATTGCATTTGGAGCCGACATGATGCAGTGATAGCATGTTTGCCTCAGGATCCCAGTTTCGATCCCCACCAGTGCCAAAGTAGTGGTAGTGTCCTTAGGCAAGAAATAGATAATTTAACGTTGCTCTTGTCTTTTTATAAGGTGATTTCATCTGACTGAGTCTCGAGAGCAATTAATGTGAGTTGTAAATACTTGTTTCACAATTGAGATTAGATGAATTAGTATAATAATAAAATTAAAATCATATTTCTAATATGTTCATACTGTTCTACCCCCCACACCCCCATGATGATGACGTATCTATGTCTGATATATGTAAGAGTATGTCTGTCTCATTGCTACAATTTAAGAACACAATCATAATATTAGGTCACAGGGGATATAAGACATTTTAGACCGTGCCAAATTTCGAAGAAAATCATTATTTTATTACTGCATTCTGTACGTTTTCATACTGTCTGTACCAACATAGTGTGACTATAACAATATATGATACATATCCGTGTAGGACTATGTCATAGCTACGTTGGAAGACTAAACCATAAAAATAAGACAACGAATGAGGTCACGGGAGAGGGAAGACCTTTGTGCGTATGGCAAAGAAAATGGTAATTGTGTGACCCTGATGAAATCATATCTATATATGATACATTATTTATATGTAGATGTAATTATGTCATGACTTCATTTTAAGAGCATAATCGTTATGAGGCCACAGTGGTAATTACTTTTCCTCTTGGATTCGATCCCTTGTCAGTCCACAGTTGAAGGCATGTCACGCCTCACGTGCACCTAGTTGTAAATAGGAACAAGTGATTAAGTTTTCTGACTCTTTCTGTCATAGTAAACAGGTCCGATCATGGGTGGTGTCTCGAGAGCGATTAGTGTGCATTCATGGAACAACATAACCATTAGACTACTTTGTACGAGCAATTTAAAAACTGGAAGCTTCAATGCCTTCATGTACAGAATTTGCTAGTTTCCGGTGTGTCAACTTCTGTTTTACACCAACCAGTCTGATGAGGATAGCCCGTCTGCATCTGAGACACTTTGAATAGTTACCCATCGTTATTCAAGTCAAGCGTAACCTTGCTCGACAGTCTTACTATTTCTCTCTTCGTGATTATTCATAAAGAAATAGAGGATATTTGTTTGTTTCAGTGAAACATCTATTTTATTTCACAAGTGAACACCAAATATTGATATGTTCACGAGTGGCGTAGCCACGAGTGAAAATGTCATTTGTTTGGTGTTCACGAGTGAAATAAAATTGATATTTCACTGAAACAAACAACTTTTCTTTTTATTTTATGTTTTCTGGCAAAATATTTAGTAAAATTTGGAAATATAGTATTTCTTATTCTCCATGGAGAACCCCAGAATGGTTACTACCATCATTACTGAAAACGAAACAAAAATAGTTCGAAATATTTTGATTATTTCAGATAAAAGTATTTAAGAAGTCATATCTGTCTTTATCATACAACGAAAATGAAACATCAATTCATTAGATAAAGGCCTAAATTGATTTTTTATATATTATATAAGTCTGCACTTCATCACACAATGAATCGTGGAGTAATACTCAATCAGCTGTTCATTCATTAAAAAATGCTCGAACCAGGGCTGTCCTTAGTGCAAAATTTGTCACAATTTAATGCATTTGTGAATAATGAACGATTGTAGGGATAGTTTTCCACTTTTTATAGGTGACTTATCATGTTATAGGTTTCAGACCATGATCATACAAGTATTAAGAAAGTACTGTGAAAATTGGATGGTGGTAAAAAAAATGAAAATCAAATTTTTCTCAAATTTTGATTCAAAATTGCTATAGATGAATAGAAAATGATCTAACTAAGAAAATGAATACCCACAACACTATATTTATTTCAAAAACAAAAAAATTTACAGCCATTTTTCAATTTTATGTAATGTTCTATCACCTGTAAATGAGGGGAAATATGTATCTCATAGGTGAGAAATTGGATAAAGCTAAGTATTTTAGCGTAATTAATCACTCACTGTCAATCATGTGTATGATACTTTTTTATGGAGGACGAGCTTGAGATTCTGGGTGTGAAATTATGGGACTTTTGTTTAGAATGTAGTTAAATATGTGTTGACATAGTGTCATTAGATTATATCATGCTAAACTAGACATCAGACTGGTCGTCCGTCCGTCCGTCCGTCCGTCCGTCTGTCCGTCCGTCCGTCCGTCCGTCCGTCCGTCTGTCTATCTATCCATCCATCTGTTAGCAATTTCTGTCCGGAGCCATCTATCACATTGGTAACTGCAACTTTAATCAAACATTGTGGAAATGTTTATTACTGTTATTATAAAGTTGATGTCATTAGAGTTTTAGTTGAATTGTGGGCCTCGATAGCTCAGTGGTTATGACGGGAGGTCCCGGGTTCGAATCCCAAACCAAGCACGAGGCGTGTCCTTGAGAAAAGTTATTGATGTCAAACGTGCCTCAGTCCACCAAGTTGTAAATGGGTAGCAGCGTTGAAAAACTTGCTGCCTCTCTCGAGTGAGAGCGTGATGATATCTGAAATGAGTGTCCGAAAGCGATTGAATGCGCTACGGAGCTTACGAAGAAAAATAAAGAAAATCTAAAATAAATTGTATAAACTACATGTAGTTAAATTGCTTCAGAAACACAGGAGTTATGGCCCTTTGAAAATTGAATGCAAAATCAAAGTCACTAGACGGCCTGGTGCATTGGGGAAGGGAGATGGGTGGCACCCACCGGCAGAAATTTTCATTTTTTATTAATTTTTGTGCTGGGGGCAGCAAGGGGCCACATCCTTCGCGCATATATGGCGCATGTGCTACTGACAGCTCTTGTTTTTTCTCATTGTATAATAAAAGTTAAACAGTTAAGTATTGAAAATAAATCAAAGATAATAAAACACTTCCGTTCCGAAAAAAATCTACAAGCTCCTACTTTTTCTTGATATATATATAAGATAGATCCCTAGCATTCTCTTTTCAATGAGAATTAAGACAAGAGAATTCATAATATACATGGTGTTATTTTCTGCAACCCTAGCACCTGTTACAAGAAATTCAGGAGTTAGGTGATTAATAGCTCTTTTATGACCCTCCCTGTTGTGAAATTGACCACTTGAAATAATCAGCTACTGATTATAGTACAGTCTGTAATAACACTTCAACAGGAATAGGGAGTTTGCGTTTACTACGTGTGGGATTGCCAGAGAAATTGTTGCATGCCAGTTGCGCTTTCTTATTGGCCTGTTTAATTACCTTGAACGTTTGAGAAGAAATGTATTACATGTACCTTTAATCTAAAATGGGCGCCATTTTGTAAATATTCATGTGCGTGCGCGATATAACGAAAGACTCTAAGAAATGGACATTGGTTTATATACATATTTGTTTGTTGGTGAAATGTGGAAAGGAATATAAGGTAAGTAAGTGTACATGTTTCAAGCACTTTGTATTTTGATTAAATGCAAAACTGCATTTGTTGTTCTTAATATGTACATATACATCCATGTAATCGGGTACATATTGCACTCAATGTCTGCTTCGTGATTATCCTGAGTACATTTTGAAGCAGTAGAAGTCGGTTGTCGAAAATGTGATTTTTAATACAAAAAAAAACGTCTAAAGGAAATTATAATATGATAATGTTATACATATTGTTTGAGCCTAAAATAAGTATGAATAATTATTTTAGGCAAATGTTTCAATGGCAAGTGATGTTTCTCTCGTACATGGATGACGATATAGTGGTTTACGCAATTTCATCATATGCAGGTTTGTTTTTCTTTTCATAAACGATTTTCTTCGCCTCTTATCATAATATCATTACATTACCAACGGACTGCATGTATTTGCATAATTTATGTCTGTATTGATAAAAACAACAGCCGCTAGTATCGTAATTTTAAATATAAACGGCTTTTATTTCCAACTGCAATTAGTATTGTCGCAGCAGGTTAATGTTTGGTCAAATTTTGCGATATTTTATAAAAGGGTTATGTTGAAATGATAAAGCTACACACAATGTATGCTAATGACTTTATATCTGATCTACATATTTTTGTCAGGTTCATGTACAAACGTTTCTTCGGGCCCAGAAAGCACGTTAGACAGCGTAAAAGTCGATCGAACTGCAAGTACACATACGCCCCTGGCGTCAGCAACTCACAGTGAACAGTTAACCACCAACACATTTGTTCCAGAGGAAGTTGGCGTGTCATGAATTCTACTTTTGGAAATATGAACAATAACTGTTAAGAATATCCAGTTGTTTCTGGCACGGACAACAATAATACAATTGCTGTAATTAATGCATTTATACGTTATATTTGTATAGTAATGCATCAAGTATAAACACGAGTTTGACTTGGCAGATTTTGCAATATTTGTATTAAAATCATACGACTTGCTAATAGAAATCACTTGTGTTTTGTTTTACATGCATGTCAAATATTATGTTAAACTTTTGAAACGCCACTATAGATTTTCATGCAGACTTTTTGAAATATATCACTCCTATGTAAACAGAAACATGACACTATTTTACGTGGCAAATATAAATCTTACAATACGTATTTGATAATTTCAGGTATTTGATTAGTACAAGTGATAAATGAATAAATTAGTTGGAAACTTATTGTATTCGTTGACCAATTAAAATCGGCTAATGTAGTAAGGCCGATTGTTTCAAGAATGTTAGCCGAATTCGGTTAGTCTGCCTATGACTAGTTTCAAAACTTGTAGTCCGTTGACTAGCCGAATTCGGTTAAACAATCCGAACCATCTACTGTCGCCTGTTGTGAAAACACAATCAGAAAATAATACAGCATTTTTACAACTGACAGCCGAGTGGCGCAAGTTTAAAGGTACAGAAGTCAAATTCGATTTATATATAGTTAAAGAACCAATCTAACATCATGCAACGTTCTAAAAATCGCTTTTACATGTTTATGTATCCAGATTCTTAACGGAATTTCGTTAAGAAATTATCAGATATTTCATAGATTGACGCCCTGAATGTAACAAAGAAATATATTCTATTTAAATGTGTTATTTCGCTTTAACATGTTTTGTAGCCAGATTCTTAACGGAATTTCGTTAAGAAATTATCAGATATTTCAGAGATTGGCGGCCTAAATGTAACAAAAGAAATATATTCAATTTGAATGCGTGAACTTCGCTTTTACATGTTTTGTAGCCAGATTCTTAACGTAATTTCGTTAAGAAATTATCAAATGTTTCATAGATTGACGGCCTAAATTTAACAAAAAAATATATTCTATCTAAATGCGTGCATTTCACTTTAGCATGTTTATGTATTCAGATTCTTAACGGAATTTCGTAAACATTTTATCAAATATTTCATAGATTGACGGCCTAAATTTGACAAAGAAAGATATTCTATTTAAATGCTTGTATTTCGTGGATTGACAACGAAACTTTGAATTAAATTACCCAAAATCAAGTTAAGTTTAAATGGGAAATTCTTAACGGAATTTCGTTAAGATGTGTTTTTCTCCAGAAGAAAAATGTTCATTTATTCAAAATATTTTTACCAGAAAAAACATCAATTTCGGCGGAAAACGTTTTTCACGCCTCTTTGGTCTGTTTTTGACGTAACTTGACAGTATGGAAATTGTCAAGTGCAAATGGAACGTGTTGTTGTCTACCCGTTGACGACCTTTTATGTATGCTCGCAGCTACGGATCTCAGTACTTTGTAGTGTTTTGAATGAATAAAATTCAGTTTTCAAATAAAAGATATATAAATTCGCTGTTGTCGACTTGCAATGACCTGGAAGTTGTAGCCATGGTGTCTAGATAGATACAAGATGCCAAAAAGTAATGTGAGTTTAAGGTCAACTGCTATCTAAGATACAAAAAGCAAAAATACAAAATGTCATTTAAAATAACAGATGCATAGGAAAGAAGAAGACATATCATAAACAAACTGTGTACAATAAAACCTTTCCTACAAGCAATTTACATCAAGATGGTCTCATAAAAAATAACCCTTTTTTACATAAAGCAGTATAAAAGTACATGTACCAGAAGTATTATCCAATCGTTGCAGTTACGTGCGCATAAGCTACGTTTTGAGCAAACTAAGTACATATTTACAGCAAAATTATAATCTTCATTCTACATAGTGTTTCAGCCATGATTTCTGAGCTAACAGAAATAACGAACCCTTTGCAATAATAGTAAACATCTCCATAAACTCGTGGAATCCAACAAGGCCATTTCTATCCTTATCCGCCATCAGAAACATATTTCGTACAAACAAAGAAGAAGGTTTCAGTCCTAAAGTATCAGCAAACTCTGTCCTCGTCAGCTGTATCTTGGCCACCTTATTGGCTGTTTCTCCGTCAAAATCCGTGGTATCCATGGTATCTGATTTGTAAGCCTGAATGCAAGAGAATGTTCATGTGAGTGATTAATTCCAAAATTGTGTCAAGAGCAAATTAACTGAAGGTTTGTAATTTATGTAAAGGGTTTGAATGCAATTTAGTACCTTAAGTGGGTATGTGCGCTTGTATACTAACTTAACACCAACACGTATTTTCTTTTCATTTCGATAAAAAGTGTTTACACTTGCATTGCTAATAGGGGCTGCAAATGGCACAATATTTTCAAATAACTGTATTTGAAAAGATCGTGTCTATGACAATGTACAAAAGTGTTGCATTTTTGATGGAGATGACAAAAATTCGTTACGAGCTTAAAGCGTAAAGTCTACATGTGTATGAGGTTGAGATAAGTGAACATCCATCCAAATTTCTTACACATCATTTTTCTTTATTAATTACCACTATATGTAAAGATACAGTGTCGTTCATTGATAAGAGACCAGTTCAGAAACAGTATTCAATTACAGTTGCCTTTACTTCCACAACAAATTAATACTTTTATTCATTTCAGAGAGTGTTTTTATCTGTGTTAAAAGTATTGCATTTGTACAATTGTAATTTCTTGATGATATCACGAAATTGACAGCAAGTTTATTAAGTGTACTTCTTTGTTTCTTAACACAAACCTGGAGACAGATAACCCGAACGAACTGTTCAAGCAGCTCCTTTCTCTGGTCCTTGGTTGTTGCATCCTTTAGAATCATGTCTTCTTTCATATCATGGCTGTGTCTGTTAACACCTACTTCTTTTATAAACTTTTCTAGTGCCATGATAAATTCGCTTCTACTCACTTGATCAGCAAATCGCAGTACCTATCGAAAATATACTTTACTATTTTATCTATCTTTCAGACACGATGTTTTTTCAAAATCAAATATATGCAGTGTCAGAACCGCTATATTACGAGCCCAAATAGCCAACTGGTAGAGCATCCACATTACTGTAAAGGAGACCACAGGATGAAAACTAGTCATTTTAAAAAAGCAGAGGATAGAGAGAAGCCGCTTGCCCCTTAAAAAAGGTAAGCACGTTACATAAGTTGACACCATTTTTGTCGCGAAAGAGCTTTGTATCTCGTCATTTCGACAAAATCAACGCGTTTTTACGTGATAAGCCTAGTTGTCAAAAGCACTGGTACAAGCTCAATAAAAATGTCGCATAAAAAATTGAAAGGGAATCAGACACAGTCATGGTAGTTTAAATGACAGCGAAAATTCACATATGCATCCAGAATGTAAAATAAAAAATTATTGTGTGTATATTAGTTGGGTCTATTTCAATAACGAATTCATTTACCAGATCAATTTCACCTTGAACCCGAACCGACATGAGTTTACAACCTTTGTCAGTTGATACTCGGAAATGAATCTTGTCAACAAAGCGTAGATCGATCATGCGAAATGGCTTTCTGCCTCTGTCAGTTACATGCAATTTCTTACGTTCTTTATCAAATTTAATTTTGATGCTTCGTTCGCCATCTGTATCACCAACCCATTCTACAGCTGTAATAAAAAAATTACCATGATAATTGCGACAGTTAACTTCAGCAAAGAAAGTCAATAGTGTGGTTTTGGTAACCATAGCTACCAACATTTTACACTTACCATCGAACATTTGTTGATGGTCAGAAGATTAGCGAAGCACTTTGCAATATGGAGAAAACGGTCCACAATTCAGTTAAAATAAAATATTCTTTTTATGTCTCTACTTGCAACTCTACATGCATGTACTTACCCTACAGTTTTTCAGCATGTCAATAGAACTACAATAAAAATATATCTTCCCTATGTCTTTTCTTTGTCGCTACTTCAAATAATTCAGTTTTAATCTTTAGTTGTGAAGCCATTACTAATAAAATTTCTTGCGTCACTTTGCACATTGATATGCATTCTGTCCCCAACTTCACAACAGTTACTCCGAATTTTAAATATTTCAGTTACAATAGTTGGACAGCAAAATAATACCCAAATGTGTATTTGGATCATCCTCCTTCCGACGTGGAGCCTGTCGTCGTCTTGCTTCTGTCATTTTCCTCTGTTTCCACCGGGCCATAAGGATCATCACAATAATAGTACCTTAAAGTAGTTTACAGAAAAAAATTGTGTATTGGATTACATAGCACTGTCAGTGTTTATTATTTAGCTAATAAACAATAGCATCAATACAAAACTATATTGTCACATGCAAATATTATGAACATAAAAGTATACAAAGACCACATGTAAAAATGTAGTTCATGCCAAACAAGATATTGTCTTATATTGGGAAGTTACCTGGTATGCAAAGCCCAAGGGCGAGGAAGGATAGAGCAAAGGACAGCTCACTACCAGAAAAATAATCGTAATGCTGCAATGTTGTACAATTCTCCAGGATTGGAATGTTATTCAATTGATCTGATGAATCAGCTTTTAGCTGTTCTGGTTGGAAACAAGGATCACCTACAATGTACAAGAATGAGACAGGTTTGAGTTCCAGTTTAAAAAATAACACATTTTTAATAGATTATTTTAATGTAAACGTCATTAAATTGTTTATAGAGGAGCTTTACATGCCATTTTTTAATAGATTTACAACAGAAATATGAACGATATTCATCTTAGAAAACCGATTATTATGAGTAGATTATCTCACATAAATGAATGTTTAACTCGTGTGAAAAATACCCTTGTGCCATCTATAAAAACTAAAAAATATGCACAGTTAAAGGGGTGATTTTACAAGGTGTTCCTGTCCATAATTAACACAGGCATATAACTGACTTACTTGCTATATTAATTACAAATGGATTTGCATTGATATCGTTCGCATTTATATTGGTGACTGCGATAACCACGTCAAGAATATCCGTGTCCCAAATGTTCTGGATTTCTTCGTCGTCAAATAATCTGTTTATATAAAAAAAGTTACTTACAGTTGCACTTTCTGTGACATGAATTAATACGTGTACAGTAAACCTGTCTCATCCGGCACCCTTCGGGACTACTTGATCACCAAGGGATATTGACTAAACAGTGCTGATCATGATCAGGTTGCACGGATCTGCTGTCACGACATATGTTGTACTGGATACAAAATCAAAATCATTTGTCGCCATTAAGGTTAAGGTCATGAAAACACTCTTTTAAAGGTTGTAAGCAGACTGTGTAATAATCTTGAATAACATACTTGTTGTCTCTGTTTTCGAACCAAAACCTGTCTCCATGTCGTATGCGGAGAAACTGTTCTAACGTTATCTTCTGAAACAACTCTCCAGGGCCGTCGGGAGTAGTTTCCAGGATACCACCGCTAAATAAATCTAGGTTGTCCGGAGCGGAACTGTTTCCATATAACATCTGCACTTTTTGAATTTGCTGAAAGATTACAAAAGCCATTGGTTCATGTATTAATTAACAATAGTACACACACATTTTTGCTGTTGAAATTAACTACATGAAAGTCAATCAATGCTCACATATTATATTCGATATCAAACTCGCAATATTAGGTTATTTAAAGGCACCAGCTGTTATGGAAGTTATAACAAATAACAGAGAAGTGTCATCAAGGTGTGTTAATTGCTTTTTGTAATGCTTTAGTATACGAAATTTAAGGCACTTTTAGCAGGAAAAACTTTTGAATTTTCTAAAATGATGGCAATGCTAGGACTGACCTGTCATTATAGTTATATGAAGAAGAAGAAGAAGAAGAAGAAGAAGAAGAACGTTTATTTATCACTTAAACTACAAGTTTCTCGTGATCTCGTATATGTTTGCTCATATAAAACCAAGACTTAAACTTTGTTTGGCGATAATGACTTGACTTTGTTCCGAACATGTTCACACTAATTTCAACGATTCTACATTTCATATTGGTTTTCATTGTCCTTGTAAATAATCAAGTTATATTTTCAAAATGAAGGCATGTATATAACACGCCTATCAGCAAAAAAAAGTAAAAAGTAAATTTTATTTCATGCTAACTAATGAAATACAAAATGTTATGTGTTATATCAGTGAAATATAGAATGTTGAAATATCAATATCAGTCACAGTGTGGGTGATATAGGTCTGTCGGGACTACTTTTTTCAGTGGTGCATATACATAATGACGCTTTTGTTTCGATAGTAAGAATGAAAAAGGAAGAAAATTTGTTTGTTTTGGGTGGATACCAAAGTGATACAATTTTCACAGTTTTACTCGCGCTTTGCGCTCGTGAAAATATTACAACTGTATCACTTCTCGATGAGATGCATTCCATATCCACTCAAAACAAAAAATATCTTTTATATATCAAACGCAATTGAAATTCATAAAAATGGCTATTCCAAACTGTTCAAGGTAATAATTATTTTAAATCAAGATGTGTTTTACGAAATATTACCTGACGCATATAGTAGCCGTTTGTATAAGTAAAAAGCAGCTTGTCATCTGGATGTGGATAGTCTGTATTGTAAATTTTGTAATTATTTATGTCTTCCCAGGATGCCTTCCGTTCTAATCCATATGCTTCCCTTACAGAATTGTAATCCGGAAGTCCGTGGTCACGTGCACGTTGTATATTTATAGCAACAAGATCTCGACGGGAGAACTCCAGAGGTCCAAACAGATGTTCTGAAAATAAAATGGCGTCTCAGTTATCCATTAGTTTTTCAGACCTAAATATGTATACGTAATCGATATGCAAACACAAACTGTATACTATTATAAGAGGGTAGTCATAGTTGGAGAGATGATTCTTTTAGGAATGATAATAAAAAATAAACAAGTGACAGGAAATTGTCACAAAACCAGGTTTTCATTTTCCAGTCTGCTGGCCGAGCGCAAATGTGTTTTTAAAGTTAGCAGATATACGTAATGTGAAAAAGAAACAAAGGTCTTCTTCTATATATTACATATGTAAAAAAAGCAAAGGGCCATAATTCAGGCAAAATTGATCCAAACACAAAACCCAGACAATATGCACGAGGGCACTTGATGACAACAGTTCTGTGAGAGTTTGGTTTAAATATCTTGAGAAATGTAGGAGGAAGTGGGCACGTGACAGTATTCTTTTATATATAACATATGTGGAAAAAATGGAAAAAAAGCAAAGGGCCATAATTCAGGCAAAAATTATAAAAAAAAAGAAAAAAAAGTGAAAGTTTGGTTTGAAATCCCTTGAGAAATGTAGGAGTTGCACACAGAAGAGCATTTCTCTATATATATAACATTATGTGGAAAAAAAAGGCCCATAATTCTGTCAAAAATGATCAAATCACAAAACCCCGACAACATGCGCCAGGACACTTGGTGACAATAATTCTGTGAAAGTTTGGTTGAAATCCCTTGAGAAGTGTAGAAGGAGTTGCGCACAGAAGAATTACATATGTGAAAAAAACGAGGGCCATAATTCTGTCAAAAATGACCAAATCACAAAACCCCGACAATATGCGCCAGGGCACTTCATGACAATACTTCTGTGAAAGTTTGGTTGAAATCCGTTGAGAAATGTAGGAGGAGTTGCGCACAGAAGAAATTTTTTACGCCCGGCCGCCCGCCCGCCCGCCGACATACCTCAATCTAATAACCAGGATTTTTCCTTCGGAAAACCTGGTTAAAAATAAAAAAAACAACGGTTCATTTTTACCTACAGACTGATAGCTCATGTGTTTCCATATGTAGTGATCACCAATGTCTAAGCAAACATTAATCCGCTCATTGGTTCCCAGTTCAGACGACAAAGTTCCTTTCAAAAAGCATGTCGAAAATCTTATGCAATTTCTTACCTCGAAGGTCAGGCACGACTATATGATCTTCCCTCTCGGACCTTGTAGTTGCCAAACCCATTAACATGTTGTCTAGGGCATCGGGTGAAGAGTCCAGAAATTCCTTAAATTTAACAGAACGATTTCATCATACATGTGACAAAATTACAAATAAATCGAAGCTTAAATATAAATTATCAAGAATTTCTAAGAATATTTTTTCCGTTAAAAGGGGCTGTTTTATTGGGTGCAGTTTTGATGAAAATGCGATTCACATTCCGATCTGAAGTCGCATTATTTATAAGTGTTTTGCATATTTTAAGGTCTTTCTGCAGTAAGTATACCGTTCGTCCAGTTTGTACTTGCCTCCCTTTATTTGTTCGTGAAAATTGGATTAAAACGATAACTTAATGTTGTTGTCATTTTCTTCTTCATCATTCCGTTTTTACGACGAAATAACTGGAACATTTAACGTCATATTATAAAATAAAAACAAAATTATTTATTGGTTCTGTAACAGAATGCTTGGCTGTAAAACAAGTTAAATAGCTGGAAAGCATAGAATCATGCGTTCATTTGTCTGAAACGAGTCACCAAACCTGAGGGTTCCAGTAAGCGTTACATAATCGCACGGCATGAGCATTGCCACTACCACCGGGTGTCTTAATCGGTAGAACATTAAAGTTGCAGTCTTTGTCCCTGTAAAATCATTATTAGATAGATCTGATATTGATTATGTCAGACAAGCTGTAATATACTGCCTATTACTGGCGATTACATATCAATATGTCAAATCAATATCATACAAATGGTAATTTGAACATGTTTGCAACTTTTCTCAAATGTATTTTTTTTAGGCTTAAGGGTGAGGTTTATGGCGATGTACAGAAATTTAGCACTGATTTACATCTTTAGGAATATTCAAAGTTACTACTAAAATCGTTGAATATGTTTAACAGATGGTGGTTTGTTGCTGCACGATTACATAAGTGTGTGAACAAAGAGGCTTATTAACTGCCTTGTAAACAGCTCAATATTCATGTAAAAACTGATGTACTAAGCTAAAAGTCTTTAAATTAAAATTTTTATATCTAGATAAATAAAATTCTGAGGCGCTCTTATCTGTCAAAATGTTTAAATACAGTTACATGCAATTTTTCCATGGTGCAGATATTGATAAAAGATATTAACTATTTTATATGTTTAAAACTTCAAATTCTAAATTCTCAGAACATGACTCACGATTTTGTTTCTATACTGTTGACAAAGAGTAGAGTAAGTATATTTTATTATGCAATGAATAATTATAGAAATGACGTCATATTTGGCCGCATGACATTAAAAAAAAAGATTTAATATCCGCCTTTGCATTTATTCACCTTTTGTTATATCTGCGCATCAGAATTCCAAATCGTTGTTAATTGGACGATGAACACCGCACGGACGGATAACGTTTTAAAAGTAAAGAAGAGATGAAAATAAACACGAGTGTACCTTATCCATGTGCCAGGAGTGACTAGAGTATGTCCAAACCTCAACGCAGCTGTCTGAAACTCCTGCGAGATTCCTGGATGTATGTTAGGATCATAGCCTTTGTAAGGATCTACAATACAATGATCGTGTCAAAAGAAGTTTTCAATGCGTGTTAGGACCTTACACTTTGAAAGGATCTACAAAGCAATGCTCGTGTCCGATGTATTTATTTTTTTTACAACGTTTGAAATCGACAAATTAGCTATAACACTAGGAAAACTATTAATGTTTTGCTTCTTCAATTTTTAGATGTAAATTTTATGTCTGCAATAAATTGGAGTATTTATTGTACTTATTAGCGAGTGGCACATTTATTTTGATGACGAACATGTATGTTGTCAATACTTACTGTTTTCGCTCGTCATATTATACGCTGGGATTTCAAAAGCATTTCCATCTTTGTCAATACTTAACCATACCGGTAACCAATCATACATCACTATTTTCTGTGGATAAAGACAAACGACTGAACTCAATCAAACATTATCTTTCAAGAAAGATATCTTCAATATAACATCGTGTTTTTTCAAAGGCTTTTTCCTCGATCATAATTATATCCATACTTTACGAAAGTAGAAAGAGTTGGGAATAACAAACTACAGAGATACTATGTACGGCACTTTTTGTTCACCAAAATGTAGAGAACTAACATTGTTTTGCCATTTCAGTTTATAACACCATACACGCCTTTCAGTTTTCTTAATTTTAGAATGACGATCAAATGCATGTACAGGCTTTCTATGATGGGAAGGTAACTCGCAATGATCACGTCTTTTCGCGAACGTAACTAAAATCTCGTTTACTTTCCCCAGGGAAGTAATACGAGATTTTAGTTACATTCGCGACAATATTCTAGTAGTATGAAATCATTGCTTGAAATATATCCTAAAGGATGATATCTTTGAGCGTTATATCACTTTAAAACCTCTATCTGACTGAAAACGAATCATTTTGATTATATATAAATCATGCAGTACACGTACACAGAGAATATAATGGTCACTGGATGATTTCTGTCAATTCTTGTGCACTTACCTTTGCCCGAACTATTTTTGTTAGACCTAACACATAAAACTCTGCTGATGTTTCGTCGGAAACACGAATACAGAGAAGGTTGAAAAGCTTAAAGGGGCACTCCCTACATCAAGCACATGAGACTCTCGAAACATAGATTATGTGTTCAATGAACGTAAAATGATAAATAAATACAATTTCACAGAAGAATCTATGGCGAAAAATGCTCCATTTTACCACAATTAATCAATACAGAGGCTTTCTGTAATAAATCGCATTCACCCAATAATTGTACAACAACAACTCTACACAGATTATTGAATGATTTACGGTACCGCTAATTTCATCAATAACGGCTGGGATTGCATAGCTGAAACTTTTAGGTTAAGTTATAATGCTTCCAAAGATTCTATTATTTATGTTTTAGAGGTTAGGGGAGACCGGGGCAAAATGATACGCGGGGCAAAATGGTCCATCGACTTTCTCTCAGTCATGACGTAATATTGACATCGGTGTTTAAACCGAATATGTTTTTTCTAAGTCAGCAATATTGTAAAAACATATTACAGATTACAAGTTGTACTGACATTAGTTTAGGTAAAAGTTACCGCCCTTTATTATCCTTACGTCATTTGCAAGATTTTAAAAAGATATAACTCTAACTAAATTGAAATAGGGATAAAACTGAGTTACCTCCCTTTTTCTTCTGCTGCCATTTGAAAAAAGATCAAGGGAGACAAATTCTACTGACTTTAATTTCGGAAAAACAGAGTAAACCTCCTTTTTCCTGGCGCCATTTGCAATATATCAAGGGAGACAAATTGTGCTGACTAAAATTTAAGAAATTTATAGTTATCCCCATTTTTCTGCTCATGCCTTTTGCAATGAAGTAAAGGGAGGCAAATCGTAATGAGTAAATCAACGAAAAAAAACAGAGTTCCCTCCTGTTATCTAGTGATGGCATTTGCAAAAAATGTAGGAACTAAAATTTAGGAAAAACAAAATTCCCTCCCTTATAGCACAACGAAAAGGGGTTATATAATACGTATAGATCTATAAAATGACTATTTATGATATTTGTTGGACCCTTTCAGCTTTATATCAGCTGAT
Source organism: Saxidomus purpurata (assembly GCA_022818135.1). Lineage (NCBI taxonomy): Eukaryota > Metazoa > Mollusca > Bivalvia > Venerida > Veneridae > Saxidomus > Saxidomus purpurata. The sequence goes on along the minus strand of JAFMSR010000018.1, from coordinate 21,090,951 downwards.
AAGTTTTGTTTGACTATTCAAATAGTTCTAGATAAAAACAATCATGAAAATGTTGACTAACGGAATGTTAAAGTAACAGTGTCACATTTTGCTCCGCTTACTGTATCATTTTGCCCCATATCCGTGGCAAATTGTTACATTTGAGCACTGATATTGAATGATCGATTTCAAGTACTTAAAAAAATTCTATGTTAAACACATAGCCAAGACTTGAAACTCGAATGTTCTTTAAAATTAGATAGAAATCATACTGTCATAAATGAATTAAAAGTTCATTTCGAAAATATGTCACGTCTTGCCCCGGTCTAGTTTGGTATAAGTTATAGGCTAGATCCCTTTAGGATTTTACAGATTACCAGTTTTACATACGATCACTGTCTGCGGGAAATAAACTCTCACCTGATGAACTGCTATGACCTTTTTCCTTGCACGGTTGAAAACCTGTTCATCATTTAACTCCGGGTGTTCCTTGTGTACTTGATCGGCAACATAATTATGGTATCGGAACCAAAGCACACCAAATGCCAGCAAAAATGGATTCTCGTTTCCTCGGGGGTTGCCAAGACCTGTAACGGATTGGAATTAACTTTCTACGGAGACTTCCAATAGCTTTACATGTACTAAATGAACAAGAACTAACGTGCATTACCGTATAGTACAGTTTGTATTTGATTTATTATACCTCAATTTTATTGTCAATGTAAAACTCCTATGGACAGAGCAGTGTGTTTTTTTACTGTTACGAGTAGATACCACGTGACCGCTATATACTGTCTTTAGGGAATGCACAGAAATAACATATATGTAATAGATTCGTTTTTCGGTAAAACTATGTAAAACAAACAAATATCACATAACTTTCGTGGAACAGCAATATTGTCAACTCTCGAAGAAAACTGCATTACCCCATGCGACAGGTTGACAGTATTACTGTCCGACTCAAAGCTGTGTGTTATTTAAATAAGTATGTCTTAAACCTTAGAGAGTATATTTTTCTAACTCCTTAAAACCTCTTTTAATGAGATGTTTTCATGATATATATTGACATAAACATCATTATTTAATTCAGTAAACCTATTGACAAAGAATTGTTACATAATATGTACGATCGAGTACTTCCTGAAAGTTTTAATGACGCTATTAACTCAGGTATAAATTACTAATAGGTAAAATATTAAGTATCGGTTAAGGCGATTTATACTGCGACAGACAGAGCAATTTAGTTCGTACTTTGGGACGGCACTGCGTGACTAAACAGTTTTGGTTAGATTTGGCAATTTGTTTTGCAATTATGCAAAAACGTTCGACTTTGGGGTGGTTCCAGAGTTTTAAAAATGTATCAACTGCAATCGGAATGTTCCGATTGGTATGAAATGATGTGCAATATTTGTATAAATGCTTTTAATCAATGTGTTCTATATACTAATTTTGAAATTCAGCGGCCAGTGTCTTTGATAGGTATGTTTGTTGTCTGATCATGATCAGCACTGTTCGCTATTTGTCAATAAATTTTCAGCTGGTTCCCATTAAAACAATTAATAATATTAGCAAAATACTATTTAGTAATTGAGAAAGGTGAACGTCTTGAGTGAGTGGAGAATTATGTACGTACGCCAGAATCTCGCAACAGGTTTCAGATCATGCTCCCGTGGAGGAGGAGGGTTAGCAAAGGGCAACCGAATGTCATTATCCGCTGGAAAACTTTGTGAAATAGGAGTCTTTGGATCCTGTGCTTTTAGTCTGCCTGGATACTCTTCACTTATTTCTCTTATAGCATCTGTCCAAGCTTTTCCAGCACCGTACATCAGGGTTCCGTCAATAAACGGCGTTATTTCGTTGAGCTGGAGTAAAAACAAATGTAAAGCAAATACGTTATATCTTTCAGTATAAAATCTAACGTGTATGAATAATTACCTCGGTCAGTAAACAATGCTAAGAAAGAAACCATGATTTTAACATTTGTATATTCTACATGACCAAAAATTAGTCCATGAATAAACCTCTATGAAGCAACCACCTACCATAAATTGACCACTGTTTATGCACCTATTAACTGGATGCATAAGTCAGGCATATATCACGTAATTAGCGTCCATTGTTTTGTCTGATAAATTTAATATCTATAAAGCATGCATATGAAAATTGATCTATTAATGAGACACTTGCAAAATAATTCTTAATAGTAAAAGCTCATGTTCGTCAGTAATATTGTTGTATAATAAAACGTTTTTTTTCCGAAATGCACGTTGCTTCTTTCGTGACAAGAGATAGATAAGAATATAAACAACATTTTACTACAAAACTGTGGTGCGTTTTGGACGAATGACTTCATTTAGAAAGGTTGCAATATTTGAAATTCTATGTATCGCAAACGTTGTTCAAATAATGATGTAAAGCCGGTTTTTGTACAAATATACTGAATGAAATCACCTTGAATAACCGTGATCGAAAATGGCCGAAGAATAAGCTAAAAAAAAACATTTCACCAAGTAGGTCCCTTGTTTCTTAATCTACGTCATAGATAATGACAACGTACTGGTCTGGTAAATTTGCTTTCCAATGAACTCGATATATTTATTCACGAGAATTTTTAATTTATAATTTTAAGTAGACCATTCAAGTTATGTCTACTTCCTTGTGAAAGAGGGGGTTTTCAAAGCCATCAAAATGCTATCAAAAACGTATGTGCAAATACATTTGCATAAAATAGGTAAACCATAGACACTCTGTAACAGGTAAGCTGTCTGCATGAAAAATGAAAAAATTTACTGCGCTGCAAACTATTATTTCACGATGTAAAATTCTTAAATTCTATAAGCGCGCTTCGTTTTAAAGTTATAATCGGGTCATGTTTAAAAAATCACTAAAATTTGCTAATTAATAAACCGTAGTAAACCTTCTATCTCGACAAGTGTTGAACACAGCCACAAAAAAAAATGTGGGCGCAAAATGTTATCAAAAATATAGGGGGATGGGTATTCTTTACTTTGTGAAAGCTGGCTGTTCCAAGGCAGCAAGGCAGTTATGTCCTTTACTTTTTCATCTGACAAACTATATGCCTTCATACTGTTCCTATATGTATTTAGCTGCAGTGTGAATACAGATTTATTTTAGTACATGTATATAGATCTGACTATTGTCGTGTGCTGTGTTTGGTGGCGTGAAGGAATGTCTATCCTGATTTAATCGTTTGAGGTCTCGGTTTAAATTTCCAAATTAAACTGTCAGTTTTCTTTAAACTTTCTACGGCTTTAGGTAACATTTTGTCAAGTAACGTTAAATGATTGGTTAAATTTACTTTATAAGGTTTCTCGGATAGTTGGCGCTACGTGAACGCAGCGCCAGTATTAAATAGGTTTTCATTTTGTACCATGGTGTTGCATAATCGAATAGGGAGCAGCCAACATTATTATTGTAAATAAAAACTGTTTTATTTTTTAACAAACACCTGTAATGAATAAAAAAAATGTATTAACTGATTACAAACAATACTATACCAAATGCACGTCTTTGGCCGTTGACGTATTCATAGGATATTTGATAACTTTTCCACAAAACTTGAAGGTTACGTTTTTTAATAGCTTTGTTTACGGACCCTACGACCAGATTCATTAAAGCTCATAAAAACGTCTCGGAATATGTTTTGCTAACTTTAAATAATTTAAAGTTTAGATACATATGTCGTCAACGTGAATAATCAATGAAAACCTACTTTAATTACTACATATTAAAGTATAATGTAGGCATTGTAAAAAAGACCGTTCTCCTAACTATGCAATACACAGGGTCTCAATGAAAGTTATGTAAAACATCTTCTCTAACAACTGACCAATAGCAAAGACAAAATTAATCACGTGGATTTCATCTGCATGAGTGCGCGCAGAAAACAACAAACGCACAATCCACTGCGTAGTTATAAATTCTCCTAGTATAAGCTATTAACACCTCTGCTGAATATTTTATTTACTAGTACCTTAATTCATGCTTTATTATCAATGATGTAAGCCCAGATGTTTCTTACTTGATGGTAAAGATGTTTCTAGATAACAACACAAGAGAGTCTGTATATAAAATTCAATTATTGAATATAACATATAACATAACAAGAATATATCAGATTTATCAATGGAAACAAGGTCTTTCAAAAAGTATTATTTGAAAGACCTTGATGGAAACTATGTCTTTACATGTTTTTTTATCATAAAAGAATTAAGTCTTACCAGTACCCTGTTTATTTCTAAAATATATGCTTCCACCTATTAATTAAGACAGTATCATTAATCATTTACTGAGGTATTCAGTGAAAATGCATAGACCTCGCATCTAACAGTGCAGATCTTGGTTAGACTGCATAGATGTGCAGGCTGATCATGATCTACACTGGTTACAAAGACAGAATCATTTTCAGCAAAAAGTGTAAGGGTTTAATCGATTGTAACAGAAATAAACATTTAACATTTACATAAAAATGAACAAGCTATTACTTTTTTAACAAATGAAATTTTCCAACAGAGAAACAAGAAATGCGGCAAGCGCCAAACCAGATTTTCAACACGCCTGTAGAAATTCTAGAATTTAATAATACATTTATAAAAAAAACAAGTTACAAAGTAGACATGAAATAATATACAATCTTTTAAATTACCTCCAAAGATGATATACCTTTACTGCCAAATCAAGTTAAAATCATGAAACAGGATTTTCAAGTAAGTCACTGTGACCTGACCTTGGAGCCAGCCATGCGGAACATGCGTTCTGCACGTCATCTTATGTGGTAAACATTTGTCTGAAGTTTCATCAAAATTCTTCAAAGGGTTGAAGAGTTACAGAGCGGACAGGATTTTCAAGTTAATGCACTGTGACCTTGACCTTGGAGCCAGCCATGCGGAACAGCGTTCTGCACGTCATCTTGATGTGGTAAACATTTGTCTGAAGTTTCATCAAAATTCTTCAAAGGGTTGAAGAGTTACAGAGCGGACAGGATTTTCAAGTTAAGTCCTGTGACCTTGACCTTGGAGCCAGCCATGCGGAACATGCGTTCGCACGTCATCTTGTGTGGTAAACATTTGTCTGAAGTTTCATCAAAATTCTTCAAAGGGTTGAAGAGTTACAGAGCGGACACAATTTCGTTTGACGCCCGCCCATCCGCCCATCCGCCCATCCGCCCGCCATACCCCAATCTAATAACCAGGATTTTCAAAATTGAAAACCTGGTTAAAAAGTTCAGTTGAGATGTAACATGTATTAAACAATCTGCAAAATATGAAACATTTCTTGTTTCATTTTCTGCTCACATAATTACTGATATTCTAAAATGCTTCTTTTAAATCATGGTTCAAAAACATGAGCAGCGCCTTTGATGCTTTGCATCACAATTCGTCTTGTTATTTACCTGTAAAGTACCAGATTGGCCTCATGTGTTACATTTTAACTACTCGTATAATCACATTAAAGTAAACTCTTGGTACAAAATGGTTGAAGACAATGAAAAGGGACGTGAGATACGTAGTCAGCAGGGTCAGACAGACCAGTGTATTCACATAAGGGTTCTTAGTCAATGATTTAATAGTTTTGGTTCTAGTAAGTGATTATAAAGTTTACGTTGCATTAGAAACTACAGGTGCTTATTTAGAACTTTCTTGGTACGAATGTTTATTTGGGTTTCTTTCTCATTTGCCATTCTGATAGGTAATTTATAGTTTGACTTAAGAAAACAGCCTTCTATAGCTGAATCGGCGGCCATGTTGGACGCCATCTTTGACTTATCAGTCCGCACAAAAACTTATCTTTTTATGCCGGTAAACTTCAGCGTCTCCGGAACATTTTGGTATATGACTCATTTTTGTGGCACAGTGGAATGCTTGTTATGATGGTTTGATGTTTTATTAATACACAAACAAATTATTTAATGGAAATCACATATACTTGAAACATACAGGTGTGGTGATACATGGGCTATACAACTATAATAAGACTTATATTAGTACAAGGTCCGTAAAGGACATCAAATGTGTATGTTTTAAATACCTGTGATGAAAATAAAGTTCAAGCGATTGCAGAATATTTATTTATTTAATTAACCCGTATTCTAACATAAACAAGGATACTTTAGCGCAATGAAACTGTTATTGGATATATAGTTTAAATATTAAACGATACTTTCCCATTAAGGAACTAAATGTGACCGGAAAGAAGTTACTTTCGATCCTAAAATCGTTAGACATAGATAACGGTTTCGTTGCAACGTATTTATTTTTAACCAGTGAGCTGTCTAAATGGATACTGCTGACATGTGTTTTAGTGATTGTTTTATCGTGATGTGTCCCCTGTTCAAACATACACTTAATCACAAGACTTTTATTCTATGGTCCGTTTATCATATCTAAGATAACTCAAAGTGAGCATCTTAAGTCGTTCTTATTTTCCTTGTATGGTTGCTGAGTCATAATCAAATGTTTAAATTTAGATCGCATGTGATGGCCGAAGGCCTCGAATAATACCTGTTGTCGTGGATTGTTCGGTGAATACCCTGTCCTCTGATCGAAGCGAGAGCGGAACATCGGCATTTCAATGTTCCCTTTGCCATCAGGATCAAAATTTGGTGTCTTGATTTCTGGCTTAACGGGAATATTAAAAAATTCTCGAGGACACCCTGGTCTTTGAGCATCAAGAATCTCCTCTACCACTTGCTGACCTACAGTTAAATAAAAGTATGTTATAGATATTGGAATATTGTTAATGCTGAACATTACGATGTTGCGTGAGGACATGCAGTCGCCTTATCTCTTTTAATTTATCTGACGATAACGCGAAGATTCCGTGGCAATACTAGTACCTTAAATATTCAATTTTACAGCTTTTCATTGTCCAAAGACATGTTTCGTAAAACTTACCAAAGAAGACCATAAAAGCACTCCGGTTTCTAAGTGAGCCTAGCCCAGGAGGTCCATGATGTCCAGCCAAGCTGATGTCAAACGGGTTTGGTCTGTCTTGTCCTGACGGCATGTATACACTGTCGCTGTAGCCAACTTTACTCTTTCGCAACAAATGGCCATCTGTTTAAAAAACGATAAATGTACATTTACCGCGATATTCAAAGAGAGCCATGTGCTACTTTGACAGGCATTATTTGCAGACGATATTAAAGAATGCAAGGATGACTGATTATCACTTTTGACAGATATGGATGCTGAGTAAATGAAGTTATCCGGCGTTTTAGAGATATATGACTGGTATCTGTTATTTCCCATATCACAGTCATATTCCCCCGCGGTTAGTTTTTTTTATGTTTCTGGAGAAAGTGCCATATACAGAAAGTGTCGTTTCTGAGGCATTCCTGGTTCTTGTACATGCCCGGTGAGCTAATACATGGGATTTTATCTGAAAGACCATAGTTATGTCAGTGGTGGAACGGGGATGGGGGTCGAACCGGCGACTCTTAGATTACTACAGTAGTCCAGAGCACTATCGCTAGACCAAAGTTCCATTTATCCTGCCACAATGGGGTGTATGCCACATTAAATGAAACGGATTGGCCTCATGTGAAACAATAACTTCCTATTGTATCTGTTTAGAAGGGTCAACGGATTAACAAGGAAAACAAAGTACTGTTATCAACCGAAAGACGGTCGAATAAATGCTAATACAACTTTTTCCAATACAGTGTACATAGAGACTCATCTCCAAAACCCCTGGCCAGAATTAAATGAAACTTCACAGGAGTGATTTGTACCAAGCCTAGTTGTGCATGTACTCAACAGATTTCGTTCGAATTAATTTTCACAGAGTTTAATATGGCCCTTCATTCTTGTTTCAAAACAGTGTACATAGAGAGGTTTTTGCACACTTTCTCTTTAAAACACTTTACAAGGCCTGGATAAAACCTCACAAGAGTGGTTGGTACATATACCCATTCTAGTAGTGTTATTATATAATAATTAAGCTTTTCCAATCAAAGGTCTTGTAATATTACATCAAGGTTTATGTCCTGTACAAGGGGTATACATCGTCTTGATTGAACAGATAATCATGTGGCAGAAAAAGTGTCACAGCCAGGGCCAATACACGCCACAAATTTACAATAGGTTTATATAGGAGCGCTTTCATTAACTCGCGATAACATTTTAACTAATACAGTTATTTTAAAATTACAAACGGGATGATAAAATATAACATTTCCCCTTTTTAATGAATATCTGTTTTATTTTTCTGAGATTTTATTTGTTTGGTCTTTTTTTAACTTAAAAACTCTACCCGTCGTTTTACTATTATAATATATAGTAAAACGCCCAAAATGTGACAATTTTAAAGTGACATTATGCGCATCTTACTGCACATAGTGTTTTTTGGTTACAATTTTATAAATGCAGTTGTTGGTTGCTGTGCATTTAAATGTGTTAAATTAATGATTATGCCGCATTAGTATTTGAAATTGGTGCTTTAGATATAAAAAAAATCGGACTGATAAAATGATAGTTGATTGTGTCGTTGTTGATGTTGGTAGAGATTTCAGCAGTGGAAGGGAAGCAACTCCTGCATGCAGTTGTTCTTTTCTTAAATTGACTCTCCCAGTCAAATAAGAAAATCAATATTTGGAAAGTTATTTTTTTCATACTGGTAGCGGGAAGAGTTTGGTGTATTGGGTTAAAAGCTATTATTTCCTCTACGCTTTTGTATACACACCATTTTCAGCTGGATTGTTACTTGAAAAAAATGCGCATAATGTCACTTTAAGTGAAAATTTATCTTCAATTTGTTAAAAAACTATAACACTTATTTTAGAATCACAAACGGGATTAAATAAAACAATCATTCTGCATTTAAGGGGGGTCACTGCTGAAATTCAAAATAACAAGAAATTTTATTGACCCTGTTTTTTATGGAGACTAACATATTGCTAGTTAATTTCTGGAAAAATAATGATGGGTCAATGACTTAACTTTTTCGCAATATTAATATTTAGTGATACACTATCAGATCAAGGTGCTTAATGCAGAATTAGCTAGAATTTTGGTATTATAAACGTTTATGTATGTGGTGTATGTTTCAGAATGGATATCACTTTCTAATCTTTTCTTACGTAGTATATTATACTTTAGGATGAAAAATTAGCGATAGTGGTATTTCTATCATCATCTGAATAAATATTATGCTCCTTATTATTACCCCACCCACTTTACTAAAATTCGTTTTTTCAATTTTTGATAAATGAATATTTCATGATAAAGGAGTAACAAGCTTTTTCAGATATTTTGTCTGCAGTTTGATTAAAACCTTTGTTTTAGAATGCAAAAATAAAAAATGGGGGTCAATGTGCATATAAGAAAGAAATTCAATAAAAACTGACAAAAAATGTGTTTTTTTAGATTTCGGCGAGCTTTGAGGTATGACGGCACATATCTGTAACAAAGAACTGTAAAAGAAACTAGTTATTAATGAACTTTTATATCCTAACAATTCTTCTTATAATACAGTTTGAATTATGTAAATATCTTAAATGGTTTTTGAGAAATGACTATTTTTGTACCCCTACCCCCATTTTTGGCATATGACAAAATTTGTCAATTTAGTCACCAAATGTGAGGTCAAAATATTTTTTCTCAAAAATGTTCAATTTTTTTACGCTAAAATATTCCTATTGTGCCTAAGTTCACTACTACCTAATTGTTTTTTCCAGTTAACTCATCATTTTTTAAATACAACAAATGTAAATTTCCGGAAGTGCACAAATCCAAAACCTCACCAGTGACCCCCCTTAAATGATATATTTTATATAAAAATAAAGAAAGAAGAGAATGGTCTTTTTTTAAGGTTTTGTTTAACAGGTATATTATTTTATTTTTACGATCGGAGCTCGGTTGTTTCCGTAATGCTGGCCGAACTCTTCCGAGTGATTAATCTAACTGCTTCAGGCCATCGATAAGTTTTATAGCCGGACATTACGTAACATTCATCATAATCTTTAAAACGTTGTATATTGGGTTTTGTTTTACATTGAAATACAAACTGGGTGAAAATCTCCAGTTTTTTGTTCATAAAAAGGCAAAACCTTTCATTGAAACCAGATGAACATGATATCGTCTTTACAGCGAAGATCCATGAAATTTTCAGTATAATTATCAATAATATTATTTAGCTTTTCATGTTAATTTGCAACACATAAAAGATTCACTATGCATGCATTTTTATTTCGAAGCACTTGCACGCGATATTTTATTTTGTTTTACATTTTTCATTGTCTCGGGTGAAAGGCAAGCATTCGCTCCGCTGAAAATAGTGTCATTTAATAGGTGTCAACATAGCGTTTCTCCCTGATTCAAAATACACTGATTAAAGCAGTTTACCCTTGAATCTTTTGTCTCTCATTTTACCTCAAAGAAATAAACTTATTATTACATTAACAAAAAGAGAAGAAAACTTACGCAAGGTGTGATCGGTGTGCAGAGTATTAAATGACACCATTTAACAGGTATTTTTCTACTGCAGAAATGGAAAAGTTTTTTCCACATTAAATTCTTATTTCTTCTAAAATGTTTATTATCATTTCAAGCAATGTGGACAGTGTTACAATCCAGCTGTAATTTTGAAGGAAAAATATATTTGACTATATGGTTTGAAACTGAAAAACCACATTCTTTTTAATACATTCAACATCAAGCGTTTACTAGAGATGTAAAATATATTGATATTCTGAAAAGGAAACGGTGCTATTTCTCAACTTTAAAAAACCTACAGAAACCAATAGTCAGTTTTTATCAGATCAGCTATAACTAATAAGGAAATAAAAAAATCGACGTACTATTTAACGTTTTACGTTTTAAAAGCACACCATGCTTTTGCAACATATTTGCCGTGTGCGTCTGTACTTGAAAATCACGAGCAAGCATTACGCATGTGTAAAAGGGATCAGCCGAATAAGAAAAATTAAGTGCACACTAGATTCATTCCCATTATCATGTCAAAATTCAAAATCTGTGACTATTGTCAACAATTACTTCCAAAGAATTCTATTTTCAACCTCTGTTATTTTACATTAGAGTTATTAATGACTGTACATGTGACTGTAATGAAGAAGTGCTCTCTAGATAAATCATTATTATCATTATTTCTATTATCATTATTATTATTATTGATAAATGCGAGTAATGTGAATGATAATGTTGAATATTCTTTATCTTTTGGTAAAAATGGTAAAATTTATGCTGAAGATTATCCCCTTTGCGCTAAAAAGTAACACGCCAAGTTCAATATCTCCCTTAGGCATTTATGACCCTGTCCGTTATTTACGGATACTACCGAACCGTAGTTGTTTCCGTTAACTTCTTATCCCCAATACTTATCGATTGTCTTGACACTTTTTCTGCCGTATGCAAATTATGTACTAGTAAGTAGAAAGTAGAAGGTTATATAATATATATCACGAATTATAATAATTGTTAGGTAGAGAATCTAACAATAATCAGATACGAATATGTTCAAAATACATTCATGTCTGTATAAAAGATTAAAGAAGAATCGAATTAATCTTAGGCAAATTATATATCAAAAGACAGGTATTTGAAATTTAACAATGTAATTCGATCAGGAAGTACATTGTACCTGTACCTTGAACTGCTGTTGCATGCGTCATATATTGAATAAACATGGGTGTTCCAATGTTCGTCATTTCGAACCAGTTCGATAAAATGATAGTTCATGTTTGAATTCAAAGGTTTTCTATGTAAATATAAACTTACTTTTAATACTTGAGGTTTGAAGGATCATTAAACTCAAACTGGCAAATCTTAAGTGAAGTGAGACTAGCCTTCATATAAACCTGCAATTCATGTTTAAGATTAAGAACGTAACTCAATTTAACATACCTATTGCTCCCCAATCTGGATGTATCAAATTGTTAAACCAACCATCCTGCGGGGTTAACTCGAAATCTTCCCCTCTAACGACCGTTGTATCTGAAATAAAGTTTGAAACCTCATGAACACTAAATGAATTAACTCGGACAGCATATAAACAAATCACTGATAGAATAATGATAGAAATGCATGCACTCTATTTACTCTTAAACAATTATAACAATTATGTTGTTTGTTTTTTTTCGAATTCAGGGTGTTTCATGTGTGTTGTTTTTTTGCAAGCTGATACTGATAGTATATATATATATACGTGAAAAATTCAAAAATATGTGCCGGAAAAAAGTTAAATATATTAAAAGATAAAAACACAGTCCATGAGATAATTAAATTATTATTTGAACCGGTTTCGCTTTCATGCTCATCAGGGCAAATATGGCATATATATATATATATGGTCATTTTTTGCAAGCTGATCTACACTATCACCCAAACGTGCCATGTCCCTGTGATTTCAATGGGAAACTCAAGTTACAAAGAATAAGCGCGCAGGACAAACTAGTGCACCGATAGCAAGAATAACACAATTATTAACGGTTTATTGAATTACGTCCTGGTTATGGTTACGACACATGTTTCAAGATAAACAAAGGCATGAAATCTTATAAGGCTCAGTTTTGCAAGTATATATTTGAGTCAGACAGCCAGACTTTTGGCTGAAAGTGCTTACTCCATTTTCTGGTCCAAGCAATTTCTTCTTCAAGTGTCAACATAGGACCACAAATGTAGCATAGACGTCTCGTTGTGAAATAAATGCATGAGGGAGGGTGCAAACATGAGGGAGGGTGCAAACATTAAAAGTAGAATAAAAACATGATGCTTTCAGCCTTAAAAGTGTTCAAGATAGCGGCTGTGACAAGGCTGTCTAGTACTTGGTTCTACAGGGAACGTTGTGACGAGGCTATCTAGTAGTTGGTTCTACAGAAGGGGGCATTGGGCGAGAGCGGTGGAAGGACATAACAACTCCTTCAATACTGATGTTGTACAATCTGGTGTTTTGAACCTCATCAAGTGGCCTCTTGTTGACACGCCCTGTAGGTATAGGAATGACTCACTCGGGACGGCTACAGGGTTGTTGACAATCTTGTAGAAAATGATATCCTTTGCCTTCTTTCTCCGCTGCTGTAGACTCTTTCAGATAAATGTGTTAAGCATGGCGATGGCAGTTATTCTTTGATTGTAATCCCACGAAACGAATGTGGCAGCTCTGCGTTGCACAGCTTTCATTTTAAAAATGTTGACCCGGGTATGAGGTTCACAAACAGAACATGACCGTGGACTCAATTTGCGTCCTGGTGAAGGTCTTTTAACATCTATCTTCAGGTAAATCAGAGACAACCGCGCTGACGTCATCAGAGATTTGCACAATTGTACTGACAACTTTCAATAGAAATCTCTACTATTTTTGTGCATAAAAGCATTCAGAGGAGAGATCTTTATTGGACGTTGACATTGTTCTAGAACAAACCAGTCACACTGGTATTATTTGCTCAAACTTAGTTAATGCACATTACACAGGACAATTACATTCGGTGAACCCACAGGCGGCCATAGTAACGGAGGATGCGAAGAAAACATTTAACCAGTCTAATGCAATAAACGCTTGCAAAAACATTCGTTCTTCTAGCGGCACGACTTCAACCTTCAGTTGATCGTCAACTAATTTCGAAAAGTCATTAAATATTTAGTGTGCTGCAATATCGAAACAGGTTGTGTTTCTGTTATCTTTTACATTTCAGTTAAAAAGAGCAGTTGTTAAAGTGAAAGTTAGAAAAAATGGAAAGATACCTTAGTAACTAATATACATACATGATACATGATCAAATTTATCATTCTTTAGGCAAATTGAATCTTTTATTGTTTGATAAAAGTGTCATTTTTAGTGACTGATAACACCAAAGCAGCATACCTGTTTCGATTCCATGCCTTATTATCAACACTCGCTTATATCGGTAAAAACGAAATCTTCCGTATATTCATTGCAGTGACAATACATTGAAGAAAAAAAACAAACATAAAAATGATAAAAAAACTGAGGAATATTTTGTTAGCTGTCAATATTTCTTAAATGATTCACTGAACGTTAGAACTTGATTATAAAACAGACGAAATGGTGACAACAAACGAAGGAAGTGCGCAATAATATTATCACCTCAGATACATGTACAAAAATCGTCGTAAATATTTAAGCCTTTTTCAGTACAAAAATTAAATGACAACGACATGCATTTTATCATGCTATATTGACGCAAAGTTTATATACCTTTGAATAATTTAGCAAACTTGTATTTCAGTTATTCAAACACATTAGCTGTAGTACCCGCTTCAGGTTTCCGTTTAGGTTATAAGTTTTAAGCAAAAACTTACATAGGTGTAAAGATTACATGTATTATAAACTGTTTTATAATTAAATTAACCTGTTGAAAATTTCCTTTTTGGTATCCGTGCCATATTACGCATTTTTGATCTGCTTTTTCGAAAAGTGAGAATTGTTGTTTTAATTCTGTTTTGCGGAAAGTGCCGATTATCATAACCCTTGACAATTATGCTAGTACTGTTCGCTACCAAGTCAGTATATTTGACCGACCATCTCTTTAATCAATAAATAGCACTGTTCAAATTGAAAGGACGTGATCGTTTAAGACATTTTGCAGAGTAATGATTAAGCTTCACTAATTTCCAGTGGGCGTTTATATGTTTAATCACGACACGTTGAATGTCAATATATATATTTAACATTGAATCCTTCTTTACCAACTTTATTTTTGTAAAGAAGTAAACAGTTAAGATTTGGAGCTGTGATACGGGGTGTTTTGTAAACCACTTTAGCCATCAATGATCTCAATATCTTTCAAATAAATTTTAAATTTGGACAGTGCATATCATGATCAGGTTGTGCTCTGGTTTCAAAATTTGCTGATTCATTTGTCACAGGCTTTGTATAAGTTAAATATGTGCCTCATTCTTACACATAAAGTAAATTGCTCTAACTAATGATGATTATAAGTTTATCGATCATTCTGTTAATCAATGATTAAACTTGGAGGTGCTTATCGGAGCGTTCTAAACCATTGATGTTAGATCATTGATAAATAAAATGCTTTATACGGCATTCAATAGTCAAAAATATATCTGAATAAAATTCAATACATAGTACAACTGTATACATTTGTTATTACAATTAACGTAAAAATATGACCAACTTGCTGTTACAGAATGGCAGACACAAAGAAAATGCTTCTTCAATCATATAGGTAATCATAATACATCATTACTTTACAAAATCATTTATTAAACTTTAAACCAGCGAAGTTTAGGTCATTTTCGTTTTCTCTGTTACTATAGACATTAAGATATTAAAAGTTGTGTATATTTATTCAATCAGTAATTGTATGAATGGTATAGTTTAAAAAAGTTATGACAAAATTGTTTAAATCGAAATTCACAGTAAAAAACAAAAAATGTTAAAGAAAGAGATTTCTTAAATCACTTACATTTTCCAAAAATGCATAGATAAATCCAAAAAGAGGTCCAGTATGTACGTTTTAGTGAAATTAAATTATTTTTCGAGCAATGCATGGTAAGAAATGTTTAAAGTTAGTGCGGTATAGTACACAACGTTATGAATGAATAATAGCGAGCGTGCCCAGATTTTATGTTAGAAGACCAGGAAGTTACGGTGCAGTAATAATGCCATGATACCATTGGTCCTGGGCGTTACCGTTCGTGTTAAACGTTAATCTCGTTGCGCAAAGCCCTGTTTCATTATGGAACGCCATTGTTGCCTTCCTGCGTCAGTTTTGCTTATATACAGTGGTTATATGTTAGTACATACACCAGATCTTTCAAAGTTTTCACAAGATATGTCAGTCTTATAAAACATTTACAGCATGTTATGAGCGATCTGCTATTTTTCGTGTGAATTTATCAAATTAAATTGCGTCATAAGATTTTCAATCCAAAAATGTTTTACATTCTACATGCTATTTCATTGGCGGCTAAAATGTTACTAACTTCCGGTGAAAAACGAGCTTGATATACATGTCATCAATCTTGTAGTTAATTAACGAATATATAGCTAGCTTGTATGTTCACTCGCAAATATAATTGCTTGTACTTGTAATTGGTAGTTCAAGTGTTAATTCGCCAATGTACAGCCAGCTTTTAGTAGAATATTCACAAATACACAGCTATTTTGTAGTTTAGAATTGAGATGTTTATTTAAAATATAACAAGCTGTAGTTGGTAATTCAAATGCTTATTTAGTTTATACTACGAGTAGTTTATTTTAGCTCGATTGTGAAGAAAGCTTGTAGCTTATCAAGTCACTCTCGAGTCCGCTTCCTGGAAAAACCAGTACTGGTTTCATATGAGGAGGTACGGTTAAACTTTTATGAGAATCACCCAACTGAAATCATTGACATGGATAAAAAGAATGAAAGCAATGCTATTTATAATATAGATTTATATAATACTATGTAATTAAGAGTTTTAAAAATAACCATGATGTCTGCTACTTTACATAAATGTCATTAATCACAAATAAATTTTTACACACATGTATCATTTTTGCTTATCCGTGACTGATAAGTTTTGTTTGGTGGTGCCGCAACACATTTATAAACCGAAAAATCGATATTGGCGATTAGCACTCGTGATTTAAATAACTACGCATTCGAACTCCTGATTGTTTTTTATTCAACAACAATATACAGGGACACATTTATTATTTCTTAAGTCAAACCTCAGAGTAATTCATCTGCTTAGTACGTATTTTCAACGAAATTTCGTGATGTCAAAGGCCAAATCAATTAAGACAGATAATGTCAATGACATTGTGTAAGGCAAAGATAAATGTAAAATATTAATCTAAAGTATTGAAGAAAGTTCCGTGTACTTCATAAACCTAGACAAATTGTCATCAAATGTTCATTCAGTGTTTAAACATAGGGAAAATTTATACATTTCCTCATGCTTACTTACAACAAAGACAAAGGAAAATAATTGAAACAGAACAAATGAGAATGTAAACTACAGGGAAGTATTCAGCAGCCTTTCCCATTAATCATATACCGGGAATTGGTATACTGCGTATAGCTGATCAAGATATTAACGGAAGCAAAAGTACTCTTAAGTACAGCACTAAACAATAGATGGAAAAAAATGAAATTCATACAAATTCAGGATAGTTAAACATAGATGACACTACATGGTGCTTTTATCCCCTGCCAAAGGTAAAGGGATATTGTTTTGGCGTTGTCCGTCAGTCCGTCCGTCTGTCCGTCCGTCTGTCTGGAGTCTTCACTCAAGAACCAATGAAACTTAAAATAAGTGTACAATAGCACAGTGCCGCGTTTGTCAAGATTGGATTAGTATCTCCTGAGTAATTGCCCTTTAATTGTTATTTTCTTCTATATTCAATTTCAATATAAAAACATTAAAATTCTATTTCTCTGAAACCAGTTATCAACATTAAATTGTTATTGGCTTAAATAATTTAATGATCATGCTTTCTAATATCAACCCCCTATACTTTCTGATTTTTTTTAGAAATGAGGCCGCTCAAGGGCGTGTAGCACTTTTCTTACATATTCTATTTAGATACTTAGAAAGTTTTGTTTTCAGAAAATAAAAGAACTGATTTAATCAAACTTACAACTGCGGTCTGCATCACTGTAAGATGCAGAAAAAGAATTACCCCTTGGAGATGAGGCCCCAATTGGGCGGTGAACTTTTTAGAATGCTTTTTTTCTGAAAAGGCTTGTCAGAATTTGATTTTATTTGCCACAAATAATCAACTTTGAATTTTCTTACAGCAGAAAATTTAGGAACTGGATTTTTACAGAAAAGAGGCCCTTAAGGGGATGTAGTGCTTTTCTTACATAACTATTCTATATAGGAACTTAAGAATTCATGTTGTCTGAAAGAAGTAGACAAGTACTGATTTGATTTAACTTACAACAATAAGTTCTTTATGACTGTTACTTAAAGAAAAATATCACCTATTTGATGATGCCCGAGTGGGGTGTTGAAATTTAAAAGAAATTGAAACAGGCAGAGCAATACACGTTCCAGATCTTTTTTTAGCTTGCTTCATTTGGCGGGGGATATCTATTCACTGAATTTCATTGTTTTATTTATATTTATGTACTAGTTTCGCTTATAATAAGCTTAAGTGAAGCAGTTGGCAAATGTAATGTACATATATAGCATCTTAATTTACCTTGTAATTCGATTTATGTCTTATATGTTGACTTCACAAAATAAAGTTGATATTGTTATTATTATTATTATTATTATTATCATAACTTGTATTTCTTATGCCACCAAAGGTGGGCATATCAAAATCGCACCGTCCGTCCGTACATTTGGATACTTAGGTGGCTACAGGAACAATAGGTAACAGTAAATACTCTTTGATGTCATTCATTCCGTAAGCTCTCACGTGGCTATTTTTTCTCTTACGTGGCTAAAAGAACAATAGAGAGAACAATAGAGTAGCGACATAAGTATCCATATGTGGGTACGTCCGTCTGTGAGTCCGGTATTCCATTTTTTCGTGACCGGGCTGTATTTTTGTCATGCATGAAGGGATTTTCATATAACATGGTACAAAGTTTACTTTGTCTGTTCTGAATCATGAAATGTGGTTCCTTATATACACAATTTTTAATTATATTTTCTTAATATACCCGGAATGTTTAAATACTTTTTCATTTGAACGGTTGATTTCCCACATTTTGTCAGAAAATCGATGTCTATGACATAAGCTGTCAGCACTACACAGGCCATAATCACAAGATTTAAAGACTTTATACTTTTGCTCACGATTTAACAAGAAGATGCATGAAACAAGACAATGCCGTCTAAACTGTATTGGACAAAAGTAAGGCAAACAACAATTTTGGGTAGCATTAAAAATATCTTGTTGTATTAAAGATCTAATTTAATCGTCATAAATAATTTTCACAATTGCACTTTTGAAGAGATTATTAAAAGGATAGAAAGTCGGCCACTGATTTATATTCCTACAAATAATTATACTTGGAACATTGAATTTTTACTGAAAAATGTTTTGAATCATTTTGACTATCCTACCAGAAACTGGTAATATAGATATTCATCTCTTATGCAAGATTGTTTTCTGTCGGCTAAAAAGAGAAATAGTTTAGTAAAAGGTAATTTTTACATTTCTATTTTTTCTCACTCATTTATTGTACATAAGCGTTTTTACTTGGCTATAGTGGAGTATGTCCGATTTGAAGAGCAATATAAAATTATTTTGGACTGTTTATTCTGCCACATGTGTTACTTCTATAGCAATCCTTATATTTAAGGGAAAAGAACTTCAATTTTAATTAAAGAAAGACTTTCATGTGATTCATATATTTTTTTATGCCCTGTATCTTATAAGCTTGACCCGACCAGATGTGGGAAGATAACACATCATGAAGAATATGGAGTCATTGCCAGGGTATAATTACAAGTCCTGCTGAGGTGTTTATTATTAGTACAATTATTTGCTTTTTGTTTTTTCTGAGTCTTCCTGGAGTAAACGGATACAGTGTAGATAAAGATATCATCCATGATTTCATTTTCGGAAAGATTAGACACAATATCCTTGTTTCTATTTTTGCAGTAAAACCACATGAAGTATTTTCTTTCATTATTTAATATGTCAAAAGTTTGAAGGGGTTGATGCTTAAGTACACTGTCACAAACCAAAATAACTATGAATGTATATTGCAAAATGAAGTCAGTACAGGATGAAAGTGTCACTATAATATAAAACACTTGGTGGTGACAACAAAATTAAAATGGTTTGAAAGTTGTACATTGTGTATGTATATAAGAAAATTTACTTTGTTAACTGTATGCTGCTTCTCTTCTTTGGTTATAAAGCGTTACTCCTCGTCCCCTTGAGAACGAAGAACTAGGATTGACAAAAATGTCACATACAATACGCACGTGCCATAACACAGTGTAACATCATCTAAAAATGGAAATTAGATCATATCTTCCCCGAAATAAGGAAAGAAACTTGGTCAACATGAAGTTCTAACGGCGTGGAAAATGTTATTTGCAGCAGCACGACTGTGGTTGATAACTGATGCCGCGACACGTGGGCAGGTGTATACGTATCTTCAAACTTAAGGCAGACGGATCACTTCTTGCAACATAACTTGTGGTAAATATATTTCATGCACGGTAATAATCAAAACTTTAAAACGAGGTGTTTTTTTTAAGTTTAACATTTGTTTTCATCAGAAGCACTTAGGCCTAATGGTCCTCGTTTATAACTTCTTACTGACAAACGTTATTCTGCACAAGCTTGCGTACACTTGTCCTTGGTCTAGTTTATTAACTTAACCGTTTTTCCGTACATGTAATACGATCTGCCAGATACTAACATATTGTCTAACTGTGCGTTGGTAGATACGAATTAAAGTATGGAAGGACCAACTACTGAACCCGATATTTATACATAATTATATTATGCGATTTAAAGGCTATACGTAGATTGTTATGCAAACAATACATGTCTCAGGTGCATTCGTGTAATCGGATAGAGGGAATTTCGGTCAAAGTTATAACCATGTTTTGTTTGTAAAGGAAATACCCGTCAAGGACCGTCACAGTTTATGAAATACAAAAACAAGGTTTTTACAAAAAAAATCAAAGGCTGTGAGCACTGAAGGCCTTGGGGCTATAGAAACCCCTAAAAACAACTTTTGACCTTCGTGATTTACACTGAACCCCAAAGCGCGGGTCGAAATGTCCTAGGGCGGATAGAAGACACAGAAAGGTTCACAAATATATGGGTGGCAGAAGTTGTTTTATTATAAAGGGGGGGGGGGGGGGGGGGGGGGGGGGGGGGGGGGGGACGGGAGAAATAAAAAAAAAAAAATCCCATGGTCAACAATATCAATTGTTTGAGAGAACAAAAAATCAACGCCTGTTCAACTCAAGCGATATTGGAGTGGTCGAAAATGTGGTGTACCAAGGGCAACACCTTGAAACAGAAATAAACAAGCAAACCACATGAAATACGTTTCACTCTGAAAAACTAGATCTTTGAAATTTCCGGAATGTACGTCAATTGCTTTTTTTTAAAGAAATTTATCTTAGGTAAATGACGTTCGTAAATACAGTAAGTTGTCAATGCTACTGACAGAGGTTTTAAAAAAAAAAAAAAAAATTTAAAAAGAATTTTGTAAGTTTCCGTAAATTTCCGTAAATTTCGTACTTTTGGTGATATGATTTCCGTAATCTTCAAAAGGGGGGGGGTGGGGGGGTTTTTGTGTTTGAGGGGGGGGAAGGAAAAAGGAAAAGGGGGGTAGGGGGGGGTTAAAATTATAGAGATTTTTGTAATTGTTTGAAGTTGTTTGATTGTTTTTAGGGGGGGGGGGGGGGGGGTGTATGAGATTTTGCTCGTATGGACTTCAAGGGGGGGGGGGGGGGGGGTTGGGGGGGGGGGGGGGGGGGGGGGTTGGGGGGGGTGTGAGGGGGGAAATGGGGGGGGGGGTGGGGGGGGGGGGGGGGGAGGGGGGGGGGGGGGGGGGGGGGGGGGGGGGGGGAAGGGAAAAAGAAAGGTATAATTTAATTAAATATATTGTTAGGGGTGTGGGTTTTTTTTTTTTTTTTTTTTTTTTTTTTTTTTTTTTTTTAAAAAAATATTTTTTATTTTTTTTTTTTTTTTTTATTTTTTTTTTTTTTTTTTTTATGGGGGTTTTTTTTTTTTCTTAAAAATAGATTTAGCTCGCAATGAGGTCACCAAGGGAGGTAATTTTTACAATACATAGTACCCTAATTTCGGACATAGTCTACATGTTTTCTCCTCTGTATCCGTTGTTATGTTTCTATTCAAACAGCAAGTAGTCTGTAATTTGCAGACTCAAAATAAATTTACATTCCGGGTTCATGTGCTTCTATAAGCCAATAATGTGATGTCAATGTTTGTTAAAGAACGAAAAAGATGAAACATGCCTGTTTTGGTGGACAGATAGTTCCTCCCTTTTTCTAACGTAATTATACACATTTTTGTTGAGCTGTTGCTGTTAAAGCTTTGTTGAAATCAAACGTTTGAAAGATTGACAAAGACGATCCACAACAAGAACAAATTCAACCGTTATAAAACAGTGTCCGAAATAAAGGTACTCCGAATTAAAGGACCGTAACCAGTATAACAGTTTCATTCCTTTTGAACATAATTGAAAAGTAACAAAATCTTTTTTGATGACCCCGTAGCCGTTGCAAGGAAACGTATATTTGTTATTTAGTTGTACTTTTATCTTTATAATTCAGTTATTTGGTGAGAATATATCCCGTGTTTTCATCCTGCCAATAACATATATGACTAACACATCATCAAGGTTGCCTTAAGTTTATGTTTTCTGATGCAACGTTTTAAACAAAATGGTATTTGCTGGGAAATATGAATTGAAACACCGAAGTCGAAGGAGTTGAAATATTAAACTTTATGAATGACTAAGTGGAAAGTCCGATTAAATCCTGTTTCATACCATGCTAAATGTCAGGAAGACGTGAAAAGTCATGTTGACTGAAATTTTCACTTTTCACTAAATTTGGACATTTCATCTGCAACAATCAAGTTCTATGCGTTTGAATCAACAGACGTCACGTGACATTTGACACATAACCCTATATGTTTTATTTAACTTCTGTTTAGTGTGGTGACATGATTTGTCGTTTTGCGGACTATTTTAGTAACTGTTTTTTAATTGAAAAGGCGGTGTTTGCACCACTATCGCGTGCATAGAAAACTGGTTTAAAACCACAAAGCAAGCATATTCCATAACTTCATTTAAATCAAAACGATTTTCATCAAACACATTTTCGAATTACTTCCATATTTTCATATACTTCGAACTTCTGAAGATCATTCGAGACTATCTTAAGAAAATATATATTGATCCAGAAAAGCTTGCAGAAAAACTATCAATGGCTCAAGGTAGTCGGGGCATCGTGTTATTAAAATACAGTCGTTCGTGAAGGTGATAGTATTAGGTTATTTAAACATTGTACTGTACAATACGGAGATATATTTTGACGAGTACCCAGCTGAGAAAACCATATTGGACGAGCCGCTAGGTACGAGTCCGAATATATATCCGTATTGTACTATACAATATTAAATAACCTTTTATATCTACATGTATTTTATTTTAGTTTAAATTAAAAATGATTCACTGAATATTGTATTTCTGCCTTTTCCTCGTTTTTGTGTTTACAAGCAAACGACAAATAATCCTGATTTCAAGACGCTTAAACAAACTCTGTACATAGAGCGCCTACTTCACCCGATTTTCATTCGGATCATTTTCGCGCGTTTCGGGCTTTATCGTATGTTTTAACATCTGTTGAACCATCCAAATATGGAAAAAATACAGGATTTCTTGTACGAACGTGCGTCCAATATGGTAATATATTTACGGTCACGTGTTGCAAATAAACGTTCACGATTGGATAAATAAAGTAGATATAGAATAAAATGTTTTATTAAACTTAGTTAGATTCTTCCATTTTTCATGCTATGTGGTCGATATTTAGAAATTACTCTTTTAACACCAAATGAGCCGTTATGTTGGGTGTAAGAAGGAGAAGGTTATAAAGATTGTTTGCAAGTCTAATGTTTTGATTTACACGAAGTTGTAGAAATTACAGGCTAATTGCTTTGTAGTTGGATTGATGCCTCAATTTTCAATTCAAAAAAGTGGATATCAATTACGTTTGCAAAACAACAATTGTACCTCGTGAACATCATGCAAAAGAAACCACAAACATAAGTTTAATTTCTTTAAATATAATGATAGTGTTACCTCTTTACAATCTGGTTTTGATCCTAAAAGCTTTACGGTTAATCATCTCACTTCAATGTATAATACAATTGTCAGACTTCGGATGAAAGCAGAGATTAGAGCCGTCTACTTTAACATACCAAATTTCTTTGACCATGTATGGCACAAGGGCCTTATATACAAATTACAAAATAATGGTATCTCATATCTTATCGTAAACAAAAATAAGTCTACTCTGGCACTTTCTCTGACACGGTTATCATTCCATGGTTAGAGTCGCTGAGAAATCACTGTAGCCTCTCATAGTTCGAGGGTCATGGGTTCGAGCCCTGCTACCGACTTTTTTCCTTTATGTGAGAAAGTTGGCACTTACTTACGGAGGATAGGAATACAGTACTGGTTCTTCCAAGGAACGATTGCTAGGTAAACTGCCCGCCCGTTAAAATGACCAATACAATCATGAAGTCCTTCAGGATCTTCACCATTCGCCATTCTATGTTAAATTTTCAGATCAGTGTATACTTCTTTAAACAGCTAAAGGCCTCATTGAAAGCTTGACAAGTCCATTGGTTAGGGTTAAAGACGTTCGAGTCCCAGTGTGGTCACGACCGTACTTCCTCATATGACACCGGTACTGGTTTTTCCAGGAAGAAGACTCGAGAGTGACTCGATAAGCTATACGCTTTCTTCAAAATCGTGCTATAACAAATTAGTATAAACTAAAGACATGTAGTTCGGATATATTCAGGCTTTCATTGAAACCAAAATATCCCTTGAAAGTCGAGATGTTCTCATAAATTTATTGGTTTATCAGTTTCAGTTCCGATATTGGGGTAAAACAAGCGGATCCGAGCTCAAGTTTGCTTTTTTTTATTTTTCGTCAATGGTATCATATAGACAGTATCAATACATGTGTAAAGAGAAATTATTTACAGCAGATGGTGTAAAAATATTTGTGTTACATTTCGCAGATTTGCTAAAACACCAGACGCTCTACAGTCCACGCTGAATGGCCTGAAAGGCTTGAGAAATATTGTCATACATGGGACCTTAAAATTTCAAAACGGGGAAGAAACAATCGTCAAAATTTCGTACTCTACAATGATATTCTGGAGGTAGTTACCTCTTTCAAATACTCAGGTATACACGTGGTAACGGTCTTTATGGTGAAACTGGGCGATACCTAATGAAAGTTCCTTGACACTTAATAATGATACAATACTGGATTGTTCTTGATAATCTGACATCCCGTTCCGAAAAAAACAATTATCGATTACTTTTTAATGATGCAGAGAAAAAATTAAGGACACTTGAACTAACTGGGAATATGAAATCAAAACCAGTCTAAATAATATTGGTATGTCAAATACTTGGAACACACAGATTTCAACCTCAATAAGTTTTGTGTATTAAACAAGGTGTATTAGACATAATATAAGCAGTCTTGGTATGAAAAAATAATACCTCAGAAAGACTTTACTCATACAGTTCATTCAAACATGATTTTGGTCTCGAAAAGTATGTGTCTTGTATTAACGAAAAGAAACATAGATACTGAATTGCTCTTGCTAAAGTTATATTATCTTCACACTTCCTACAGAAATAGGAAGACATTCGGCCATAGGCAGAGAAGATCGTAAATGTACTCAATGATACATGAAAGTAATAGAAGACGAGTATCATTATTTACTAATTTGTCTAGAATGAATCTTAGAAACCCAGAATTAAAACCATATTTTTGCAGATGGTCAACTATCAACAAACTTATATCACTCTATTAAACAACTTTTTGTCGTTCTGATGCCAGTTATAAACCACTCAGGTCTCCGACATTCATGCTTAATTACTGCGCCTCAAAACTCCAAATAATTGTTTATTGTTCAAATATTTATTTTCATTAGCGCAAATCTCTAGAAAATTCCAATTCCATATAATTGTAATACATGATAGAACACTATATGCCCCTAAACGATAAAAAATACATTTGCAGCACTTCGTTTTATCAGCAGCAACTTTACCAGCTAGAAATTCGCGCTTTTAATAGTTTAACACAACCAAAACCACTTCTTACAACTGTTTTGTCACAAATACGAATAATCATGTCTTATTGTAAACAGTGGAATCAATATTATATTGAACATCTTATGTACATGTTTTATCACAATTTAAGCCAAGTCTTTGAGCGCTTTCATAACATTTTCGGTTTATCTGAAGTAGGCTGATCGTGATGACTTGGGTCTACGTAATGCCCATCGTCAATTAGGTATGTTACGTATTTCTGCGTACCGTACACTTGTCTTTAGTCTCTATATTAACCTGTTCCATCCTAGGAAACACAACTCGGAAACTGAAATTATAGATGAAAATGAAACCATTTAGCACATGGGACAGCGTGTGTGAGACTCTTAGTTCATAAAAGACCATTACATTGTCTCTGGTAGCAATCCGTTTTTTATAGATATGACATGCTTACAATCTGAAAGTTTTTCCCAAGTTCAACATGTATACATGTAATAAGGTTAGGAATATACTGGTGCTACGACTTGTTAAAGCGAAAACAAAACTATGTACGAATCTGAATGAAATGCCTTACAAATACGTAGTCATTAAAATGCTATTTTATGTTATGTGATACATCTACTTATTATTTCTTCTTTACGAGATATCAATGAAAGCTGCAGTGCTAAGCTCGATAGATAGATTAAATTATATCCCATTCTTGCAAAAGCTTAGTGAACCCTTACGGAATGTTATTAAGGCGTATTAGAGTGGTCCCCCTTGGATTTCGATTAAAATCTGTTTCTATTTTCTCACAGACGTCGGATGGATAATCTTTCCATGTGTCACCATCTTGCCACATCCACTGTGCCCTCTGTGTTTGTTGCGGACCTGAGAAATAAAATGAGTGTTCCCATGTCTATCATTCATCCAAACAGATTATCGAAAGTATATAATTAGGCGTGGTCTGTCTTTAAACGCTGTTAACACACGAGTGAACGCAAAAGTGGTGTAGGTGTATTTGGAAATAACAGATACAATAGGCCTTTTGGTTAGTACTCAAACAATTCATGGTTATTCCAGATATATTCAACGAAAATGTCAAGTGAAAGCGGAATAAATAAAGTAATGTAAAATCTATCTAAAACAAGTGACCACTTGGGCGTGGCTAATTTTCACCAAAGGAATATAAATTGAATAACTTGAGCAGAGGACCACTGGGTGACGCTACACGTGACTTGTGTGAACTCAATGCCATATGGTATTGAACAAGAAAACATCTTCTTATGCAATGTGATCCCCAGACATGCTTTGAACAAACTTGATAGAGGACCTACTATACCTCGCTACACACCAAATTGGCTAGGCTATAGGCCTTAAGGCCTCTGACAAGAATTTTATTTTAAGTGTTGCTATATTTCCTAATCAAACATATGACCCTCGGGCGGGGCCAATTTTGACCACAGGGGGCACGCATTTAGCGAACAAAATATCTAAGCTCTGGATATTGAAGGTATAGAAAACAATATTATTTTAAATGTTTTACGTGTTTATTGCAAAAGCAATCACAATTCTTCACAGAATGGAATTATTTGAACCACTGTGGTAGATCTTCATGCATGAAACATACCTATTTCATTAAAATTGGCATAGCAGTTTAAAGTGTCATTTGAAGGAAACGGTGGTCGGACGACGTAAGAAAGACGGATAATGCAAACATGTATAAGAATCCAAAAAAGTGCTTGCTTTCCATTTTCATAAGCTTTAAACAATTAGTGCAGGAAAAGTACATCGCAACAATGGGTGGTTCCTGTAAAGAGGTAATGTAATAACGAAGTCTTAACGAACTAAAAATATTACAATGTTAGTAACCTGCACTGCAACTCACCTGATTGTTTCATTAAACCCGTTTTAGGTTTGGCTCCACTGTTCGCCATGCTGTTTTTCAAGGAATCGTGTGTTTCACTTAACCCTTGCTTTACGTCTGAAACTTTCGCATTTGCCGCATTTCTTCTGTTAAGTATATCCATTTGCGTCATCTGTTGACTTTGGTTTTCATTTGATGATAAAGCATTCAGTTTTGCCTTTTCACCGTTTGACGTCTTCCCCTTGATTTCAGTAACATTTCTTCTATTTTTATCTGTCTCTCCTGCATATAAACTAGCGTTTTCTATTGGCCTAGCAGTTGCGCCCTCCACTTCCGCTCCATTAGAACTGACACAATCATAGATTGATATGTTCCTTTTATTCATTTCTAGCACTCGTTTGTCTTCAGATTCGTCATCACTTGGAATTGTGTACTCAACTTTGGAGATGTCTTCCATTCTTTCTGAATCATCAACTCGACCACTTCTAATAGAAAGCAACTTAGGACTTTACAAAAACAATTTATGCTGTTTCAACTTTGGCCTTATTTTCTTAGCACAATAAAGCATGTTTGCACAAAAAACCTTACCTTCATCGCTTTAAAGCAAACAATTTATCCAAAAAAAAGAAGATTTTTTTTATTAAATTTGCAATTTTCAAAAAATTGATATATTAATGTGTTGGATACATGTTGTACATGTCTGTATGACATGAAAACATACTACATTTTGTATGTATGTCAATATTTTAGATTTTTTACTTTTAATTGACAGTTGTATTGTTACCATAAATACCATTTCATTAATCTTAGAGTGTTTGTCAAGTATGTGTTATTTCGTGTATATTTTAGAATGATTGATATAATTATGTGCCCTTTTTTTCTTCTATTATTTTTCTTTCTTGTTTTATTATTTCGTTTGCTGTTAAAAGGCCACACTGTAAACAAGTGTAATGTATGTACTTTCACTTAATGTGCTTACCTTCATGACATAAAGAATTTATTATTATTATTATTATTATTATTATCAAACACTTCGATCAAGATCACAGAAATGACGGTCTATAATTCAATAAACACATACATGTATACTACGTATTAGTGGTCATGCTATGAAGAAAAGTAGACTTCAAAACATGAAAACGGATTCTTGAAACTGATGACAACGTCATCAAGTGCAGATGCCAAGTCACGGGAGCAAATTGGCCGAATAGTTCAAATAATTCAGCAAACCAAAAGTTAGATTATAAGTGATGTAAGGGTCTTATACAGGTTAATACTATAACACACGTATGTGTTTTATCTGTTCTTAACCTGACTGAACATAAACAAATCTGACTGAAGATAAACAAATCTGACTGTAGAGTGAAGATAAACAAATCTGCAATAGCAATAAATCAATTAGCATCATAAACAGTTGATAACAACACGGCAGTAAAAAAATCTAGTAGTCAAAACCATATACACTTTTAGAATACTAAGATGAATGATACAACTGCTGTTGCGACTGGTCTTTAAACTCCATATTAGCAATAGAAACAGTGACACGACAATGCATTAACATGCTGAAACCTCAAGAGATCTGTAGACTTCATATATGGTACAAATTTGGACATTGACAAAGAGTAAATCACTCACACAATTTCTAAATCAAACTTGCCACTAGCACCATACATGTAACTGTTTTTCTGACCGTTATCCCAGCGCACCTGAAGAATTAATAGTCTCTTTAGCTGTTTACTAAATATAGTAATAAAATGATGTGCAAAAGAAAAAACTATTTGGAATCATTAAAAACTTATCACTGAACTAACTCTTTTTATGTATAGTTTTACTGTCTCCTATTCTAATCTCAACATCGATCAAAACTCAACATTAGCTAAATTAACGAAAGGGTCAAGAAAACTACCTTTCCCTACAATATTTCAAAGTAGACTAGATAGATTCACACTGAGATTAGACAGTGTCCTACCATAAAATGTACAAAGTTACTAAATGGCAGTGCTACATTGTTTTTCAAATGCAAACGAATCTCTTATTTCAGACATTTTCACAGAATCGTAAAATATATCAACGGAGATGTCAGGTTACGATGTAATGTGATTTGAAACATAAACATGACACAATTTTCTTTATAAACTGTTATAACAAACATGTTTACGCAAAGAACAATGACTCACAAATGCACGTACATTTTAAGTATGTGTTAATAAATAAAACTTTACTCTTAACATGATTCGTTGTGTTGTTTTTAGTAGTTGTCATGCCAACGACTTTCAAATAACGAATTTCAAATAAATATACATTAAAGAGCACTTACCCTAACAATACCACCTTCATTGACATAGTAAACATTTCCAAAATTTCCATCCCCACCATCTTGGTTACCGTAATGCCAGTCTTTGCCTTGATAGAACAGAATTAACTTGATAACAATATTTACATCCAATATGATTAAAAGTTGTGTTTCTAAATCATACGATTTTATGAAATAAAACAAATACCTTTATACCGACCGTTTATAATAAATCGCGAAAACTGATGAAACAAATGTTCATGGAGGTTTAACAGAACTACAACATCTATCATTTCGCTACTTTTACCGATGTTTGCTAGAATATTTAATTCAAACGTTGAGGTTTAGTGGCAATTATCTCAATTGTTTGAATAAATTGTTTTCAGATTATTTAAATCGTTTTCATTTTTTTTTAAAGTTATTGACTCTTTAATCAATGGGAGTGATAAAAACAAGAGAGCCATGTTGGCCCTACATCGCTCACCTGGCTACCATTGACTATAATACAAGGTCATCAATAGCAGAAAGGGTCATTTTAATCTGGGGAACATGATTTTGACAGTCTTCGAATATGACAACTATAGGCAATGATACGTGCCAAAATTATCTAAGCTCTAGGCCTTGTGGTTTCAGAAACAAAGATTTTTTAAGTTTTACCTATAATAAGACTATGTAAAATCAAGAGACCCCCTCGCGGGGTTAATTCTGAGCCTGGGATCATAACGTGAACAAATGTAGTAGAGGTCAACTAGGCAATGCCACATGCTAAATATCTAAGCTCTAGGTCATATGGTTTCAGAGATCACGTTTTTCCTACACATGTCTATAAAACAAGTGTCCCCCGGGCGGGGTCAATATTGACCCTGGGTTCATTTAACAATCTTGGTAGAGGTCTACTACGTAATCCCACATGCTAGATATCTAAGTTCTACGCTTTGTGCTTTCAAAAAAGATTTTTTAAGTTTTTCTACATAAGCCTATGTAAAAACAAGTGACCTCGGGTGCCACATGCCAAATATCTGAGCTCTAGGCCCTCTAAGACTTTTAAAGTTTTTTCCTTTCGTTGCTGTAGCAAACAGAGTTCTGCATGGAATGGAATTATTTGAACAACTCAACTATGAAAGCGCTTCATACAAGGAACACCCCTACCAAATGATGTAAATGTTAACGGACGTGCGCCTGACGCCGGACGGAAGGCGATCTTTATGGCTCACTTTGTGCCAGGTGAGCTAAAACGCAAATTTCTACAAGTGTTTTTAAGTGTTACCTCGTTTAACACGGCATCCCTCAGCGATCATCTCGTCACGGAGAATGCGAGGCTCGTCCACCACAGTGACACCTTTGCCACCATCCTGATACTCTATCTTCTCTCTTATGCTACCATTAGCAATTGGTTTGTCCCAAGTTACACCGATATGCCCTTATATATGTATAGTATAATACTATTTTCAATTCATCATATAAAATAACAAGAGCTGTCCCTCACAAGTGACGAATTTCCCCGAAAGAGGTGCCTCACAGTCTGTGTCCTCTCCATGTGCTCAATAAATGTGCTATGTAATTTTAAAATCCTTCCATGCATGACAGAGTAACCATGCATACAGTTTTCCATTACTTTAAACACTAAGTGTGACCTTGACCTTTGAGGTAGGGACTTGGGTCTTGCACGCGTCATATCCGCTTGATGTACTAGACATTTGTGCCAAGTTATTTTAAAATCCTTCAAAGCATGATAAAGTTATAGTCCGGACACAAATGTATGCATATATACAGGATTCCATTACCTATAAACTCTAAGTGTGACCTTGACCTTTGAGCTAGGGACGTTGGTCTTGCACGCGACACATCATCTTGATGTGCTAGACATTTGTGCCAAATTATTTTAAAATCCTTCAATGCATGACAAAGTTACAGTCCGGACACGAATGTGTGCATATATGCATATATAGAGGAATCCATTACCTTCAAACTCTAACTGTGACCTTGACCTTTGAGCTAGGGACGTGGGTCTTGCACGCGACACGTCGTCTTGATGTGCTAGACATTTATGCCACGTTTTTTTTAAAATCCTTCAATGCATGACAAAGTTACAGTCCGGACACGAATGTGTGCATATATAGAGGAATCCGTTACCTTCAAACTCTAAGTTTGACCTTGACCTTTGAGCTAGGGATGTGGGTCTTGTACGCGACACGTCGTCTTGATGTGCTAGACATTTGTGCCAAGTTATTTTAAAATATATCAATGCATGACAAAATTACAGTCCGGACACGAATGTGTGCATATATGCATTGCATATATGCATATATAGAGGAATCCATTCTTCAAACTCTAAGTATGACCTTGACCTTTGAGCTAGGGACGTTGGTCTTGTATGCGACACGTCGTCTTGATGTGCTAGACATTTGTGCCAAGTTATTTTAAAATCCTTCAATGCATGACAAAGTTACAGTCCGGACACGAATGTGTGCATATATAGAGGATTCCATAACCTTCATACTCCAAGTGTGACCTTGACCTTTGAGGTAGGGATGTGGGTCTTGCACGCGACACGTCGTCTTGATGTGCTAGACATGTGTGCCAAGTTATTTTAAAATCCTTCAATGCATGACAGAGTTACAGTCCGGACACGAATTGTAAGTGGGGACGCACAGACGGACGGACGGACAGACGGACGGTGCGATTTTAATATGCCTCCCTTCGGGGGCATAATAAAAGCGTTTTAATGTTCATTTCTATTTGAAACATACAGAAAAGTGCGACATAAATATTAATTGAAATGCTGTGATGAATTTAATTTATGTACAACTGTTGACAAACAAAATCCTGAAAAAAAACAATAAGGAAACATATAATAATTTATTATGCTTACCATCAGACATGTGTTTCGTCACGGTCCCAAGTTCCTGTTTTGACATCGTTGATATCGCTGCACCTTGCACGTGACGAATAACACGTGACCCTAATGGCGGGAAATCATCTATTTCCTGGCTGTCAGAATCTCCATCTTGATCACGTTCATGTGATCGAAGAAACTGGTCCATTTGTTCCTGTCATTTTATGAATGGAACAATATAAATGGTATAAATCAATGATTGATCGCAATACTGAATGAATTTTTACTAGACATTTTTTTTTCAAGTCATCTGAAAAAGTAAGACCAATGCTGTGTAAGGGCCACTGACTCTTCAGGATTGTTCAGACAATTAATTAAGGGCCTAGGTCCTGGCATTTTATAATCAGAGAATCTTGACAAATAAAGAAATTTAGTGTTTGCCCTACATTTCTGTCCAATGAAAATATTTAAAAATTTAAAATGGTCCCTGTCTATTTGCCATAAACCTCTGACAGATTGTTCTATGTATCACTCTATCTTGATAGAGCGCGACTCTATAGACCTGTTTGTGCATGACGTCATAAAATGTAGTAAATAAAGACTAAATGTAGGGCAAACACTAAGTCAGTTAGAGGCTAAAATAGAGAAATTTATACAACATAGAAACCCAGTCGGTCGCTAGCGCTACCCTCCTTTTGGTTAATATATTGCATAAATTGAAATGATTGATATTGAAATGTTGCATGTGCACATCAAGCATTGCTGTTTTGTTTAATACAAAATCCAAAATTATTTACTGTGAAGTAATGTTTTCGTAATGCATGTTCATGTCGGCAACTTCCAAGGGTGAGGTTATTGCAATATATGAAACAAGAGGGCCAAGATGGCCCTATATCGCTCACCTTGGTACAAGTCCACTTGCCTGGTGGAAGATCACTAGATAATGTTATATACCAAATAAGTTTTCTTATATACGCCTTTGTAAAACAAATGATCCCCCCCGGGCAAGGTCAATTTTGACCCCAGGGGCATAATTTGAACAAACTTTAAAGAGGTCTACTAGGCAATGCTACATGCCAAATATCTAAGCTCTAGGCCTTGTGGTTTCAGAGAAGAAGATTTTTAAAGTTTTTCCTATATATTCCTATGCAAAACTAAGTGATCCCCGGTGCGGGGTCAATTTTGACCCGGGGGTCATAATTTGAACAATATTGGTAGAGGTCCACTAGCCAATGCTACATGCCAAATATCTAAGCTCTAGGCCTTGTGGTTTCAGAGAAGAAGATTTTTAAAGTTTTTCCTATATATTCCTATGCAAAACTAAGTGACCCCCGGTGCGGGGTCAATTTTGACCCGGGGGTCATAATTTGAACAATATTGGTAGAGGTCCACTAGCTAATGCTACATGCCAAATATCTAAGCTCTAGGCCTTGTGGTTTCAGAGAAGAAGATTTTTAAAGTTTTTCCTATATATTCCTATGCAAAACTAAGTGACCCCCGGTGCGGGGTCAATTTTGACCCGGGGGTCATAATTTGAACAATATTGGTAGAGGTCCACTAGCTAATGCTACATGCCAAATATCTAAGCTCTAGGCCTTGTGGTTTCAGAGAAGAAGATTTTTAAAGTTTTTCCTATATATTCCTATGCAAAACTAAGTGACCCCCGGGGCGGGGTCAATTTTGACCCGGGGGTCATAATTTGAACAATCTTGGTAGAGGTCTACTAGACAATGCTACATGCCACATGCCAAATATCTAAGCTCTAGGCCTTGTGGTTTCAGAGAAGAAGATTTTTAAAGTTTTTCCTATATATTCCTATGCAAAACTAAGTGCAAGGAACATTCCTGTATAGTTTTATCAACATTGGCCTAGAGGTTTCAGAGGAGATGTCATTTGAATCAAAATGTTGACGGACGACGGACAATCATCGATCAGAAAAGCTCACCCTGGCGTAGCCAGGTGAGCTAAAAACACTTTTAATTATCTGTAAATATCAACATGAATTTCCTATAGTCATTAAATCTCAAGTCTAAACTAGACTATAAGTAATAGTTAGAGGCTAAATAGAGAAATTTATGCAATATAGAAACCAAAAGGAGGGAAGCGCTAGCGACCGACTGGGTTTCTATGTTGTATAAATTTCTCTATTTTAGCCTCTAACTGACTTAGTGTTTGCCCTACATTTAGTCTTTATTTACTACATTTTATGACGTCATGCACAAACAGGTCTATAGAGTCGCGCTCTATCAAGATAGAGTGATACATAGAACAATCTGTCAGAGGTTTATGGCAAATAGACAGGGACCATTTAAATTTTTTTAGATATTTTCATTGGACAGAAATGTAGGGCAAACACTAATTATGGTGTACACATGCACAGAGATATTTAATTCACTTACAACTTGACCCGCCATTGGCGTCGAGTTGCAAACACACACTTAACCGCTCACTATTTAAAGGGACATAGGTTCGAGTGCCGTTTCTGACTTGACTCCTTATGTTTTTCGTGAAAGAGATACATGTATAACTCATTTAGTAATTGTCCTTCCGGGGGACGATGTAAACTACACTGAAATACAATTATAGAAACATTCATGAAAAATAGAAACACTACCTTATCTTCAGGCGAGGCATTCATATTCATTGCATCCAGCATCAACCTAGCTATACCGGGCGTAGCTAGACCGGGCGCTAGAAGCTTTGTGAGTGGTCCCCCTCCTACGTTCGCTGCTGCTAACTGAAAACATATTAGTATTTATCAAAAAGCTTTTTTACTCCCACAATCTTAGTGTTCTCGAATGACAGGACGTTCGGAAATCTTTTACTTGATACAAAAACGAGAAAGACATATTTAGACAACCAGTTTAGGATTCTGAGAAAGGAAATGTACTTTGTCTGTTACTTATGATGTGAAAAATGGAATAAAATGCGTATGTATTCATATTAAAAGCCAAATTGTTTCAAGCAATTTTTTTTATCATAATAGCGTTAATAAATACAGTGGTCATATAACTCACATTGTTTTTGAAAACTCTGGATTGCATCCTCCAGTCTTCAGGCGATACGATCTTTCCTTTTGAAACATTGGCAATCTTCTCCAAAATGTTCTTAAAAGTCAAATGGTCAAAAGTTTGAGAATCGTAGTTTATAAAATATTAATATCAATCATATTCAGTTTCATTCAACTTTATTATAGAATATCCGCAAAGTGAGGTCACTGAACTAAAACCTTGAATAAATAAGTGCATTGCTTATATTCTCTTTGCTGCCCAAGTTATTTTGTCGTCACAATCAGCGCAAATACATACTTGCAGTCCGAGCATGAACCAATCGCATTTCACTAGTCAGTAAATTTTCAGTGAACACACCTATGATGACATTGTCCAAATTAAAAAATGGAAAGGTTCCTTCCGGATTTTAGCTAAGTAAGGTTTTACTATGCTTTCCTAAAACAAGCGGGACAAGATGGCCCTATATTGCTCACCTGTATGTCAATTGCCAATAATACGAGGGGTCATAATTTTAACATAATTCGTAGAGGTACACTACACAATTTCAAATATCTAAGATCTTCATGTAGGCCTTGTGGATTTTGTAGTTTTCCCTTTATAAGCCTAGTGAGCAGGTGAGGGGGGGGGGGGGGGGGGGGGGGGGGGGGGGGGGGGGGGGCCCCCCCCGGGCGGGGGGCGGGGGGGGGGGGGGGGGGGGGGGGGGGGGCATTATAGAAATCAAATGACCCTCCCACTTCCAGGAAGAGTTCATTTTAACCCGGTGGGGGGGGGGGGGGGGGGGGGGGAGGGGGCGGGGGGGGGGGGGGGGGGGGGGGGGGGGGGGGGGGGGGGGGGGGGGGGGGGGGGGGGGGGGGGGGGGGGGGGGGGGGGGGGGGGGGGGGGGGGGGGGGGGGGGGGGGGGGGGGGGGGGGGGGGGGGGGGGGGGGGGGGGGGGGGGGGGGTTTTTTTTTTTTGGGGGGGGGGGGGGGGGGGGGGGGGGGGTTTTTTTGTGGTGGTGGTGGTTGGGGGGTGGGGGGGGGGGGGGTGTTTTTTTTTTTTTGGGGGGGGGGGGGGGTTTTTTTTTTTTTTTTTGGGGGTTTTTGGGGGGGGGGGGGGTTTTTTTTTTTTTTTTTTTGGGGGGGGGGGGATTGGGGGGTTTTTTTTTTTTTGGGGGGGGGTATTTTTTGGGGGGGGGTCATGATTTGAACAATCTTGGTAAAGGTCCACAAGGCAATGCTACATGCTATATATACCTAAGTTCTAGGCCTTCCGGTTTCAGAGAAGAAGACTTTTAAAGTTTTTCCTGTGTAATATCCAAGAGACCCCCCCCCCCCCAGGGCCGGGTCAGTTTTAACCCAGGAGTCATCATTTGAACAAACTTGGTACAGGTCCACTAGATAATGGTATATGCATGCCAAATATCTCCGCTCTAGGCCCTGTGGTTTCAGAGAAGAATTGTTTTTTTTAAGTTTTTCCTATATAAGCCTAGATGTAAAACAAAGTGACCCCCGGTCATAAATTGAAAAGTCGTGGTAGAAGTCCACTAGACAATGATACATGCCAATTATCTTAACTCTAGGCCTTCTGGTTTTAGAGTGTAAGGTTTTCACAGTTTTTCCTATTTGTTGCCATAGCAACCAGAGTTCTGAATTCTTTTAACAATTTTAGTAGAGCTTTATGAAAGGAACATCCTTGCATAGTTTAATCAACATTGGCCCAGTGGTTTCAGAGAAAATGTCGTTTGAATCAAAATGTTGACGGACGACGGACATTCATCAAATAGAAAAGCTCACCCTACAAGCCGTTAATGTAAAAAGAAGAAGGGCTCATACCACGGAAGTTCTAGTTATCTTGTAAGAATATGCCTCTTACTTTCTAGGCACAGTTAAAGAAAAGGCAAAATACTTACAAAATCAAATTCTCCTACTGGCACTGGATTAATGGTCACGTGGTATTTATCTTTCATTTCCTTCGCTAAAACCAGTATAGCTAATTCATCCTGTAAATTAAAACGTGTAAATCATGGTCATACACTTTTTGTTACTACTAAATACTACATTAAATATTTGTACCTTTCCTATAAAACATTAGCTCCAATACGCACTATTTGACTTTTGGTATATACTTATGCTCTCATTTTCTGTCCTGTTCACAACCTGTTTACATAATGAACCCGTTACAAAGGCCTTCTTAGTTTATGTTAAATGTTAACATTTATATTTCATACTAAAACAAATCGTCATAATTAAAAGTTATCTCTAAGTTAAAAACGCGGAACTCTTCAAAAACGTTCATGGCAAAATAAATGTAAACATCAAATTAAGCTTAACATTTTAAACACGAGTATTTTTGTACTATAACCTGAACCAAAGCATATGGTGGAAAATAAGAAATTCTAATGTTACTTCAATAGACTGGTGTGCTTCATGTTCATCTGGGCCTGCAATCATGCTGGCAGGTGTGGCTTTTCCGTCTGTAATCAGGAACACTCTGGGATGCATCTTATAGCCATTTGATACAAATACAGCTCCTGTAATTGTGGTAGAGATAGTCAAGAGTAAAACCAAAAGAAACGAAACACATATAAGCAGAAACTGGGTCGCTGGATAAATATGTACAATGTTTTAAAACATAAAAAATTATCACTATGAAACCTGTTCCTCACAAAATATCGTAAAAGGGAAGATGATGGTAAATGGAACGTTATTACCACCACAGAGAAGTAATACAAATGCCTGAATATTTTTGTAAAGATAGGTATTTGATACAAAATAAACATGCACATGTGTAACAATCTTACCATTCTGGAAATACAGTAAAGTACGTTTCATTACCGCACTATATTTCTGAAATGGACTATTCTGAGAAGTGTATTCATTAGACATTGTATGATATTTTAGTTTTGTACAAGCGGGCAGATTACCATTATCGTTTTCGGGAAGAATTAGTACAAGTAAAAGAGCACTATCATCCGTACAAAACTTTCCCTATTCCTCGCATAAAGAGCAACGGTCGGTAGTAGGCTCGAACCCATGACACTCAATCTATGAAAGGTTGCAGTCAACGAGTCTAACCACTCGACCACGGGACCTAATTGGAATTGACCCAATTAAATACAGGAAATATAAGATCATACTCAGACTTATGTGCTCGCTGATCACTGTCATAATCATAAACACTAGTAATAACAAGAGATATCTCTCTCACCCCATCTGCCAAGCAACTGCAAATTGCTGATAAACATACCGTATAGTATTATAGGTCAATAGGGGTCATCAAATTTTCATTAACGATAATCTTCTCAAGTTATTGTGTGGAAACTGTTTTTCAATGCAAGGCCACTGTGACCTGAAAATGAACTAGGCTCGATCGTTTTTGAGTTATCGTCCGGAAACCGTTCTTCTATTCCGGATCACTTTGACCTTGACCTTTGACCTAAAAATCAATAGGGGTCATCTGCTGGGCATGACCAATCACTACATTAAGTTTCAAGATGCCATACCCGAGCGTTTTTAGTTATCGCCCAGAAACCGTTCTACTATTCCTAGTCACTGTGACCTTGACGTTTCACCTACTGACCTCAAAATTAACCAGGGTCATCTGCTGGTCATGACCTACCTCCACATCATGCTCAAAATATGTGACCCACACGTCGAGTTATCGTCTGGAAACCATTTCACTATTCCGGGTCACTGTCACCTTGATTTTTTTTACCTATTTACCTCGTAAGGGGTCATGTCCTTGCCGTGACCAACCTCAACAACAAGTTTGAAGATGCTAGGCCCAAGTATTTTCGAGTTATCGTATACCTGGTCACTATGACCTTGACCTTTTACCTACTGACCTCAAAATCAACCTCCACATAAAGTTTTTAGAAGCTAGCCCAAAGCGTTCTGGAGTTATCCTCCATTAACTACTTAGTAAACGATTGTCTGACCGAAATCTGCAAACCAATACTGTAGATCCCTCCTTCTTCCAATGGGATCATAAAAAGAATATTTCGCAGCTAGCGGGTTTATTTTTATCCTATTGCTTTTCCTTGCCAACCTTGTCAAGACAGTAGGCATTAGCGTACTCGTAATCGTATAAACTAAGGAACAATGGCAGAAAAGTACCTGCTCCCAATACAGCTGCGTGAACCATCTGCAATCCGGCATACATTGGAGAGGGTCCACTTGGTTTAAGACGATCTGTATGCAAACAAACAATTATATGAATGGTGTTATAATAGAGACAAAACCCTTCGCCAAATTGGAAAATATAGTATATTTTGCACATTAAATAATCAAGAATTCCTTAATGCTCAATAACACATGTCTAAGCCCTTTGGTTACAATCAGATTTTTCTCGTAGGATCACTACATTGTAAAATATGGAACTGCTGTTTTTTCAGGAAAGGACCGTCTGTCTAATTAGTACAATTTGTGCCCGACCCCACAAATATAATGTCGTGAATCTATAATCGTGTGTGTAATTGTAACTATTATAAGCAATAATAGAATTATATCTCATTTCAGATTAAAAACGTGTTGGTTACTTCTATAGTTATGTATCTGTTTATTAATACACGAGGCCTTACCAAGCTTTCTAATGATTTCCAAGTAATCACATGTTAGATGCTGCTGTACTCTTGTCTCACTCCCATATGTCACCAAGGCGACGTGTTCATAAACGCCATCCATCAACGTTGAATTCTGTATACCTGTTATAGTTGAAACGTACACATATTTTCGCATGTTCTTACACTGGTACATGTACATAGTTTTGAGTAACAAACTATAAATCGCTCCATCAATTCTTTCTTTGTACTAAATAACAAAAGCATATTAAAGGGGCACTCCCTATATGTAGCAGATTATATGCTCCAAACATCGATTATATGTTCAATAAACGTAAAATGATAAATAAATGCAATTTCAAAGAAGATCCTATGGCGAAAAATTCCTCATTTTACCACAATTGATAAATGTGGAGGCCTTCTGTAATAAATCGCATCCACCCATTAATTGTTCAACAACATCTCACATAGATTATTGAATGGTTTACGGTACTGCGGCATATTTTAAACCGCTTAATATTTTCTCGATAATGACTGGAATGCATAGCTGAAACTTCTAGATTAAGTTATAGTACTACCAAATATTTTATTATTCATGTTATGGGGTTATCTAGTTTGACATCAATTACAGGGTATGTCCCTTTAAAAAAGATTCTAAACGTCTAGTATTTTTTGTTAAATTTGATGTATCAAGTGTCTACTTTTTCGCACATTTCATTTCCATACTTTTTGAAAGTAGCAAACTTTAACCAACATGGGCAGGTAAAGAATGTCACAACACAAGACTAGTATATATCAACATATTGAGATATGTTCTTAAACAGTAGGAGAAAGTCACATTATACAATAGAAACATTTGAGAACTCAGTAACCTTTTGTTTTGTGAACTGTGGCGTGTTCACGAGAGGCTTTGTTTCTGTGATATTTTACTTGTTGTATTTGGCAAAGCGTTGCAATGGTATAGTTTGATACCAGAGCTGACTACTTACATTTTCATAATTACAGGATTAATCTTTACATTTTTTCAACCGGACTGCTGGTGCGTGTAATGATTCGTACTGTTCGGGATTTGTTTCCTTATTTGCATTGTGAAGAAAGTGATATGTTTAAGAGTAACAAAAAATGTGTGACACTCATGTAAACACACTTGTATAACATTTAAAATTGTGTATACCATCCATGAATTTCTTAATAAAGTTAGCAGCCTGTTGCCAAGCAATCCCTCTCATAGAATGTGATAGGTCAACACAAATAATGGTATCCATGCCCCTTTCACGGACATCCTGAGCAACCCGGCCTTTTTGGACTTCTTCATTTGCGTACTGTATCCAGAGTGCTACATCTATGTCAACCCGAGCTTCTGATTGAAACAAAACAGACTTTCAATATACACCAAAGTGTGAACAAAAACTTTTCGACACCTCGTCTAAAGTACATGTAACAAGTAAATCAGCAATGTATTCGGCTAATACAATATATTTAATACTAAAGCAATAAGAATTTCTGTTCATTTGAAGGCACTTGCTCATTACAGTAATTAGTGAATTATAAAATAGAAAAACTATCAGACTAGCAATATTTAAACTGTCCATTACCAGAATGCTCACTTCGACAATACCGGAAAAGGTTTCAGTCCAGTGAGGTGAGAGATGACCACATAATCATCTAATATGATAAGAAAGTTAGTCGACACATTCTTAATCTACCAGTTTCCAAGTATGTTACAAAACGGGTAAGCGTATTACCTTGTGGTGATTCTTCAGTGTGCTCCATCTCAGCATTATTTGGTTCAATGCTTGATTTCAATTTGGGCAGTCTGGAATTAACATAGATGCCTTATTGTAATGGTTATATGTGTAAGCATCAAGTATTTCGAAATGGACTGACGCATCAAAATATGAAATAAACTAATGGTGCATCAGCAGATCTAGTGAGTCAATGACAGATAAATCATTCTTAAAAGGACTGTAAAACTTTGTTACAATTAAAATAGCTAAGAACCTGGTCTTGCGATTTTGGACAAAGATACAATATCTCCTATCATGTAATGGATGAAGCCAATTTTGATTCGATCAAGCTTGATATAGAATTACTAGAAAATACTCAGGATCCTTACTTGAAGACTCTACCATAAAAATGCAGACACAACAATGCTATGGTAATCAGAGTTGTTTCATTGGAGGCAGCTGTTGTAGGAGTTTTAACGCCCGTTCCAACCATATTAAATGTTTATTGTAAAAGGCGGGTATAGTTTACTTAACAATCGTTCCCGGGGAGAACTAGAACTAGACTCCGATTCTTCGTAAGAAACTGCGGACTTTCTCACATAAAGAGAAATGGTCGGTAGCAGGGCGCGAACCCATGACCCTCAATCTAGGAGAGGTTAGGGATTTCAAGTCAGCGATTATAACCACTAAACCATTGTGGCGGACTTCATAGGAGGTAGTTCATCTCATTCATATGCTCAGTTTTTGAGCTAGAAAGCACGAAATATTCATTAGATGTTTCTGAAAGAGAATATCCTTACAAAGGCACATAAAAACCCCACAAAGCTTTCAAAATACCTCGTCTGTGTAGGCAGTGGCTCGCTGCTTACATTGGTTTGCTCCCTTGAATCACTGGATTCTGAGCTTTCATCTTCACCCGATGCAAACACGGACGCTAAAGCTTGCCAATCTTTTGTCATAAAAGGCTGCCCTGCCTGGAGATTAAAACACTAAGTTTTACCCAATACATTTCTCTGTAAGAGCTCCTTCCAGCGAATTAGTTGTTCGTGCACAGCAATACAAAGGTAACATGAGATTCGGCTTTAAGTTTGAGGCAAATCTGCTTAGAAAGTTTAACCAAAGGAGACATTGATGTGAAAATAAATGCTATTTGAATTGATATTAAAGATTTGTTTTTATTGTATGTAGCTGACAGGGAAGAGTTTAATTGTTTTAAGCTAACCGTCTGCATGTTTATTTCAAACAGTGTTATATTACCATCATAATTTTAAAATGACATTAATCACTGACGTATACTCGTAGAATAGTGTAAATTTCCATAGTAAACAAGTGCT
Organism: Saxidomus purpurata; assembly: GCA_022818135.1. Classification (NCBI taxonomy): domain Eukaryota; kingdom Metazoa; phylum Mollusca; class Bivalvia; order Venerida; family Veneridae; genus Saxidomus; species Saxidomus purpurata. The sequence goes on along the minus strand of JAFMSR010000018.1, from coordinate 21,047,620 downwards.
GTCCCATCACAAGTGACGAAGTACGGAATTCCGTTAGGGCCATCTGCATATTCGCCTTTGAATAAAATAATCTGAAACGCGAAAACACGAAAACGCGAAAGTACGATGACGAAAACGCGAAGCTACGATGACGAAAATGCGAAAGTACGATGACGAAAACGCGAAAACGCGAAAACACGATGATGAAAATGCGATACAATTTCGCGTTTTCATCATCGTACCTTCGTGTTTTCGTCATCGTACTTTCGCGGTTTCGTGTTTTCGTCATCGTACTTTCGCGTTTTCGCGTTTTCGTCATCGTGTTTTCGCGTTTTCGTCATCGTACTTTCGCGTTTTCGTCATCGTGTTTTCGAGTTTTCGTCATCGTGTTTTCGTCATCGTACTTTCGCGTTTTCGTCATCGTGTTTTCGCGTTTTCGTCATCGTAGTTTCGCGTTTTCGTCATCGTACTTTCGCCTTCGGTACGCATGCGCAAAACAATATTAACAAAACAAAACAAGTGAATCCTTGCAGTAGTCTTAAAGATATGACTTGAACATATTTTTATAATATAAACTAAGGGGGATAATACAAGAGTTATATGAGCTGGAGTTATGGTTTATAAACACTGCGCTAATGTACACCTAATAATATATCCATGCTCCATGTTCATACTATAACTTCAAAAGGTTTCGAGGGATTGCTTTGAAACTTATTTGAAAGATAGGTAGGGGGTGATGACAGGAAGTGCATTAACTAAGAACCATAACCCTTTCTTGCCAGATTTTTAAGTTATCTCCCCTTGTGACTTGTTTTTTCACATTTGCTATAACTTACTATAACTACAAAAGTTCAAAAGGATTGCTTTGAAACTTGAAGTATATAATGTATAGGTAGAGGGTGATGAGGGAGAGGAAGTACATAAATAAGAACCATAACTCTTGCCAGGTTTTTAAATTATCTCCCCATGTCACTTGTTTGTGATAAAAGGACAACTTCAACACTTTGGCAGGGGTTCACTGTATAAAGCAGTGCACAGGAACAATAACTATAGCTTGTATAGTTCTTAAATTATATCACTTAATTGATTTTGTAAAATAAATGCTTGCAGCATAACTTAAGCACTTAATAACTCCAAACATGGAGCATGGATATATTATTAGGTGTACATTAGCGCAGTGTTTATAAACCATAACTCCAGCTCATATAACTCTTGTATTATCCCCCTTAGTTTATATTATAAAAATATGTTCAAGTCATATCTTTAAGACTACTGCAAGGATTCACTTGTTTTGTTTTGTTAATATTGTTTTGCGCATGCGTACCGGAAGGCGAAAATACGATGATGAAAACGCGAAAACACGATGACGAAAACTCGAAAACACGATGACGAAAACACGAAAGTACGATGACGAAAACGCGAAAACACGATGACGAAAACGCGAAAACACGATGACGAAAACTCGAAAGTACGATGACGAAAACTCGAAAACACGATGACGAAAACACGAAAGTACGATGACGAAAACGCGAAAACACGATGACGAAAACTCGAAAACACGATGACGAAAACTCGAAAGTACGATGACGAAAACGCGTAAACGCGAAAGTACGATGACGAAAACACGAAAGTACGATGACGAAAACGCGAAGGTACGATGATGAAAACGCGAAATTGTATCGCATTTTCATCATCGTGTTTTCGCGTTTTCGTCATCGTACTTTCGCGTTTTCGTCATCGTAATTTCGCGTCTTCGTCATCGTACTTTCGAGATTTCGTGTTTTCGCGTTTTTGTCATCGTACTTTCGAGTTTTCGTCATCGTGTTTTCGAGTTTTCGTCATCGTACTTTCGTGATTTCGTGTTTTCGCGTTTCAGATTATTTCATTCATAGGCGATGGCCCTAACGGAATTCCGTACGAAAGAGGTGTCTCACAGTCTATGTCCTCTCCATGTGCTCAATAAATGTGCTATGTAATTTTAAAATCCTTCCATGCATGACAGAGTTACCATGCATACAGTATTCCATTACTTTTAAACACTAAGTGTGACCTTGACCTTTGAGGTAGGGACATTGTTCTTGCAGACAACACATCCGGACACAAATGTATGCATATATACAGGATTCCATTACCTAAAAAGTCTTAAGTGTGACCTTGACCTTTGAGGTAGCGGCGTGGGTCTTGCACGCGACACATCGTCTTGATGTGCTAGACATATGTGCCAAGTTAATTTAAAATCCTTTAATGCATGACAAAGTTACAGTCCGGACACGGCATATATGCATATATAGAGAAATCCATTGCCTTCAAACTCGAAGTGTGACCTTGACCTCTGAGGTAGGGTCTTGCACGCGACACGTTGTCTTAGTGTGCTAGACATTTGTGCCAACTTATTTTAAAATACTTCAATGCATGGCAAAGTTACAGTCCGGACACAAATGTGGAAGTGGGGACGCACAGACAGACGAACGGTGCTATTTTAATATGCCACCCTTCGGGGGCATAAATAACATACGCAAATGTGTAAATGTTTCAACCCAGTCAAGTATAGAGGAAATCAGTAAAAATCTTTATTGACTGTCCTGGTAAAACATTGAAACTCCAACCTTTATGTAAAGTATGTTTTCAGTTACAACTGCCGGTAAGAGAAATCATTCAGTTTACTTCAATTAGTATGCGATTTCAAAGCAAGCTTCATTCTTGACCATTCTTCAATATGACCATTTAGAAAGGTAATGATATATTGACTAAATATGGAAAAACAAACGTTAAACAGGAATTGTTTGCCAAGGGCTTGATAATAGAAAAAGACAGTCGTACTTTAGTACACTTCGCTAAATCCAATTTCCCATTCTTGCCAAACATTTGACCCACAATTGTATCACATAGTAGCCGCTTTTGTGTTTCGTCAAGGTCTAAATGATCTGTCGCCGTCTTCATAACTGCTTCAGCACATTGGTCTTTCGATAACTAAAACAAAACATAGAGTAAAGCATTAATAATTTCTGTCATGAACACGAGGTTCAGATCGAAATATCCGTAACCAAGTTTAACTGTTTTGGCGGGAACGAGGCTCTGCCGAGTTCCCGTAAAACAGTTACCCGAGGTGACCGATATTTCCATCTGAGCCAAGTGTCTCATGATGAAAACTTTTTCTTGCATACCGTCTTGCACTTTAAAGTAGATTTCTAAATGCAAACTTATCAAAATGATGAATTATCATGAAAAACAAACGATTTTCCGACGTTGTGTTTGGGAAATTGACGTCACAATGTTTATAACGTTACGTCATAAGTGATACACGAGAGTCGTCTGACATAGGAGGGGTGCCAGACTAATAGTTTCTGTCATGAGCACGAGGTTCGGATGGAAATATCCGTCACCGAGGGTAACTGTTTTGGAGGGAACGAGGCTCTGCCGAGTTCCCGTAAAACAGTTACCCGAGGTGACGGATATTTCCATCTGAGCCAAGTGTCTCATGATGGAAACTTTTTCTTGCATACCGTCTTGCACTTTAAAGTAGATTTCTAAATGCAAACTTATCAAAATGATGAATTATCATAAGAAACAAACGATTTTCCGACGTTGTGTTTGGGAAATTGACGTCACAATGTTTATAACGTTACGTCATAAGTAATTCACGAGAGTCGTCTGGCATAGGAGGGGTGCCAGACCGGTTTTTCCGGCATGGGCAAAATCACCGGAAATGCCGATCCGATATGCAAGAACGGTTTTTCCGGCATGGGCGAAATCACAGGAAATGCCGATCCGATATGCAAGAATATGTGTTCCAGTACTATTGCTATTGACAATAAGGCAAATTTATACACAGTGTGAAGGTAAGTATCGGTAATATCTTAGTTTATACCTTAAAAGAATGTAGTGTTATAAAGTTAGGTAGTGATTATGTTTAAGTTCCACTGTGTGGAGTTGTTTTGAAATCCAATAAATGGTTTCTGACGAGAAAAAATAATAAAGGTGTTCTTCTTTATATTTAACTCAAATAAATAACTCCCTCGATGGCGCCTGAAATGCCCCCATTGACCTGATTTGAACAAACCTGGTACAGTCATAACCACCAGACAATGTTGCTTACTAAAAATATGTACCCATGTTCAGGGTTTTGCAGTAAAGAACAAAATTTTTTAAGGTTTTATAAGTGTATTTAAAACAAATGACCAACCGAGCGGGACAGTTTTGACTGAAGGTGCATGAATTAAATAATACTGATACACGACCGCCAGACAATGCATACTATACCTAAAATAGACCTGGGAACAAGACTTAAAACTCTTTTCCAATATTAGTCTATTTTAACCATGTGCATCCCATGCAAGATTAAAGGCATGAACTTACTATTTAATAACCCCCGGGTGTTACGGTTAAGGAAAAGATCTTCAAGAGGTTTCCCAAATAAGTCGATGTAAAATAATAACCACCAGGCGACGCAAATTTTCACCAATTGTCATAACTAGACAGTCTAATGTGTTCTTTTTTGGGGACAAGAAGATTATCCTTATTAAGTTTTTCTTAAATAAATCTTTGTAAACAAGTTACCTCTCGGATGGGAATATGTTTATACTATTTCACCAAATATCTGAGCTCTATGCTGAATGTAGGACAAGAAAGTTTTCAGGATTGTTTTTCAAAAAAAAAATGTATGTGGAACTAGCGACCGCCTTGCAGCGCCAATGAGGACATTCTTTGGAAAAACTTGGTAGGGAACCATTACAAACTGAAACACACTGAATGTAAAAGCTCTGGGCCTTGTATATTTGAAAAAGGTGAATCGGAATAACAGTTCAGTACTGGTTTTTTCTTTCTAATTTTGATACACGATCATCCAATGAAAATTGCTGTGAAGTTTAATTGAAATCGGCCAATCAGTTAGGGAAGAGATGTAGTTGACGATAGATAGACGGACGGTGGTAGACGGGCACAGAAATTGTCTCACTATAAATTATGTCCTCTAGTAAGATAGAAAACTTGAGCAAAACTGCAATATTTTTAACAAAAGTTATGGGGGAAAGAAAATTTGCTTTTGCGGATATAACTGTTCCTTAATGTACTGAATTACTTCTCTACTATGTTAATTACCACATGTATTGTTCTGTGATGTATATTGTATGTAATTTTGTCTTTGCCATATTCGTTATAATTATTTGTAAATAGCCAAAGGCAATAATATGCCGATTTTGCCAATAAACTGAAACTGAGACTATAAAATCAAGTGATCTCTTTAATATCATAACAAACAGACAAAGGCAGTACAAGCGCTTAACATTCTTCCAATAGGATCCGGACTTGAACCACTCAGGTACTACTTTCCCGTAAGCGGAAATAATGCAAGTGAGGTAAATAGAACTAGAACATAGTCAAATCAGTGTAAACGTTTCAAAGACTCCACGAGGGAGGAGAAATTTAAAAGTTTCTCTTGCATGACTTGCAAATGATTCTATTTTTACATACATTAATAAAATCGGCTATATTAATGGTATCTCCCTTCCCAAACATGCCTTCCACATATCCTTCGAACATTTCTCTCGTTTGTTGTTTATCCATGCCTTCTATTGCTGAACCATCTACTAGCATACTGACACAGTCATCTCTTGAAACCTGACCATAAACATGTAAGAACCGTTTTATCCCCAAGCAAAACAAAGTACGAAGTGCAAAACATATCATGCTTCGTGCAACATTCGCTTCGGGGAACAATGAGGATTCTTAGAGAGAAACCCTCAATGTGGCCATGAGCTGCTGCTCCTCAAATCTAAAAGGTCATCTAATGACGCGATCAAATATGATTGCCTAAAATCTAGTCTTTTTAACTTTTCGACATTGTATTATGTATATTCTGTCTTGGCCATTTGAACTGTAAATGACTAATGCCGATTTGCCTAAAACAAAAATTGGAAAATATTAATGTTTGACCATCTGACATAAAAAGATAGGAGACGTCCTCTGACCTTCTGTCCTAAAATTGTCATTTCAGACTATTCTAACTCTCATGTTTATAGCCTTTTCAATGCTGAAAGGCAGGATGGAAACACTCTTAAATAAGATCAACATCCGGTAATCATATACAATGTTACTAATAATTACAGGTCCACTGGTAAATGTGTCTGAAAGTGCTTAAAACATAAACAGCTACCAGTTTTTATTTCTGGGTTGCAGTTCTGTGTCATCTACAAACGCACGAAAAGGTACATATAATGCGTTTCATGATACTTGACATAAATAGTATCATATATGACTTCATGTGTCATTCAATAGGCGGATCAAGGTTTCAAGGTAGAGACAACCAGGGCCCTGGATCCACAGACGTTACAATAGATATAGATAATACATTCAAATATACAAGTTCACTGAAATGGTTTATAAATTTTCCGACGAATGAAACTCTTGTAGTTTCAAAGCCTTACTTTCGAGAAATTACTCCTTGGATTCAATGTTACATAACCTTTGGACACCGGCATATTTTGTTACACACTCGACAGACATGCATGCGTTTTTGTAAACACTGTACATCACGTTTTGGCTACTTTCGGTTTACTGCGCGTGTTGTATACGTCAGCAAATAGATTGAGCTGTAACATGAAAGTAAAATTTCCATTGGCCCACCTACAGAGGTCACGCGCAGGGCGGGCCGGGTCACCCTGCCTGCTAACCTGCGCATGGACTTTTTTTTTTTTTTTTTTTTTGCTAACGGGAGGTCAATTTCAAGCGTTCTCATAAGATGTCAATATACCTAGGTTTGAGTAGGTAATTTTTCATTTTTTTTATGTTTGTGAAAAATATTTGCACGCCTCAAAACACTATCCCACAGGGGCCTGTACGCGAACGTTGGTAAAATGAAAATTTTCAAAGCTGGTAAAATTGTGTCCAAGGTCATTTTCAAGGTCGTCTAAAAGTGTCAGCATTTGCCTCGGACGTCTGAGTTTTCACCCACAGCGGGGGGCTCTCGGCATAGCCTTTAAATTCATACAGACAAAACGTGTTCCATACGGTCACTGTCACTTCTATGGAAGGCCAAACCTGTCTTAACCCGCGTATACGTTTTATTACGTTACAGGTGTTCAAAGGATATATATTGTATGCACATGTCCTCTAAGAGAAAACAAGTTTTACGCAAACTGGACATAAAGGTGTATTGTAAATCTAAATGCTAAATCAGCAAAACTTTAAATAAACAATGAAGAGGTAATATCACTGAGGCTTATATGGTAGCATAGCTGTTGTATGTACCTAATTTACACGCGAAAGAAAGAACAATATTGTCAGTTTTACTTTTTGGCGTGGGAAAAGATCCATGTGATCAAAACCAATTATATTCGTCCGCACGGGAAAGGTGATCACTTGATCAACACAGTATGCATCTCCGCATAGCAAAAATAGTTGTATAGTGCTTTCATGTCACAGACAATTGTTGTATTCTATAATTATTTATTTTTGACACAAAATTAATTTTGCAATACTTTTGCTGTAATTTAAGCTTTGTTTTACTTTGTGTGGTAGAGCTATATTCAATCCGTTCGAAAATTGAGAGGTTATTCGGTTTTAAAAGTAGCTAGAGACTGGTTGTTTCGGAAAGCGGGTAGAAAGTTGTGAGTGACTGACGTCACACACAACTAAAAGCGAGCAACAACGGAGTGTGTAGTGTATCAATGATACCGCAAATGTCTGACCTGCTTATATAAAAATACAGCAGAACAAAAATCGCGTGTACAAGAAGTAGATATAATGCAAATCTCAATCTCAACGACAGAAAGCTGTGAAGATAGAAAGTTGCAATACAACAAAATAAAATGTCATAACATTTACTAAGTAAAGTAAAAGATGTTGAAAAAGCGTAAAACAGAACGATCGATTGATTCATATAAATGTCAAACTACCTGCATAAAAATGACCTTATCTCTTCGTTTTATATTACCTCGATTCCGGCTTGCCCCATCGTCACCAAAGCTGACATCTCTTCCACTTGTCTAGCAGCTTTCAAAGATAAAAAGATTTTTTTAAAATAACACAACAAATATTACACATTGAGGAAGTCTATGGTATCAATGTAAAATTCGTAGAAAATCTTTAACGCTATTTATTCTAAAATCCTAAACTTCCTATTTACACTTGGGGTTGGATTTGACCTTTAGGCCCGAGACCAAAACATTTCTTGTTTGCATAGTGTGTGGTCTTTTAAAAAAAAACTTTTACATCGTTCGATACACCAGTGTACATGCAGAAACATTACGTCCTTCATTACAGGAAATACGTAAAACATCTGATATCCACCATTTGCTATTACACCGGCAAAACAGTTCTTGGTAAAGGAGATAGATGCATGGACAAGAATTAATTGCATATATTTATTTGTGCACTCTCTAAGATAACAAATGAGCACTGATTGTAGTTTGACGTCATCTCAAGCCTTTTGATAAGGAAAGATAACATTCTTAATTATTAAAAACACAAAATGACCATAAATGCGCAATTGGGGGCGTATGAAACTAACAATGCTTAGTAAACTCTTGTAAAATATTTGTCTGTCAAACGTCTAAGAACTTCATCTTATATACATATCATTGCCGTTTAATCGAACAAAGAATACTTAAAGGTTTTACTCACTGCTATCAGATGTCGCAACTGTCGATGGTTGCTTCTGTCCTTTCGGTGTGATTTGTTTCTTCTCTGTAGTGTTCCTTCCTCTATACGGTTTTGGCTTTGAATCAGGTCCAGAAGGTATTCTTGTGCGTCTTTGACCGGATGTGATTCGCTTGTCTGCTTCAGGTGTCCTTAATACCAACTTTCGTTCAGTCTGCTCTCTTTTGTATGAATTCTCTTTAGCTGGAGTCCTTTTCACATTTTCTGTTGCTGATCTTATATCTTCTGTCTCGTCAGGAGCAGCTCTTTTGCTTTCATACACTGAGCCTACATTCGACTGCAATCCAAACTTCAAACATAGCCTATTATCCTGGTGCATTTCAACTGCAGTTCTTCGGAGCATGCTTCCATACATAACATGGTTATAATCTAAGTTGAAACGCTCCTTAAATCCATAGGACTGTTTTGCTCCTTTCTCTGGCTTTTTCAAAATACCTTTTGGTTTGCTTTTCCTGTCATCTGTACTGCCTGACCGGGGTCTCTTGTCAGTTTGTGGTAAAATGTTTTCAGTTTTATGCTCATCGAAATTCTCGGATTCTTGTTTCGATTCCGGTTCTCTTTCATCGGGTGTTTTTGTCAGATCAGTAGCTGAACCAGTAGTCTCACGTGCCGCCCTGGCATGTTGCACACTAGTTCCGTTGGTATCTGTATTTGTATCCGTCATGTCTGTGGATATCAAATACTTTAAATAAATCAAATTATCTCTGTCATTATGCTGATAAATTTCAATATTGCAACAAGTTTATAGGTCATTAATACTCAGAAAAAATTGTAAATGTTAGCTGCAAAAAGCCGAAAACTGACGTTGGTATCTGGCTTGAGTAACGAATTGCGAAACATGTGAGGTTTCATATACAAAATTGTTTTATTCTGTTTTAATCTGTGCTTAATCGACAATCATATGTTAGCTACACGGCGAGGCAAAAGTGGTCGGAAAAAGTAAATGCAGAGGCAATAGTGGTCGGTAAAAGTGAACGTTGAGGCAAAGTGGTTCTGTAAAAGTGAATGTTCCGTAATATTAATCAATCAGTAACAAGTTCCATTGTGATTGCACAGTGTGATCATTCATGCATGGACTCAGTGATATTGATGGAATCAAATTTATAATGGCTCGAAAATAACATTGACAAACACGCCGAGGTCATAACATTTGCATTTTGTGCAAATGAAACACCTTTTAGCCTAAAATTTAATTATATTGGTCGAGCAACTTCCTTATTGATCAGCAAAATAAGCTTTTGCGGTAATATGTGTTCACATTTATTCATTTTCGTTTCATTTACACCTAAATCTAAATGCTTATTATAGATTTTTCCTTATAAGGAAATTATACGGACTAGTAGTCATCGGCTTATTATATACATAAGCCGTTGCGCACGAGTTCTTGTCAGCCCGGTTAGCTCAATAGGCAGAGCACGAGACTTGTAATCTCGGGGTTGCGGGTTCGATTCCCGGGGCTGACCAACTAAAATTACTAACAGTCTTTCGGATGAGACTTAAACCGAGGTCCCATATATGGGTGCTATACACCTGGCATGATAAAGAACCAGGGGTGTCTCTGGAATTGGGACACTTTCACTATCCTCCGAAACCTAAAATAACTAATCTCTTCTGGGGGCGTTGGTCATATGGGAAACCGGTACCAAAGATAAAACTCTAATATACGATACGATTCTTGTCATTCGAGGTCTTAACGGGCATAGGAAACAGGTTTACCCTCTTACCCACCCTGAAGTTTGCGGGGTTTCACGGCAATTATTTTTAAAGAAATATTACGCCATCTTTGAGTTAATAGTAATGTCTTAATTTAGATGTACCAGTCTTAGTATTTTAAAATTAATACATCAACTTTGGTTTCAATTATGTGTCTGTTATTTACTGTGTCTAATTGATGTACATTTGTATATATTTCAGATTGTAGCGATTCTTTGTCGTTATATATCAAGAGATTTTTTGCGCTAGATGTCAGAAATCTAACAGGATGTGTGCAGATGGTTCCAAACTAATCTTTGTTTTGTCGCAAATGGTATTCGTTTTACTAAGTGTTTTTGTTAGTCTTGTGTTTAAGCGTAAACAGCCATTTTGCCTTTTATTTTGGAACCATCGAGTGTTTGTGTAAGAGATGAGTGCGGAGGCGGTTCCAAAGACTTTATCCAACAGCAGCTATAGCGTGTTTTAGTTGCTTAGTGCATGCTTTTTCATATACATGTTATAAGTACATAGACACTATGTAATGCCATGGTTTCAAAATGGCTCTTGGAACCACTGAGTGTGTGTACATTTGTATAACTTAATAGAAATAAAACTATTGTCCGTTTTGGCCACTCCTATTCAGTTGTTTGTTTTATGTTTGTTCCTTATATAAATATAAGATGTAATAAGATTAGTAATTTAATTAATTTATATTTGGCTGAATGAAATGAAAGAAAATATAAGCTAAAATATGCCTTGTTCAAAACATCGTTTTGACGGCGACTATGTCCTAAGATTTAAATCTATAATTCTAATGTAAACTGCTGTTCTTACCACTCTTTCCTGGTCCTGTGTGAACTTGTTTTCGTTGCTGTCTTTGTTCTATCAAATCAAATGCATTGTGCATTTCCTTGTACTGCTTTTGAATCTCTTCAAGACTAGTCTTTGTGTCTGCCAGCTTAAAAACATACAGTACAAGTAAGTGTAAGGTAAGAAATGTTTCTATGGTATTAACGAAAAAATGATGAGAAGCAAAATCACCTATATACAAAACCACAATTATTGTGACGTATCACTTAATGTGAAAACTGGGTCTAGCCACGTTAGAGTGAATATTATATTACATGTTTAGTTGGACTATGCCTAGGTATGTATGCAATTAGAGTTTTATCGTTGGTACCGAACAATCCACATGATCAACGCCCCCATAAATGTTTAGTTAGTTTAGGTTTCGGAGGCATGATAGTTCAAGATACAGATAACATGCACCGATACATCGGACCTCTGTTTTAGGTATCATTCGAAAGAACATTAGTATTGTCAGTGGATGAGCGAGGGATCAAACCGGCGAACCCTGAATTATGAGTCCAGCGCGTCAACTACTGGACCACTGATCCGCTCCTGGACTATGCCTGGAAAAAACGAGGCATTTGAAGTATCACCCTTTCGGAAAAGAATATACCTCATCAGGTAAAACAACTGTCCCTCGTGTCGTGTAAATAACTGAATTTATAGGATTAACAATAATGTTTGCAGAAAAAGAGACCAAAAAATAACAAAACGTGACGTAAATGCCAAACGGTCGCCAAACGTCAATTTTTCAATTTGTACAGAACCGCTGCCAACTGAAATTTATTGACTTTCATCGATTCAAAGAGTTAAGGAACGCACTAATTTATTAATTTTCCTATGTAGTGGGGTGCATGTTTTATTATTTTTCATTTCCTTTTTATACATCTAAATTTTTTATCCTGGTTGGGATGCCATTATCATGATTATGTTTTAGTAAAATTACACTATTAATTCATGCAAAGAAATATTTAATTAGTGAATTATATTGAAGAAGGCTGGGATAAATTTTGACATACTATCTTGCTCATTAGTATATACTAATTTATTAAAATTTGATTGTGAAAAAAGCGTGAAGCTCATGTAGTCACTTTCGAATCCGGTTCCTGGAAAGAAACGGCACTGGTATCATATGAGGAGACCTGTACTGTTTTTTAATACAACCTGTTTATAATCTCTCCTTTTGTGCTTAAATTATTCTTTTCTCTCTTGTCAATTGACGCGAGTCAATGTCTAAGTCCTCGCGAGAGGTTTGACAATATTATGGAAGATAAACTTCCCAAAATGATTAAGTGACTTCAAATTAAGCAAATTCTGATATATTTTTGTTTTGGGTCAGAATCTCGCTATAACGTCGCAGAGGAGAGATATTGCTCATAAAAAAATAACACGATATCTCGACTCGAGTACAATTAAGTTGCACTACCCAACCAAGTGAAACACATTTATTAAATGAAAAAATGAGAAACAATCAACCCACCCTTTAAGGAAAATAGTGCGCTAGGAGAATGTTCGAACGGCTAAGTACTACTTACAAATGTGCTTCAATATTTCAAGTCCTTCAATTTAAAGTAAATTTCTAACATAAGTTGTTAACCACATTTCTGAACTCGTTCTTATGCTATTTCATCTTCCTTCAAACTGAGTCACCAATACGTTACCACGAATTAGATTAAATTCTCAACTAATTTGATTGTATAGCCTGCGGTTTTTCAATTGTTTTGAAGTAATTATACATAATGATAGTTGTTACCAAACAGGCTCTCAATATATATTTATGTTTCTTACCATTTCCATCACCTGTCTTTCATTTGCCATCTTTCTTTCAACGGTATAAGTCCAGTCAAAACCGAAAGTAGAAATAAAAACGAAAGTAGGAAATTTACGGGGTTTACTTACTACTTTACCAAACTTTTTTTAGGAATAAAGTATCTAACACAAAAACTTATTATATTCTAATTTAATATGTTATTTCTTCAAGGGATACTGACAATTAAATAAAGACAAAACAAAAATTGCGGACCTAGTACAGTCCGTGAAAAAAGAAGGGTGACTGTTACGAAATTTAATGAGGACGAACGAAAGAGGAAGTGGAAATTCACAAAGGTCAATGTCAAAAAAAGGGAGAGAAAAAATCACGAAATATGTCGTCTTTTAGAGGTAAATTCGAACATAACTTGGGTTTAAAACCAGTTAAAGAACAAATAACATCAATGATTAAGTATCCTTAAGACTCGTTTTTGTGTTCTGTTCGTCGTAACGCATCTAACTGTCACATGATGAAACTTTACCCCACCCACACAGGCACTTAACATGTACAAAGCTAAATAAATAATACCACCACCATCCTCTACATTGGTAATGGTTATGTTGAGGCTAGTGGGGTATTAATTTGCCTAGTTCATCACTGCATGCTATAGTATATTGACTGACTCGTACCAAACCATCTAAGCCAAAGTTAGCCAAGGAAGTGTCTAGAGAACCGGAACCGGTTCCCTAGACAGCACAGGCTTAACCGAAAGGGATAATATTCGGACGATTTTGGCGTGTTGTTATCGGCACGTTTATTGATACAGCTATATAAACAATGCATATGTTGATTATTATTGTTATCATTAAATATGTAATTCGGAAGAGGAATATTTAGAGATCCTTCCTAAAATTATGACATGAAAGACTTAACGCAGTATTAGTATTAGAGATAACAGAATGACGAAGGAGAGCGTTTAGTTATAACATAATGAATAGCATTGAAACAGAAAGCACAATTTTTCTGTAAATGTTTTTGATTTTATGTAATATATGCTAGAGAGAAATAATTAAACCTAAATATACATAAGCATTTGCTTTCGTTTTCATTATGTCACATCCAGGCTACACCACGAGGAGCTCTGATCATGGCCCGTGGACCCTATTAAGAGTCAGTTTAGCCCTGAAAAGGACTGTTTTCAGAGCCTCTGGTTCAGGAAGGCATGACTGATGCTGTCGGTGAACTTAAAGTCAACATCTCTTCTAAACACACCATCACGTCTGTCTATAACGTCATTGTTCATTAACTCTGGACCATGTGACCATATTTTGTCAAGTGGGAGTTTCAACAAGGTCTTGTTAAGACCGTCTGCATAACTTGTATCGACGTTGATGACAGTGGAAGAGGCTCTCAAATAACGGCGTGCTGAACACCACAGCTGCGGAATTCATTTCTTATATCAAGTAGGGCATGGAGTAACTGATGATTGTTAAATTTTTCTATATCATTTTTACCTATCTGTATGAAGACTGTATGAAGACTATGTCAAACCTTGCCAGCTTCCACCTGCGTAACTTCTGCAACAACCCAGACTTTTAATCCTCCTGTCCCATGCTTCACCTGGAAATGGTAGATCATTGTATAGACTACCATTTCAGCGTACACATAGACATCATATTAAAACCGAAGTGCGGAAGGCGAAGGAGATCAATTCGACAATCGACACATTGAAAACTAATGCAAATAAACTGATAATCCCACATTTTTCTTGTTTAAATGGAAGTTTTCACTTTATAATTATTAAATAATCTATTTTCTTATCACAATTACCTGTAATATATGCAGGAAAACAATTCCGGTTCGCTAGTGTATAAACGGATATAGGCTAGAGAACCGATTCCGGTTCGCTAAGGTCGCTGTCTAGGGAACCGGTTCCGGTTCTCTAGACACTGCCTTAGCCAAACTGCAGTTGTGTCCAAAATGCTAGAACACATAGAAGTTTCACAAATAGTGAACCATCTGGACAGTAATAACATTCTACATGAAAATTAGTGTGACCAGACAAACTGGCTATCTACTCAGAAGGTGTTATATACACATGTATGGTGTTTTATGGACAGTGGCGAAAATGAAGAAATGCATATTAATTTTCACTAACATTTGACCTTTGCATTAAAGTTTGACACATATTTGATATTTCTATTCAAATCTTTCTGCAAAATATTAGTGAATGAATGCCATAATTGTCACAGTCACAATATCATGTATAATCTAAATGATCTATGTTCTGTTGAATAGTAATTATGATGTTTTCATTACAATGAATGTTATTTTATCAATGGGAAAGCCTTCCATTTTAGTCAAATATTAGCGCTGGACATGAATTAGCGCACATCCGATCCCGCTTATAGTGCGAAAATGAGTACTCCGCTAATATTAATACACTTACAGTAAGTTCTTGTTTTGGGAGAATCTAACTTACTACATGTAATGATAAAATTTTGATTGCTAGATACAAAAATTACCAGAGTTATCATCAATTGTGTTTAAAAAGTGTCTGATTCAAGCCAGTAGATGAGTAGACCATTCCTGTACAAATGTTGTAGTAAATAAACCAGGAATACTCTATAACCGGTTCCTGAATAAACCAAAGACCTATAATAACAGCAGTACTAAGCTTTATAGGTCTTCCTGTAAATGCAGCAATTCCAATTCCATAGCTGCTACAATGTATTTTGATAATAGTTAATACACATGTACATTGCTATTATATTATGGAAATATTGTTATCTTAGTCTTTACTTGAGCATTCAATTGTAGTGGGGCAATTATCACAGCAACCCATGATAGAAGTTACAAGTAAAATATGGTATTGACTACATGTGTACATGTATGTTGTTTTGTATTTAATTGGCCAACTATGTCCAAGCCACACCATGAGAACGCACTCACATTCTGAAACTACCAGGCCTGATGATAATGTTGATAAAACTAAGCAGGGATGTTCCTTCCATGGGGTTCAAAGAATGCCATTCCATGCAGGACTCTGGTATCTTTAATAAAAGAAAGAAAAAAAGGACTCTGGTTGCTATGGAAAATAGGAAATTTTTAAACATCTTCTAGTAAACCGCAAGGCCCGGAGCAGCTGTACCCACTGTATAGTGGATCCCTATCTATCAAGTTTGTTCAAATTATGCTGAGGTGGGTCTGGGTCAAATGTTTTACATAGAAATAATTATATTTAGTATTTAACTTAAAAATTTAGAAAATCTTGAACTGAATAAATTGCAAGGTCTAAGGCTTTGGTATTGCAGCAATGTCTAGTGGTTCTCTTCCTAAATTGTTATAATTTTGCCCGAAGAGTCAAAACTGACCCCAACCCTTTTGACAGTCAGGGGTGTAACTCATATTTAAGATACTTTTCAATGGATTTACCACCATGATTGTAATTCTACAAGTTGGGTTCATCTTTTACTAATCACTCACTTTATAACTTCTACATGTTAGTGACAAAGGGTCTTGATAGCCCTCTTGTTTATCTAAACTTTAGAAAATACAATGTACTTATTTTTCTGTGTCAGTATAAATGATGGACAGCTGAAGTGGAAGACGATAATGATGATTAAAATTTCCTTGCGGTTGGTAAGAGCCACTCAGGAGGGCATGCAGCTAGCTCAGGGTGCGGTCCGTACATACACAAGATATGCATACTATTCATTCCGTGATAGAAAAGGGAGACAGACAGATGGATCCAAAAAATCTCCTGTAGATGGACCAAGGCACAGTCTAATGTATAGTGAAGTAGAGGATTTCTTGTTATCTCAGGTAAAGTATAATTATTGAATGATGCCTCCACATCAGAGTGATTATAGTTAACTGTTACTGCCTTGTGTATACATGTATATACAGATCACAAATAACCACTGATTAAGTGCCATGGATTTGAACCCCCACAACCAACCTAAATTGTGAGAAAATTTGTCATTTATGTACATGTACAAAGTCTAGTTCTTGTCTATTGAAATTACCTTTGATCAAATAACTAAGTTTGAGTTTCTTTGATTTTATTTGTAGAATAGTGTTCTGAATTGTGCTGATTTACTTTTTGTAGAACTTTGTATGTAAAAAGCTTAAGCCCTTCAGCTAGCAAGTGATTCTGCCTTCGCAGCTTGTAGAAATCATGATCTGACAGTCTAATCATGATCTGCTCTGTTCAGTTTTCAGTCAGTTAAAAAAAATAAAATAAAATTGAATGGTACAGTGCAGTAGAAAAATTGACGAGTCTATTTTAGATATCTAACAGGTATATGCTCGAAAAGAGAGTTATTCTTGCATGTTATATACAAACTCAATGTAAAAAAAATACATATATTTTTTCCTTTCTAGTGGAGTGATAACCCAGTGCCTTATGCTATATATCGTACAGTGGTAGCAGCATATTTTTTCTTGATGGTGTTTTACACAGCTATATATGGAGTACTTGGTGCCAAAATGATGATAATGCTCACTTATTGGTCGTTCTATATCCTGGTTGCTTGTCAGATACTGCGGGCCGTCAACTGCTGGCATTACATATCCCTACGGAAAAAGGGCAAAGGTACAATTACTTGATTAAAGTTGTATTACTGGTACTATTTCCAAAGTGATCGTGACATCACAATTTAGAAAAAAAGGTTGTTTGTAGCAGTGCTCAAGGAAAGATGTGTTTTATACCATGTTTTGGTATGCTGGAGTTTTACTGTACATTACCTTCTATGTCATATGTTATCATCTCAAAATATGTTATCAAAGATTGGGGGGAAGACTTAAACTCTAGTTAAAAACACATGGTGCTTCCAACTTCACATGAGTGAGAAGGTTATCCAGATGAAAAGTTGGTTTCTTAAGGCAAACAGACTAGGTATTTGATTTGATGTATTTTCATTGCATGTAATTGCCTTTAATGCTTCTGTCTGTAATCAGAGTTTTACAGATTTATGAAAATAACATCCTTTTCAGCATTGTTATCTTCTAATAAACAATTATTTGTTGTTCTGATGTGCAGTAATAAACCACTCGGGCCTTCGCCAACGTGGCTAATCACTGCTTATCAGTACTCCAAATCATTGTTTATTAAACGATGACCCGGGACGGAGTATCATAAATCTGTAAAAGTTCTACAAAACACACTTTGCGTAGCATTTCTGACATATCACTCTAACATCTCATTGATAGAGTCATGAGTTCAAGACCCACAAACAACTACGTCTCTTAATGTATGTATTATGGGTAAAAGAAATATTATATTATGTTATAACTTATAATAATCGTAATTAAATTCATCTCAACCTTTCCCGGTGTTCGTCGTTTAGTACCCTTTCCCCACCTTTGTAGTATGTTAAAACTTGTAAGAAATCTTAAACTGTGCCAGTCCTCAATGATTAAGTGAACAGATATTTAATGCTATCATTGTTTGCATTGTAGATGTACGTGCTCATCTACAGAACAAGCGACGTATGAAGATACAATGGTTGTTACACAATTTAGGAAGTGATGCCGCACCTCTCGTCTCTGTACTGTTTTGGACTATAGCTTATGATGGTAAACTTCATTTGAACAAAACAAGTTTTGTTTTACTAGCAAATGATTCAGCCCTTGTGGCCAATGCAGATCATGATCAGGGACAGTCTATACAACCATGCATTCTGATCATTATCAGCATTAAGTTCCAGTAAGCACCCCTCTGAACATTAAATGGGACTGTCCAAATGATTAATAAACATGATGCATGGTGTCAATCAAGTTATTTCAAAACCAATCAAAATTGGACTTCACCAACAACGAATAAATGCACATGGAAAATTTTTGAATGGATTCTTTTGCTATGAATACTCTAACATTAACAAAGGGGCGAGCTTAGCACATCATTAGTGTCTTGTTAATTGAAGACAGAATTATTCACTGTAGAAAGTCAGAAAGATAAAGGTTACATGTAGACAATCTTTTATCTAATCATGTTTTTGAGTCAGCTTTGATAAGTTGTTGGCTCTTTATGTTTGTTTTAACTATCGCCTATGCCGATTGTTGAACTGTAAATAAATACAACGCAATGTATTTTGTTTTTCAGGAAGTGGAGTTACGCTTGTGAACTGTACAACACATGGAATAAATGCAGTATTTGTTCTATTTGACACTCTGATTTCTCGTACACCAATCAGAATGCTGCATCTGTATCAGAGTTCTTTTATGGGCCTTATCTACATGTTGTTTAGCTATGTGTACCATCTAGCTGGCGGAACCAATCACAAGGGAGAACCGTACATCTACAAGCCTCTGGATTATACCAATAACTTCAGAGTAGCAATCTCAACAGCCTTAGTGTCTATATTTCTAGTAGCGCCTTTGATTCACTGCTGGATATTTTTCCTATATAGATTTAGGTTATTTATACACCGGTACCTAAGGGCAGTGGAAAGAAGAGTGGACAATCTGATTGATAAAGCACAGTAACTGAAAGCAGTTTAATTAAGTTCTTGAAATCTATATGGATAAGTGCATTTCTCAGGCACGCTCAAGTATTATTATCATTTGATGTTAGTTTAACTGCTGGGAAAAATGCCCTGTTTGTCTCAGTGAGCATGCGAGCTATTGTGTTTACCCTTTGTCATAGATCTGTCAACAATCTTTTACTTTTCAGAACATCTCTTAGCCACAAAGAAATTTATTTTTGTCAAAGTTCAGGGTAGGAAAATTTTTCATCTAAAGAGAGGCTGCAGCTGAGATATTTTCAAACACTGTTCAAGCATAAAGTGATAAATTTTAGTTTCAATGTTTTAATAGTACTGGTACACCTTACTGCTAGCTCACTTTAAATGTATTTTTACGCACAGGGTCACTTTGAGATGAAAAATCATCCTCAATTTGTTTACATTATCTGCATCTATCAACCATGTATTTCCAGCATTACCTGCTTTGTTATTTCCTTCATTCCTATGGCCTTCAACAGGAAGTACTACCTGCCTGTGATTGAGCAGGTGTTACTTGAAAATTAGCTTAAAATGTTTTTGAGAAGTCAATAAAACTTGAAAAGTGTTTGCCCTAGAGAACCTATGTGACTTATCATTTTTAAATAACGTTCTTTTACCAAGTTGATGACAATGAACAAAGTTCAGCACATCACTTCTTGTTACAGCATTAATCAAGCATCAGTTGTTATAGTTTTTATGGACAGCCTTTAATACATGTGTAAATTTTTCCAATATATTAAGAGCATATTGACAATAGGATGTATATAATCTGTGAATCTTGCAGCTTAGTGCTATGTAAATGTATTATCCAAGGTTTATGTTATAGACCTGCGAAGTAGTGTGTGAATTTAATAAGAAATTAAAAGTTTCCACAGGTCACAATTTTCAGCTTAGTGCTATGTTTACTTTCATGAAACGTGCTGCAACCTGTAGATGATTTCTGTTGTTATGGGGTTAAGGTCACTGTAACCTCAGCGTTTCCTAATAACACTACAGGTCACAAGTTTCATTCAACTTGCATCAAACTTGCTCTGAAGGTTCCTTGCAACATGTAGATGATCCCTTTATCGTTTTTTTGGGTCAGTGAGTCAAAAGTCAAGGTCACAGTGACCCAAACTTGGAAAATATTTTCTGCTCAAAATCTTGAGATTTGCATCACACTCAGTGTCTTCAAACTTCATAGGATGATTGGTTTTACCGAGTAGACCCCAAGATGGCTCCTACTGTTTTCAAGGTCAGAGGGTCAAGGTCAAGATGACAGTTACCTCAGTTGCCTTTTCTTTGCTAACATTCCAAAAGATTTCACAAAACTGACTTAGAACAGTCCAGCCAAGCCATACTGGCCCTTTTGGGCATCTTGTTTTGATTAAAATGAAGTGTCAGAAAATGTTTAATAAAATGGGCATACCACATGTTATAATCTGTGATAGATGTTGAAGCTGCTCCCACTGTGTTTCTGGTGTGAAAAAAATTTATAAAATGGTGTACTAAAACTGTTAACATTAAATGTGAGAGAAAATGCTAGAGTCAACAATACAAGTGGAAATCAACAGAGCAATTTGAAAATGTAGGTGGGTTACCACTTCACTAAATGGTTATATCAGGATTACAGAAGAGTTTGCAATTATTAATTATTTGGTATAATTTCAAACCTACAGAAACACTTCAAAAGAATTTATACTGCTACCTTTTTGTTTGACGATTCTTTTTAAAATAGATCAATTTCAGGATAGTTCCAAGAACCTTTTTTTCTCCCCAAAATCTTAGGCCGAGCAGCATTGATATTAAGCAGTAGCAACTGAAAATGTTGATTAGACTGTAGGTCTGTATTCAAGGCAGATATTGTAGTTTTATAGCATTATATTTACATTTAAATGCATTTCAGTATCGGAGGCAAACGTTTCGTCTTAGTATTACTAACTGTAGTAGAATGCTTAATCGAGAATTCATTTAAATACAAATGTGTTAACATGTATTCTACACCTTGATTTAGCATTGTTGCCATGCAAGTGTTTACGTTCAATGTGGAAGCATTGCTGTGAAGATTGCCTTTTCAGTATCGTTGCATTTCTTTAGTTTGGTTGGTGGAATATAAACAGCATTCACAGCTTTGTATTAAAAATCAAGTTTTTGTTATGCATGTGGTTTGAACCAATCAATTTCATTTTGTTTTTTTGACAGAGTGTATTTGTTTCAGAAAACAGTGTTAGAAATCACTGATGACTACTTATATCTTTGTATATTCACAGTAGTAATTGCCCTTGCAAATAACAGCTGACGTGTGTGTCACAATTTATCATCGTCGGAACCAACGGTTAATTCCTGTCGCTTCTCTCCGTCATACAATTGGGTAATGAATAGCCTGGGTTACCGAGGATGCAATTTATTGACAGCAGGCAAATAATTTACATCTAAAAAAACAACTTGAACAGAGTTTACACAGTTAGTGTATTGTAAATAAAACTGGATGAGTCTGTGGGTTCTATTTTGTACCACATTGTGTTGTATTACTTATAAAGCCTTGAAAAATGTAAATTTGTAGGAGTATTTCTACTGTTTCACTGATATGTATATATAATTTAGATAGTGGAATATTTCAGTGTACGCTATGTATCATTGCGTACCTTTTCTGGCAAAGGAACTTCTAGTCTGTTGATTGATTTAAAATGCTGAAAAAGTAGTAGATAATTTAGAAAACCTCTGTTTAGTATGTTGTTTGCAACTTTTGCCTTATTTTAGCATTAATTTTTATTTGTTTCATGTACATCAACTGTTTACAATAGCAATTATCCTACTTTACTAACAGTAAAGAATCTCAGTTTTACAATACTCAGCAGTATTTAAACAAGTGAATCTATTTGTCTTCATTTTTGTCATCATATAACTCATATAGAACTCACACACTCGTAGACTTCTTCAATCCCTATGCACAGATTTACAGTTACTTTACATGGTTAATTCGAGATGATTGGAAACTTTGCTAATAGTATTTTATTTCATTTAAGTAGGAATACTGTAACATGGCAAGATGTGCCATACTGTGTAGTGAGATGTGGTTGTATAAAAAAATAACCAGGAAGGAACAATCTTTGGTAATAGTATGTTTATATGATTGGGTAGGGTTTTCCATATACCGACTGGCCCAGAATATCTTATTTTAGGTTTCATGGATAGTGCATGAATCAAAAGCGTCCCAATTCCAGGACAACCTGGTTTTTTTTTGTTGCAGGTTTTCACCCACATGCTTGGTCTTTTTAATTAATCTCAATCCGAAAGTACTGGCTTGGTAATGTTCGTTGGTCAGTCCTTGGAATTGTACCCACAACCCCGATTATTTACAAGTACCTGTAGACCTATTGCATGGTCTATCCGGGCTGACTAAAGGAACAATCTGGTACAAATAGGCATTTTTATATGAGTGGGTAGGGTTTTCAAATCTATTGGCAGGATATCTGATGACATTCATCAATCAAATGCTGTGTGCTGTTTAAGTGTTTTATTGTTTGTTAGCAGGCTCACAATATTCATGCTTTTTGTTTATTCAATTATATGTAGTACAATTTAATAGGCTAAATAATGTTTTGACACACAATGATTATTACTGGTACCTTCAGAAGTTACATGGTCGTTCCATAGCTGTTGAAAATCTGTTTGTACCAAAATAAAATTACTTATTTTGCCATAACAGATGTTTTCTTTAAGAAACATGTACAAACTTAATGCTAAAAATAAATTTAATCAAAATTTTACTCTACAAATGAAATATCACAATGTAAAGTAAACCAATACATTGTTGCATTTTTGTGCATAGTGTAATGTTTTGTTATACATGTGTATGCACAATATATATGACAAGATAACGTCATATAATTTCATGCATTTTGTTTGTTATAAAACAAAGACACAAATAAAAAAATATTGAAATCACAGGAGTTTGTTTCCTTGTTCGTAACATTTATTCAGACTGTTAGAGTTACCCAACTTAGGATTGGCTGTAAATCTGCAGTATAGTTATTTACAAAATGAACTACCCATAAGACAGCTGTGTTTGTCAATAAAACAAAAAAAATATGGCCCTTGTTTCACTTAAGACATTCTGGTTAAAGACTTGCATACAAGGTACTAGAAAACCAAATTTTGGATCACTCTGTAACTTTGTTAAAGTCAGCAGTGTGTATGACATTAAACTTCAAGTTACATAACATTTGTATTAATTCAAATTATGGCCCTATTTCATGTAATTTGACTTAGAAAATCTGGTTTAAGTTTTATATATATATTGGTGGTAATACCATGCACAAAATCTCATTAGCCACTTTATGGGAGTCATCTGAAACTTACCAAAAGTGTTCAGGGGTATCATTATCAAACAATTAAATTAGGTATCTCCTGACTAAATTTACTACAACATGGCTCTTTTTGAATTAGAAACTTTTGTTAAAGTTTTAAGTGCAAGGTACGTATATCCATGTTACGTACAATAACTTTTGACTTTTTTCTTATTATTTCTTCTGACCATAAGGCAGTTTTTCTTAGTGTATACTTTTGTTACAATTTTTGTTTTATTGGCTAATGGGACAATTTTTGTTACTCTGTTATCATGAATCAAAAAGGTCCTACAAGTGGAAAGCTATGACATCAATGAAGTTTCTATATATTTATCAGCTTTGACTAAGGCTTCTTTCAAGTCCTCATATCTAGCAATTTCTAGAGCATCTTTCAAATTAAGCCACTTCAAGCCTTTGTGTTCACGTGATAGTTTCACTTTATCGTCTGGGTTCTTCAGCTCGGACAACCAGTAAATCACAGTTTTTGGTTTCCCTCTAACTTTATAGCGCAATTCTGTTCTGAAGTCTTCGTACAATTGCAGCTGATCTACTTGAATACCGGCTTCTTCCTCGGTCTCTCTTAATGCTGCCTGTCTCTCATTCTCTCCTGGATCCACATGACCTGCAAAGCCAAAGTAACATTATTTATTAACAGTTTTTAATAATACGAAATACAGCTGTAGGCTGTTCTAGTTTCTTTATCATTTGTTTATAGTTAAAACATATTTTTCATGTTGCCTGTCTCTAATTCCCTTATAGATCTTCATGACCTGTATGTATGAACTTTTATTAATATTTTATAATAAAGTTACAGACTTGCTGTATTATTAATGAAAAGTGTTTAACATAGGGTGTTAGTGTTTTCGGCTAACTGCAGTTTTGGCTAAGTCAATTAGAGTAGCACAATATATCAAAAGAGGTGCGATAAAAAGGTGTTAACAGAGTTGTCAATCAGGTGCAATGGTACTGACAACTTGCCAATTAAAATGTTTGTTCATATAGGCCTAAATAAGAAAAGTCTTTAACATGTTGCAATATTTTTTTTAATTTATATTTTAATTTAACACGCTGATCGCACCTCTCATGATCTATTGAGCTACTCTAATAATTAACTTAGCCGAAAACACTCCAGTTTACTATATAAATTGAGTTAGCCAAAACTGCAGTTAGCTGAAACACTAGAATACTTTAACATATTGATAATTCACATAATGTGCATGAATGGAAGTCTATGACTGGAAGATGCCAAGTTCATCTTCACTCAAAAAGTAAAAAAATGCCTGTCATTTTTTAAAGAATACATTCCCTGAACTCCAATTGAAGTCAAATAATATAATTCACTGGAGATCTTTCCTGTTATTTCATAGCAAGTGACTGCTCATCCTGTATTCTGTAACCAGATGACTGAAGCTAGAATTGTTTTCTGTCATTCAGTAGCCCAACTAATTGTGCGCCAAGAATTTTTGCTCTATACCACGGCCGCCCTTGTAAAGACAGACATCTATGTAATATCAGTTTGTTAAATTGGTCGGTCTTGCAGTCAAAATATTGAGGCTAGTCATTCAGTAACTGAATGAGCAGCATAATACACTACAGTGGAATGTTAAGCTGATCATTTGGAAGTAAATCTTTGTATATATCGAATTGGTGCACCTTTGATCTGTAGGCAACCATAGCACTTCAACTTACTGAGTTGACAATACATTGGAATTTTGATTGATATTTCTTTTCCTTGTGGGCTGGGGTCTGTGACTGCGCCAGGGTTGAAAATGGGAAGGAATAGTTCGATTGTTAATTTATAATTTCGCTTCACATACCCTTTGGTGGCGACCAATGAAAATCCCCATACGATGCTTGCAGCATCAGATATTGTACTTCCTTTGAAACACGTCTAAAAACAATCAAACCGGCTGCAACAACTCCGGTAGCCATTCTTACAATTTTTAATGAGCGTCTACCAAAAAAAACAAAAATAATATCAAACAGGGAAACCTTGGTAATTGGGCGGACTTGTTTGGTTACGCCGTTTACGCCGGCGGGGTACTACTTTACGCCGGTAGCACTTGATTGAAAACGGCTGGTGACATGTCAAAGGGCAACTCACTTGATTAGACTAGTGTCACGTGGCGGCAAACGCAAACCGGGGCATACGGCGTACGCCGATTTTTTCGATAGGCGTACCCCGCTGCGGAAGAATACAAAATGGCGGAACAGTTCAGGTACGATATTAGGAATAAGAGAGAACGGAATATACTAAAATATGCATATTTTAATTAGTTTTCTCATTATCATCTTCAACAATTATATGTGTGATGGTAGCCGCAGTGACAAACAAACTTAGTATGGAGGCAGCTATCTTTGTAGCCGGTTGTCCCTTGTTTGGTACTAGGGCACTAACCAGCCGTGTAAGCCTGTCACATGGCGGCTATCGTGAAGTCACGTGAGCGGTGTAGCCGGTTTGTAGCAAATCAAGTCCGCCCATTGTTACACAGACGCTTTGTATATGTACCCAAAGATCAATAAATAAAGTAGTCATGGTTGGGTTAGAAACTTACGTCTGATAATGCTCTCTTGAATAAATCTCACAGCTAGACAACCTAAACCTACGAACGCAAAGAAATATTTTGTACAGCACCAAAAAATCATAACAGTTACCTGCCAGTCAGTAAAAAGAAAATTTGTCTATTACCGTTATATTTTGTGAGAGTGGTTTGAAAGTACATGAATGCAAAAAAATAAATCTTTCAATTAAGTTGTGTAAAGGAAAACTAAAAGTAACAAAAGCAGATAGTGCTGCGAAATCGATACATTATATTATACATATAATTTCAACATTTTAATACTCCATATTAAATAATATACTATTTATCTTATCGTTCTTGAAATTAGAGATATATTTTGCAATGAAATTGTTTTTACAAAAGTGTTTTTTGTCATCCCGAAAAGTAATATAGAATCAATTTGGCTGGAAATCAAGTTCCCTTGTAATAAACCTTTTCTATTAAATTTTGTTTATAGACCACCTAACTCAAAACAGACTTGGGTTGAACATTGTGAGCAACAGGCTGATTAGGCAGATCACTTGAATTATGAGACATATATTTTAGGTGACATAAACATTAACTTCAGTCCCACAAAAACTATTAACAAATACAACAACAACAAATGGAACATTCTAACTGAAAAGTTTGGACTAAAACAGATGGTAAAATCACCAACAAGAGTTACAAAATCCAGTTCGAGCATTATTGATCACATATACACGACCACACCAGACCTTGTAAAAGATGTTGTAGTTTCATCTCTAAGCTTAAGTGATCATTATCCAGTGAGTTTTGTTCGAGTATTTAAGCCAGCTCGTGATAAGAGTCACACACATTTTCATATACAATACCGATGTTTTAAAAAAAAATTTGATGAAGATGCGTTTCGACACACATTAGCCAGTGTTCAGTTCTCTATCATAGAATCATTATTTAATCCTAACGACCAACTTGAACTTGTCCTTTTTTATGACATACTTAATGAAATATTATCTAAACAAGCCCCTATTAAATTAAAAAGAGTGAAACAGTATGCGCAACCAGGTTGGTTTAATGATAAAATTAAACAAGCCATATACGAAAGAAATAAACATCACAAACAGAAAATTTTTAAAGAATATAAACTTTTGAGAAATAAAGTAACAGCGCTAATAAAGAAAAGCAAGAAATCTTTTTATGACAAAGCGGTAGAGGAGAAGCGAAGTCCATCTCATATTTGGAAAGCATTGAAAAAAAATTCTAACACTGATTATTCCTCGCAAAACAGCACCACCTTACCAAAATCACTCAATTATAAGCAACGTATTATTGAAGATGAAAAAAGCATTCTAATTGCAATGAATGAACATTTTATCAATATTTCGAACATAATCCAGAAAAAAAATTTGATAAAGAAAACTTTTCCAAATTAGAAAAATATCTAAATGAAAAATTAAAACACAAACGTTTTGACATAGAGTTAATTACACCATATGAAGTAAAATTGATTATAGATACATTGGATGTAACTAAATCAACAGGCCTCGATAATTTAGGCCCGAAACTTGTAAAATACTGTGGAGATTTTATAACTCCTGCGATAGCTCATATCATAAATAGTAGACATCAGTCAAGGTATATTTCCTGATTCTCTTAAAGAAGCATATGTATTGCCAATATTTAAAGGAGGGGACAAATCAGATCCTTGCAATTACAGACCAATATCTATACTATCAACCATCTCAAAAATATTTGAACGTCATATCGCAAAACAATTACATACATTTTTCAAAAACACCAACATTTTACTTCAAACTCAATCCGGATTCCGCCAACAACACTCCTGTCATACTGCTCTCACCCGAATAGTTGACACCTGGCTAAAAGATATAGACTGTGGTAAATATGTAGGTGCAGTTTTCCTAGATTTACGAAAAGCATTTGACCTTGTTGATCATCAGATTTTGTTACATAAATTGAAATTATACCATTTTTCAAATATCGCAATTAAATTCTTTGAATCTTATCTTAGCGGTAGAACTAAAAAAATAAAAGTAAATAATGTATTTTCGGAAAAGTTATCCGTTCATTCCGGTGTTCCTCAAGGCTCAATTTTAGGACCGCTCTTATTTCTGGTCTATATAATAAATGATATAGCCCTTTCTTCAAATTCAATAAACATTGACTTGTACGCTGACGACTCTACCGTCCACAAATCTGATTATAACATAAACAATATTGAAAACGTACTTCAAGACAACTTGAACGAAGTCGATAGCTGGTGTAAATTAAATAATATGTCACTGCACCCGTGCAAATCTAAATGCATGTTGATGACTACAAAATAGAAGCTAAAACATATTCGTGAGTTACGTTTATCAATAGAAAATGTCGCCATTGAAAACGTTGAGGTGTATAAATTACTAGGTGTATTAATTGACAACACACTTTCATGGACATTCCAAATATCTCAAGTGTGTAATAAATTAAACTCCAAAATAGCTCTGTTGAAGCGTATTATCTATTACTTGTCAGATGAAATGAAAAATACATTTTATAATGCATATTTAGTACCATGCTTCGACTACTGTTGTACTGTCTGGGGCAATACAATGAGCCCAAAATCAAATCTAAATAAAATAAATAAAATACAAAAAGGGCTGCCAGAATTATATTAGTTCCTCAGATATGTTTAATAAACTTAAATGGTTAAAATTCGAAAATAGATGTGCCTACCATACAGGTTTACTTATATTTAAATGCCAACACCAGCTAGTACCGGAATATCTGATTGAGTTATTAACATTTTCGAAAAATACACGTTATAGACTCCGTTCATCGGAAAGAAATGACTTAAGGCATCACAAACCTAGAACAAATTATATGAAAAATTCATTCAGTTACACCAGTATTGATATTTGGAATAAAATACCTCTTGAAATCAGAAATATCTCTTCAATATCATCTTTCAAATACAAATACAAGAACTTCCTTTTTCAAAAACAGCAGCAATTATCTACCATTTCAAGAATATAAATTCCACATGTGCTACGTTTAGATAAATTTAGATAAATTATGTGTTCTGTATAATCGATAATTATAATTTCACTTATTGAGGTAATGACTTTGTGTTTGTCGGGATCGAATGTATATTTGCATAAATGTATATTGTTATTTCATTTACCGTTTGTTTTGTTTTTTGCCTTTTTATTTCATTTCTAGAAGGCCACATTGTAAATAAGTTTTGTATGTTTTGAGCATTGCTTTATGTGTAAACCTTCTTTAAATAAAGACATTATTATTATTATTATTATTATTATTATTATTATTATTATTATTATTATTATTATTATTATTAATAAGCCTGCAGTATCAACTAATTATTGACAGGGGTGTGTGTTTGTCTAGTTAAAATATATTTTGTTCAAGATGAAAGTGACATTGATCTTAAAAAAACGTTTTGTTTATTTTAATACAGGTAAACCAAATATCAACGAAGACCACCCCGATCATGTGCCATCTCTGTTTGCAAGGACACCAAAGTCAGTATTGAAGGGAGAAAGGAAAATGACAGATGCTTGGGGTATAGACTCGCTACCCAATCTAATACTTGTCCCATGTTGTATATATATATATTATGTACAGAACATATATATATATACAATGGTAGACAAGTATTAGATTACATCTGTGAGGAAAATAGGTCGTTTTAATTCTTTGAAAAGGAGAAAATTGGTACTGTCCCCTGTCTCTACAACAATTCAAGAGAGCCTGATAGATATGAGGAAACTCTTGGGGCTGACTTATTGTCAGATGCTGAATTTGAGAAACAATGTTCCGGAAGTGTATGTAGTGAAAAATTAGCTGATGATGAAATATTTATGCTACACCTGTACCAGGAGCCAAGTTCCCACAATTGAACATTGAGCAAGAGATGCTTTATATGGTGATTGATAATTTGAGACAGGAGCGTGACATGTTAAAAGATAAACTGGAAATGAGAAATGTTAAAATGAGTGCACAAATCATTCATGAAAATGATTCAAAGGCCAAATTCTATACTGGATTATGCTGGGCTGTGTTCTTGAAACATTCCTGTTTTTGAATGAAGGGATGAGAGCTGCCAAGCCAGGAAATTTGTCAAACATTGATCAATTCTTTATAACACTTATAAAACGTCGACAAATCCTAAATTTGATTATTTGGCAGACCCGATTGGAGTTGGAAAAACTACAGTTATAGACATCTTTTGGAAGTGACTGCGAATAATAAATTCAAAATTGTGCTTTATGGTTTCATGGCCAGACAGAGAAACTATTTTTTCAACAACACCACCATCATTTAAGACACATTTGCCTAGATTGACAAACATAATTGACTGTTTTGGAATTTTTTATAGAAAAGCCTAAAAAAGCTCGGCTTAACAATCATGCATAGGGTTTGGCAACCTTTCAGACAAAATAGTAATGAATGCTCTGGATGTACAGAGTGAGTGTTACAGTAAAAAAAAACATACAACAGTCAAATCTTTTAGTTGCGTGTAATCCACTTGGAACAGTTGTATTCTTGTCTTTAGCCTGGGTAGGTCGCGTTTCGGACAATTTCATCACACGTGAGTCCGGATATATATCCCAAATAATGCATTATCCTGGAGATCAGCTTTTAGCTGACCGAGGTTTCATGTTACAGGAGGACTTAGCAACTGTTTGTTCGGCTGAACTTATTTTACCGCCATTTACAAAAGGGAGAAAGCAGCTATGTGCTCAAATTGTTGAGAAATTACGTCAACTTGCATCAGTAAGAATTCTAGTTGGGCGTACGATAGGTCTTATAAAATCCAGATTCAGTATTCTTCAAGGCACTCTTCCTCTAAAATTAGTGAACTCTGTTAAAACAGAATCTGAAAATGTCGACTTTTCGAGTGTATATTTAATAGTACGTGGTTGTGCAATTATAACCAACTTGGGAGATGGCATTCAATGAATATTGAAACTGTGCTGTATTTACTAATGACTGAACAACAACTATCAATGGACCTATGACAATGAATCATAATTTTTCCAATCAAAATATAATTCAATGACTGCATAATAAGTTAACAAAAAATGTGAGTTTTATAAATTTTATTTCATTTAGCAAATATTACTTCGCAATGATTTGTGTGCATACTAAAATAAATCTTTTTTATCTATGTTGTAATATCATAAAGTAAAATAAAAACAAATCAAACATTACCCTTGTTATTCTTTGTACTGAAATATCATTAAGTTATAAACCATTTACAATAACTGGATTTTCAACATTTCAAGAAATCATGCAAAACCGTAAAGACATTGGCACAATTTTTAATATGACTGCAGTATTATTTTCTTTCAAAGTTCTGTCATGAAAATGTTGAAAAGATGCTGTTTGGGAAGGCATTTTTTCCTTTCATTACTCATTTTAAGACCCATTAGCACTTTTTTATGAAAAAGTATTTTCTATATATTACTGAGATAGAAACAAAAATTCAAACAGGGAATGCCACGAAAAACGCAGCCGCGGCCTCCCAAAACGAACCCCACAGCACCCAGAAGTTCAACAAAAAAAAAACACACACACACACACACACACACACACAAACGACACACACACACACAATCATGTATATATACACATATACACTATACACACTAGCATACAAAGCAAATACACGAGGACAAAATAAATTAAGGACACAGTGGGGCACCACCTTGGAACGGTCAGTGGCAAAAACACCACTGGGGTTTAACCGGTTTATGGTGCACCCAACCTCACTCTTACCCCCACCATGTTCCAAAGTCACAGGACAGTGTAAATAAAAGTAATCCCTGCTAACTGACGCACCAAACAAAAGGCTGGTTAAAACACAAAAATGCTCTTATAAATATATAAAGCAAACTTAGAACCTATAAAGTATTACTCAACCTTCAGAGGCCACCAAGAGAAACACCCTTAAGGGCCCGACGAAAAACATTCCTAACGCTGCGTTTTAAATCACAAGTGTATTTTGTAAATATATCGCAACTTTATTTACAATGATACTTAAGTAAATACAAAATGCTGACTGACAACACTTTATTGTTAAAAATATTAAAGAAAAGTGCATGTCATGTACATATTTTACACTAGAAAGAAACAAGTATTTAAAAAAGGGGAGCGGTGGTGTAGAGGTTTAGGTGTCGGCCGCTCATCCCGGAGGTTGCGGGTTCGAGCCCCACCAAGGTCACGACCGTACCTCCTCATATGACACCAGTACTGGTTTTTCCAGGAGGCCCGCGAGTGCGGATTAGCTACAAGCTTTCTTCACAATCGAGCTAAAATAAATTAGTATAAACTAAACAAGTATAACAATTAATTCTATAGATCTTTTTAAAATTTACAATGAAGACAATCTATCAATTTTATTCTATAGATGAGTATTAAAACACAATTGGGACTTCAACTTGAAAGCAGGTTTTTTTTATTACTTGCAACTACCTTATTTTCAATCACCAGCCACATTTTCATGCTTTTAATTTAATTTACCCATTGATTATAGCACATATATCCTTCAGTGTGTTATGTAACACACTGTCTTCGTAAGGTCACAGTACTGTACTGGTGTATAATAATCTTGCCCTCAGGGCATTATGTAAGACTGCATTAAAAGTACACTTTAAAGTATTTTACAGGCATTGTTCATAAATGATACATTCCATTGCAACTCATAAATGCAATAATTGAACGCTCCTATGATTATGCTTCCGTTGTATGTTCTCTTTAAGTATATAAAACAATAAAAGACAAATGAGCTGCAAGAAGAAGGTTTTGAAAGTGGTTGCAGTTTGTTTATTAAAACACATTATTTGATTAACTGGTTTGAAACTTTCCTCCCCATTATTGTTAAAGCAGGATCTCATTAATATGGCAATGTCAGTTTAGTATCACAAAGTGGAGTAAATGATACCAAATGTACATTTTTACGCAATTTAGTTTTTATGGCAGTCAAACAAAACAACCTCAGTTCAATGAGTACTGACTTTTATAATTGAACTGTTATTCATATTTTGTTCTTTTTGCATGATTTACAGTACCACTTCGCTTTTGGGGATCGTTTGATTTTGGCACAAGTGTAATGAATGCATTTGTATGGGCATAAAGTTGTATCACAACCAACCATGTCAGTTCCATCATCCTCATTCCAAGGATTTTGGCAGTAACAATACAAAGTTTCCGACACTTCCTGGTTATTTTCTGACACGAAGTTACGACTAAGTAGTTTGGATAGACAGTGGATTTTCCAAAATTTTGCAAGTGATTTTATTAAATTGTCAATGAATTCATCATTTCTCGAAACATTGGTAATGATGCAAGCTGCATTTGACCAAACAATAAAATGACAGAAGCTGCACTCATACACATACATCTGTAACTGAACCTGGGTATAATATTTGCTGTCTGCCTCTAGTTTATAATTTCATCAAGATAGAAATTTTTACTGAGTACCATTTCTTTGTCAGTTTTATCTTTCAAGGTAAATGGGCATTTTATTTCAACAACACCGGTTCCATAACATTTGCATGTGAAAATTCCATCTAGGGAAGCACTAATAAACGGTTTGGCAGGAACAATGCCTTATCAAGTTTGTGACAGATTTGTTTTCTCATGCTGGGATGAAATAGCTGTTTTGTGTTGAGAAATTGCAACACTGTGACTTTTCACGACCCCAAACAATTGCTGGTACTTGAAGTTGCTTCTTGTTTGGATGATAAATCTTTTTGATGATTGACTTTGCTGGATTTTCAAAGTAAGTATGCATGACATCATGAGCAACTGATGCAGTTATTCTGCCAATTCGCTGATCGTGCCATATCACAGATTCAGACTGATTCATAGTACTCTTGTTTACGATATTCACACTCTTCACTATTTGTTTGTAGATTTTCTGCTATTTCATCACATTTTTATCAAGCTGATCAGGTGTGACTTGTTTATGAGTGTCAATGAATAATGATGACAAAGAGTTCGGTAGACGTTTTATTAAAGAAGTGCAGCCAGTCTTTAAAAC
The DNA here is from genome assembly GCA_022818135.1 of Saxidomus purpurata. NCBI lineage: Eukaryota > Metazoa > Mollusca > Bivalvia > Venerida > Veneridae > Saxidomus > Saxidomus purpurata. The sequence goes on along the minus strand of JAFMSR010000018.1, from coordinate 21,013,271 downwards.
ATGTGCAGTTTTTTTTTAATATTCTGAGACCAACGGGTTTTGTGGGAAGCTCTGTCAGTTTCTGTAGGAATGGGTTTTGTTTTTCTTTAGCTGGAGTAGGTGGTGGAGGCTTTCTAGCTCTTTTAGAAGTATTCAGCTTTTGCTTTGAAGGTTCTTTATAAAACTTTATCTCATTTTTAGGGTCAGGCTCAACAGATTTGGTATAACATTTATTCCAAACACAAGGTTGATCTGTACATGTTTTTTGTGTAGCCGTTCCTGACTGCAGCTTCAACTTAAAATAGCATAGCTGCGACATGTGAACATGGTTTGCCTAGCCTATGATATAAGAGACAATTTTTGTTAATATTCATGAAAGTAATTACTGACCAGCTCTCATAGTAAGGTGTGGGAAATAACAATGAAGTTAACTTGTAATACAACAGTCAGTCAGTACTCTTGTGGACTAGATATTTGTACAAACAAAAATAAGACATAATTCTGGTTTTCAATAAACAAATTGAATGCTCATTAAAAAGGTTATTATGAAACGCAGGAACACATGGAATAGTTAGCATAATTTGTGAACTTGCATAAGGAGTATTGTTTTTACAAGAAGCATTTAATTAAAACAAGTAATATCTTTAAAAAAAGATGGTCGACGTAGGTGACGTAAAAAAACACATTTTGTGTTTCAGAATCCCGGGCAGTACACTGCTTATTCCGGTACCGAAACGCTAGCCAATAATCAAGACGCTAGAGTCCGGCCCCGGACAACACCTCGTTGAATACAAAAGTTGATCTCGTACTGTCCAGAAACCTTGACATAACGTGTTCGTTTTTCTTTTTTGCAACATGATTTATTATAAATAACTATAATATAAAAATATACACATTTTGTGTTTCAGAAGGCCCCGGGCAGTACCTGCTTATTCCGGTACCGAAACGCTAGCCAATAATTTGCAGATTCTGATTGGTCACATTATAACGAAGTTGGTTAGCAACGCGTCCATACCAACGGAAGTTCAAATCAAAAGTATACGACTACGTCGAAAAATCCTGATTTAACTTGCAATTATTCCTTAAGAAGTGAGAAAATGCTGACTTTTCCTTCTACATAATTATGGAAAACAAATTTTGCGAAAAGAATTAGAAAAGGACTTGCAGAGATTTTCTCTTATGAAATAACTGGCATCTTTTTCAAAAATACAGCCTATATTCAACCATCAAATACGGCCTGACAGAAAAAAAATCCATATTGTATGTACGTGCAATACACATAGCGCGGCAAATTTATAAGAGTGTATTCAATTGGCCCTCAAATGCACATGACGTTAATAACGTCGCTTTTGACTGGGTCGTCACTATTTGTTTATACGATGACGTCAATAAATTGACGTCGCACACTACGTATATTTCGCGCTAAAAAGGGGGTTTCTTCAATTTTACGCTTAACATGTCATTTTATAATCTAATTTATCGCGCAAACAATGTCAAATGGTATATAATAAAAGGGTTATTAGTATAGTAATGTGATCCATAAGCCGGATTGGCTCTCGTTGAGGTTGGATCAAACTCATGCTACGCACTCGTATGATCCGACGCACGACTCGAGCAAATCCGGCATGCTGGATCACGTTAGTATACTAATAACCCTATTTTATTGTACAACCAGCTTAAATGTGATGCTTGTTTTATCTTCAAGTTTATAACTGCACTTGTTCAGCAAATGTATTTCAATTTGTTTTACATTCTTTCATAGAAATAATAAAGAATATTTTGAAAACTTATTCAATTTTCATTACCCTGTTTTTGCAGTCACAGTGAGCAGCAACTATCGTCCGATCCTTTGCCGAAGCTGCACATGGTTGATGTGGTAATGAGTTCAATGAACGTAATCAATATATTACAAATAAACTTCTTCAACAGGGCTACCGTTATTACAAATTGCGTAAATATTTTGCTAAATTTTACTATCGTAATTCTGATTTGGTTTTGAAATTCAATAGTAATCTAAAGACTCTTCTGCGAGAAGGTATTTCAAAACCCGATTTTTATGGGGATGTGGTTTACAAACTTCGTAAGATTTTGGGTCATGGCAATTTTCCAACTGTATTTGCTAAAATTATAAAACGTTTTGTTAAAAGAGGTTACGACCCAACTGTTTTGAGACACACCGCATGTTTGGTGTTCAACCCGTTTACAGTTGGACGCTATGCTCCCTCTTTGATTGTGTCACGGAAGAGGGAGGACTCTGTGATGGGCAGTTTTAAATCCCACTGGGACGAAACTGTTTTGATTTCTGTCCTCTGGCCTGTTTCGTCGGGCCCTTAAGGTGTTTCTCTTGGTGCTCTGCCTTCTGCAAAGGCATTGAGTACATACGTTTTTTGGTTCTCAAGGTTTGCTTTTTATATATTTATACACGAGCATTTTGTGTTTTACATACCATGCCTTTTGTTTCCATTGCGTGTGTTAGAGATTCACCTAGCAGGGATTACTTTTATTTACACTGTCCTGTGACTTTGGAACATGGTGGGGGTAAGAGTGAGGTTGGGTGCGCACCATAAACCGGTTTAAGCTCCCCAGTGGTGTTTTTGCCACTGACCGTTCCAAGGCGGTGCCCCACTGTGTTCCTTTTAATTGTTCGTTTTGTCCTCGTGTGTTTGCTTTGTATGCTAGTGTGTGTTGGTAGTGTATATGTGTGTGTTACATGATTGTGTGTGTGTTCGTGTGTGTGTGCGTGTGTGTGTGCGTGCGTGTGTGTGTGTGCGTGCGTGCGTGCGTGCGTGCGTGTGTGTGTGTTGGTGGTGTGCACTTCTGGGTGCTGTGGGGTTCGTTTTGGGGAGGCTGCGTTTTTGGTACGTGGCATTCCCTGTTTGATATTATTTTTGTTTTTTTGGCTCAAGCCAAAGATTAAAAACTCAGAAGTTTTCCCTCCAGATTACGAAGGAGAGATCGCCGTGACGTCACACGGCTGCTGGTGGGCAACAACAGTTGTGTTTACAATGCTTGTGTATCGGAACGAAAATTTTGAATTTTAACAACTTTTTTGCTTTCTGAAGTATTCTTAAAATTCAAAAAGTTATGAAATGCTCTTGATACTCATATTTTCACTTTAAGATATCTCTTTTGAAAGAAATACCGTTTTTAATGACACTTGATTTTTCATAACTGCTTGTTGCCGCTATGTCCATTTACGAAAACAGTGTAATTAACGCGCTTGCGAACTTTTCATTTTGAATCTCTTTTGTTTTAAAAAAGTTACGGCTGTTAAAAAACACCCCTAACAATACAAAAACACGGATTACCGACCACAACTTGTGAGCGGATCAGAGGGCCAGTGGTAATTAACACGCTGAACTTGTAATCCAGGGATCGCAAGTTCGATACCTTGCTCATTCACTAACATCACTAATGTTTTTTTTTTGGATGAGACCTAAAAACCAAGGTCCTATATGTATCGGTGCTGTACACCGGGTGTGTTAAAGAACCAGGGGTGTCTCTGGAGCGGAACACGTTCTGTATCTTGCACTGTCCCCCAAAACCAAAATAATTAAACTCTTCTGCGGGCGTTTGTCATATGGATTATTCGGTATCAACGAAAAAAAAACTCGAAGTAAACATGTGACTGATAGATCTCCGTTTGAACAGATACCGCACGTGTCAAACAGTTCACTTTACATAGCTCCGAACCGACGGAGGCATGGTATGGACACCATGTCTACTTGTCGTATGCTAAAATACGGTGAACTTATATTAAGTCAAAATGGATTTTCATAGCACCTGTAGGTATTTTGTTCGGGTTAGACAACTGGTAGGTATTATGCGAACGTGATCCTATGGTTTTGCGTACTTGCAAAACTTTCCGCTATTTATTATTCAGCAAGAATTACACGGGGGAGGTAAACAGAATCTCCCAAAACAAGAGATAATTGTTTAAATTTGAGAATTTATCACTGCACAGGAATGTTTTATTGTCCAGTTTTAAAGTATCAGTTTTAAATATAAATATGGGTGGATGCTGTTCATTACAGGTAAGAGTATTTCTTTAAGATCGATTGGGATTGGCCTATTGTTACTTCATTCGGTTTGGTATAATTTCGGACACTACATTACCGTAATATAGTGTTATGCATGAAATTATTACTTACATTGTATGCATTACTTGACATCACACTTCGGGCCATCGACATTTCAATTAACGTTGTCGTTACACGTAATTATAGGATGCATCGGGGTATTATGAACACCTTTTTATCCAAATTAAGTAATAATTTAGTTGACTATTATCAGTCATATAAATCAATTTGAATTTAAGAATGGATTGGGTTTAGGGATTAGTGTCAAAATATACAAAACAAGTCATAGTTATAAATAAAACTTTTATTCAGAAAGTGACAAAAATAACATACTAATCAAACTATACATAACAAACACACACTACAGCCATTATATCAATAAGAAAAATGATAAATAATTATTTAAATCTTAATTCAATGAGTCAAATACGTAGTTTATTTTTTATTAATAATTATAAAAATCTAATATCAAATTTTAAACAGATAAATCAAATTCGTTTTTTAATCAAAATTTGTGCAGTAAATGTAAATGGTATTCTCATTTAACTGTGTGAACTTTGATTTATGATTTGAGTAATTACCTTTATGGCTTTAAGTAGGTGTGAAATCCTGTTGTTATAGTTATCTTATTCAAAAAGTTTGTGACGAACTGGCAACATAAATCCTGTAGTGACGAAACGGGGGGTCGACGAAACCACTGTAATTCTGTATTATGTATTACCAAAATGGCGGCTATGAAGACGCTGCATTTCGACAGATCGGTTTATTCACGATTACTGGTGAAATATTTAAGTTTACAATACATTATCATACATATTTAAAGGAACATACATATGCCTTTATAAACTTCCGTAACTCTAGCCTTTCCTCATAGAGTTTTGCTAGAGATACGTAACTTCCGTAACTCTAGACTCGGAGGCTTGGAAAATGCCAAAGAGAATTAAAGAACATGATTTAAAACATTCGTGAGTTTAGCAGTTTGATTGATTGCAACACTTAAACTCATTTCAAAAATTTGTACTGAAAAAAGGACAACTATACATTCCTTATTCAATCATATAGTATTTATGCATTTCCGAGAACCCTGTATACTAAAATAGAAATAAACTTGAGAGTTCTATACTGCCCCTTTACGGGATACATGTACTTCTTATTCTCAGTTTTTAAGGAAAGTCATGAACACCCAAATTTACTCGTGAGACCTTATTTTCCTTGTCTATGCTAAGACATCCTAAAGGCATTGAAACATTTAGAATAATCTTGGCACAATTAGAGAAATGTCATTCACAAGACACTGTGCCTTTCAATCGCAGTTGGAGGGTTGGACATGTTGTCTGTTTGCATCTAGTCATGAAGTCTGTGTGTCGCAGTTTTCTGAAAACTCTTCATTCTTTATAACTAATTAATATATAACTTAATGATTAATAACTGGAAGTCATTATCTCAAAAGTCCTAAACAAGATAAAATCTGAAGTGACCTGGGTCAGTAGGGCATAACCATGATAACATTTTTCAAAATTGGGCCTTTTTCAGTTACAGTTTTCATTGATAGAGATACACTGTAACAAAGCATTTGCTGTAATTTTCATGAATTATACCCTTTTCTTTGTATATTTTGCACAATGTCATGTATTATAAGGTACGTTCTTATTGCTTGTAATTCTTGGTTTTGTCATGTTATGTCTTCAAGTCTGAGACTATCGGTATCATGTTTAAGATTGCGACAAAGGGAGGAAATGGGCGTGGTCATTAGGGAGGGGACTTCTCGTCAGACTTATATGATTATATGATACATGTAAACATAACATCATTCATGTGATTTACCAATGCTTTGCTGTCTACTTACAATATTATTTCCAGTTTGGTTGCTGTTGTGGCCCGGCATCATGTGGCTTGTGTTGCAGTCTTTGTAAGCCCATCAACGAGTCAACGGGAACCAGAATAATGTATACTGTTTTCTTATTGTTCGGGTTCCTGGCTTGTTGCCTCATGCTTTCACCACAGCTGAAAAACCATTTAACAGAGGAGGTAAGTGGAACAGCTCAACAGATCCCCCGCCCTTCATTGTCAAGTCATTAAAGTTTTACTTGTCTAAGTTCCCCAGGTGCAGACCTGACTATGTGTTATAAAGTTAGCAATTTTCATCAAAGAAATGGAGTCAAGTATTGGTTCTACACAGGAAAAATAGTTAGGAAATACATGTAGGCTCATCTGTACTATTACTGAACTACCGCTGAAATAGATTTTTATACATGTACCTCAATGAATATATTCTTTTCATAAATATGACACATCTGCTAGATTTTGGCTTTATGTCAAATAGTTGACACTTGAGTTAGGCAGAAGTTGAGAAATTTTGCGATGAGTCATAATGTGGTTAAGAGAAAAAAATTGAGGAAAAACAAGGAGAAGTTTCAGAACATGTATCTTATTAATTGTTACATCATAATGTCTTCAAAAAAATTGCCGCCAACATTCCAGGAAGATATTTTAGATAATAAAATTATAGTACTGCATTTTTAAAAATCAGTAAAGTCAGGGATAAAATCAGCACATATGATGATATAGAAACATGTAATGACATTTGAATTACTGGTAAGTGGTTTGAAGAGGCTCTCTAAGACAGCAGCAGCTGTGTTAAATTTAGAAATGGTCAGTTTGGGATTCATCAATTTTGGCTGTAAAGGCAGATGGCTGTTTAGTTAGTTTATACCGTACTGATTTATTTTAGCTAGCTTGTAAAGAAAACTCTCGAGTCCACTTCCTGGAAAAAAACAGTACTCGGTTGTCATTTTAGGAGGTATGTTTATGACCCTGGTGGGAATCAAAACCGCAATCTCAGGGATGAGCGGCAGTGTCCTTAACCTCTACACCACTGCTCCCTTGTTTAGTTTAGGTGGCCCCTAACACAGTTTGTGTACTATTAAATCATATTGTACATGTGAGTAATATTTTCCTTACAGGTTAATGGTTTTAATGAAACATGTGTGATGCTCGGTGTAGGAGAAAACTGTAGCATGTTGATTGGTTACAAAGCTGTCTACAGACTGTGTCTTGGGATGGTGGTTTTCAGTCTACTTTTAATGTTGATCACAGTCTGTGTTCCCAATAGCAACCAAAGGAGAGGTCATATACAGAATGGGTAAGACTGAGGGTTAAATGACAGCAATGTTAAAAAATGCTTTTAACTTTCTAATTATAGTGTGTAAATACTTCATAATTATACAAGTGTAAATTAGAAAAATCTATCCCTACTTGGGTTAACTTGAGTTACTTCCTAAGGGTAAAAAAAGACATTGAATACCAGGTAGCACTTATGAAGAACAAGATTAACATCATGAATTAAAGTGGTCACTTCTAAACTTCTAATCGAGTACATATAAAAAAGACAGGATGTAGAATATATCCATGTAACCACACTCTCTGTCTCTCTTCTACTATGTTCTAATGACTAAACCATTCAGCATTGTATGCCTAGTGATTTGTTAGCAATTGTATCAAGAATTTTAGATATGTAAATACTAATACGTTACAGTACTTGTTAGATTTTCGTACGGTTTGTGCAAGTTGCAACTATTTCTGTAAATGCATTTTACTGAGATATTTGCTTTTTTGCAAGTTTTTGCATGCATACCAGTTTTAGTAAAGTTAGCAGAGTTTTTTACTGATCAGGAAAAGTAACACATACAGTAACAAACATGCTTAGACTAAAAAAAATGTTGCAAATTGCTCGTTAAACACTGCCCTGTCGTTTATTATCTCTGTTGATTGCAATATGTGATAATGCTTAAGTTTGATCACATTTACAGGTATTGGTTGTTCAAGTTTCTACTCTTGCTTGGTCTGTGTGCAGGGGCATTCTTTATACCAAGTGGCTACTCAATATGTGAGTTTATTTACTGATCTTGATTTCACACTTTGTTGCTGTTTCAGTTCACAGATTGTAAATTAGAAATAGGAATAATGCCAACTTATGCATGTACAGTATATGTGCCATTGTGGTGCATTTTATAGGTGGTGTGGTGGTCGAGTGGCTAACGCTCCGGACTACCAATCCAGAGGTCCCCAGTTCGATTCTTGGCCAGGGGACTGGAAATTTTTCAGTGTTTCCCACCTATCTGAGATGAACTGGTTAGAAACCCCAGAGGTAGTCTTGCATGTATCGGTGCTATACATTGAGCATGTAAAAGAACCAAGGGGTCTATTCGTAAAAGAGCTAGGCCGGGTCTGGTACCCGGATTCCCTTGTATCTGCTTCAGTCTTAAAAAAAATCTTTTCTGTAATTATGATCTACGTTGATGACAAAGTTAGAATAACTATTCCTATACAAACTATTGTAAGGTAAGGTCTAATAAGAAACGACATGTCAAGACCAGGGTGTATGGACTTGTTTTCATTTATCTACCGGTTTCAGTCTACTCGAGACCTTTATCAGGATACATGTAAAATGTGAATTTCTTAGCCTTAAAGTGTACAAAAAGTGGATAATGAAAACTACATGATTTTTGTAAAAATCTTCCTACAGTAAAATAAAGATTAACATAAAGTGATATTACCATTCAAAGTGACCAAAGTTTAAATAAAACATTAATCAGTGATTTATACTCCTATAATAATAAGCATTGCCATGGTTTTAACCCAAATATAAGGATCCATATAACTGTTTCATTCACATTGAATATAGAGGAAATCTGTAAAAATCTTTTTTGACTATCCTAGTCAAAAATAAAAAATCCACCCTTTCGGTTATGTATAATTATCTTAAATTGTATTTGTCCAAAACAGAAATAACCTGGTAAAACTTATTTCTTATATGTCTTTAAATCATCGACTGTGTTTTGAGCATCATTCTCAACAATAAAGCATTTTGACCATTTTGAAAGGTAATATAACTTAAACAGAATCTTAGTAGTATTTTAGTCCACCAAAGCTGTTACTTATACCAAATTTGTGCCTCAGTTATTAAATGTGTGTGTAGTTTCTAACAAATTTCTATTTTATTTTAGATTGGATGTATGTGGGAATGGTTGGAGGATTTATATTCATCCTGCTACAGCTAATGTTACTGGTGGACTTCACACATGCTTGGAATGCTAAATGGTTTATTATCATACAATTAATTTTGGTGATAGTCATACTGATTATCAGTCACAAGTTCCTGTTCAGCACAAATATCTACGCTTACTTCAAATTCACATACATTATTTAGTATAATATCAATGTTAATTAATTGTTTTGTTTGTGTACATGTTTAAACAAGATGTACTGCTGAATCTTGCAGTTGTGTAATGTGATCACTGAATTAATAGCCACTTGCAATAGGCAACCAGACATGGAACCAATATCTAAACAAACATTTCATCAAAATAAGTACATCAAAATTAACCAAACTCCTGCTTAAACCTTTGACCTTTTCTAAAATTTATGGACTCATCCATCTTCAATTTGGACTTAACCATTCACTGTTGATAGGGGTGTTTATTGTAAATTAACTGACTGAACAGCAGACTGATCATGATCCGTCTTGATTACAAAGGTAATCAGGTGCAATAAACAGGGTAAGGGTAGAGTGGCAGTTGTTTATGCCTTGTGTGGCTGGCTACTGAACAGGGCTTCAGGTGTTAATCTTAATGATAAATTTTCATTATTTTTATGCCCCGAAGGGTGGCATATTAAAAATCGCACCGTCTGACCGTTTTGTGGGTGCAGGTCTTGGGTCCGCCCGTCTTTTTCTCCCTCTTTCTGCGTCCCCACTTACAAATTGGCGTCGTCCGGACTGTAACTTTGTCATGCATTGAAGGATTTTAAAAATAACTTGGCACACATGTCTAGCACATCAAGGCCGTCAGGTGTAAGGCACAGACCCACATCCCTACCTCAAAGGTGAAGGTCACACTTGGAGTAGTGTAAGGTTATGTCCTCTATATATCACACATTCTGTCCGGACTGTAACTTTGTCATGCATTGAAATGATTTTAAAATAACTAGGCACACATGTCTAGCACATCAAGACGGAGCGGGTGGCGTGCAAGACCCACGTCCCTAGCTCCAAGGTCAAGGTCATACTTAGAGTTTGAAGGTAATGGATTCCTCCATATAAGCATATATGCACACATTCGTGTCCGGACTGTAACTTTGTCATGCATTGAAGGATTTTAAAATAACTTGGCACAAATGTCTAGCACATCAAGACGATGTGTCGCGTGCAAGACCCACGTCCCTAGCTCAAAGGTCAAGGTCATACTTAGAGTTTGAAGGTAATGGATTCCTCTATATAGGCATATATGCACACATTCGTGTCTGGACTGTAACTTTGTCATGCCTTGAAGGATTTTAAAATAATTTGGCACAAATGTCTAGCACATCAAGACGACGTGTCGGCATGAAACCCCCACATCCCACCACAAAGGTCAAGGTCACACTTAAGTTTATAGGTAATGGAATCCTGTATATATGCATACATTTGTGTCCAGACTATAACTTTATTATGCTTTGAAGGATTTTAAAATAACTGTGCACAAATGTCTAGCACATCAAGCGGATGTGTCGCATGCAAGACCCAAGTCCCTACCTCAAAGGTCAAGGTCACACTTAGTGTTTAAAGTAATGGAATACTGTATGCATGATTACTCTGTCATGCATGGAAGGATTTTAAAATTACATAGCACATTTATTGAGCACATGGAGAGGACACAGACTGTGAGGCACCTCTTTCGGGGGCATTCGTCACTTGGGAGGGACAGCTCTTGTTTGAGAAATAAAAATACCTCAATTACAAATTACATTCAGTTACAGCAAATTCTGTAATTAATTACAGTCAGTTACAATTACATTATTCAATTACCCCATGCCTGTTTTTGACAGGGTCAAGTTTAATCCGGAGACAAGAAAAACGAGCACATGTGGTTATGTAGGTAAGTTTGTTAACGTAGTATTTACAGGCTGTAGTGCTCTTCAAACAGAAATGCACAAATATCAGTAAGTGCAGGAAAAAATGAACAAGTGCACATTTCCTCTTGTAATGTGAAACAATAACTTTATCCTCAATCTATGAATGATGAAACAGTTTAATTTAAGACTAAGATTTCAAGTTGTACAAAATTATAGCTTTAACATAGATCTTAGTTTTAGACATAATTATATGGTGGTACAAAATTGTTGTTGTTTATACATACTTGTTATCAAAATAGACGTCACAATCAGACACAGACTGATCATGGTCTACACGTGTCTCAGAATCACTGCAGCTAGCTGGGTGGGAGTTAAAAGAAGTTATCTTATACAAATGATTTTTTTTTTCAGGAACCCTTTTCTGTGCAACATTATTTTACATCATCACAATAGGTGGGGCCATATTGCTCTACTTCAACTATACTCGGATTAAAGGGCTGCGACACCAATAAGATATTTATTCTTGTTAATGCTGGATTGTGTGCAATACTCTCGTTCTTCACTCTGTTACCTGTGACCCAAAAATGTAAGTACAGTACAACTTCGCTTTGCCAGCTCAGGAACATAACGGCATTTATTGCATAGTAATATTTGTTTTTGGCCAATGTCTGTTATGCCAGGTTCTACTGTTTACAAAACACCATATTTATGTTTACATAATACTTGTACATGTATGTCTTTCCTGTGTATGTAACAAGCAATTTAAGATATCTTGCATGACAATTGATAGTTAATGTTTATTCTATAAATTGAGTAATTGCACATGAATAAAGGGTATGCGCATTAGTTTCACATTCCTTTCTGGAATGGCATGTTTATTGTGATGTATTTTCTCAGTATCTGTTTGATATATTTAAAAAGAAAGTGTAGATGTGATAAATATTTCCAGAACAAAGGCAAGTTAAAGTTGTTATATTATGCAGGTAATCAGAATGCAGGCTTGTTACAGTCGTCCGTGATCTCTCTGTATGTAATGTACCTGACCTGGTCGGCCTTAACAAGTGAACCGCCTGAAGAGAGTAAGTACCACACTTCATATTCCAACACTGTAATACTAACTTAAAGTGCAAAGAAGATATTGTTGGAAACCAAAGATTAACCCTGCTGCAGTAGCTGCTTGACTGTTTCGATAGTTTTGGTATTTTCGGTCTTTTTACCAAACACCTCTGAAATGTAGATGATACTAGTTTATTTACTCTCGGTTGCGAAACAAGTTCTTACAACTTAGACTAATCGCTCTGGAGACTTATTCATGATGGAATCAACCTCGAAGAGGGAGAAGCAATGTAGAATTATTTGTGTCTTGCCTAAGGACAATACTGACATGGCTATGGTAAGGATTGAACCTTGGACCCTTCGATCCTGAGGCAAACGCGCTTCAGCTGCACCACATCGGCTACACAAAATTATATAAACCAAATGCTTAGTATGATCTAGAATATACATGTCTCATAGACAAAAGACAGATTGATATTTTATACACTGTGAACTGTAATGCACATGCCAATCTTATTTTTCAGTCTCCCTTATAGAGTCTATCAAAACTCAGGTTGCTCTAAGCATGCTGGGAATGCCGTCACAGGAAGTGGATGACCTTGAGGATCCTCATGTAAGTTTAGATGTCTTCAGTTCTTCTCAGTTTTTACAGCACCAGTGGAAGGTTCTGTCTTTTATATCATCTCTGTCTGTTATAGGGCCCACAGTAATGTTGTGAAAACATTTCTCCAAGACTATCTTAATAATTCCAATTCTAGGAGTGAAAATAGTTCAATTTTGGAGAAAAGACGATGTAGGATTCGCTCTTTCAGTCGGTCCGTCAGTCCGTCGGTCACAAAAACTTAAAGTTGGCTATAACTTTGCCATTTCTTAAGATTTCTTCCTGAAACTTTACAATTATATTGCTTATGACAAAAGGGTCATGATGCCGCAAAATTTAGTAGGTCAAGGTCATATTTGACAGAGTCATGCCTCTTTTTGTACTTTTGCCACAAAAATAGAAGGTTGGCTTTAACTTCGCCATTTCTTAAGACTTCTTCATCAAACTTTTAAATTGCATTGCTTATGACAAAAGGGTTGTGATGCTGCCAATTTTTGTAGGTCAAAGTCATATTTGAGAGAGTTATGCCCCATTTTTATGCCCCCGAAGGGTGGCATATAATCGCACCGTCTGTCCGTCTGTCCGTCTGTCCGTCCGTCCGTGCGTGCCCCACTTACAAATCGTGTCCGGACTGTAACTTTGTCATGCATTGAAGGATTTTAAAATAACTTGGCACACATGTCTAGCACATCAAGACGACGTGTCGCGTGCAAGACCCACATCCCTACCTCAAAGGTGAAGGTCACACTTGGAGTATGAAGGTTATGGAATCCTCTATATATGCACACATTCGTGTCCGGACTGTAACTTTGTCATGCATTGAAGGATTTTAAAATAACTAGGCACACATGTCTAGCACATCAAGACGACGTGTCGCGTGCAAGACCCACGTCCCTAGCTCAAAGGTCAAGGTCATACTTAGAGTTTGAAGGTAATGGATTCCTCTATATATGCATATATGCACACATTCGTGTCCGGACTGTAACTTTGTCATGCATTGAAGGATTTTAAAATAACTTGGCACAAATGTCTAGCACTCAAGACAAGTGTCGCGTGCAAGACCCAGGTCCCTAGCTCAAAGGTCAAGGTCACACTTAGAGTTTGAAGGTAATGGATTCCTCTATATATGCATATATGCACACATTCGTGTCCGGACTGTAACTTTGTCATGCCTTGAAGGATTTTAAAATAGTATGGCACAAATGTCTAGCACATCAAGACGGCGTGTCGCATGCAAGACCCACATCCCTACCACAAAGGTCAAGGTCACACTTAGAGTTTATAGGTAATGTGAATCCTGTATATATGCATACATTTGTGTCCGGACTATAACTTTATTATGCTTTGAAGGATTTTAAAATAACTTGGCACAAATGTCTGAATCAAGCGGATGTGTCGGGGGCAAGACCCAAGTCCCTACCTCAAAGGTCAAGGTCACACTTAGTGTTTAAAAGTAATGGAATACTGTATGCATGATTACTCTGTCATGCATGGAAGGATTTTAAAATTACATAGCACATTTATTGAGCACATGGAGAGGACACAGACTGTGAGGCACCTCTTTCGGGGGCATTCGTCACTTGTGAGGGACAGCTCTTGTTGTACTTAAATTTTGTCACAAAATTATTGGGTTATTCTGACAAAGTGTAAGAGGGCGACACAAGTGTTCTACTTGACACCCATCTAGGTCGTGTATCATTGAACTTGGTATATCATATTATGTTCACTTTTAGTTTGGATTGGTATGTGTATCATTGAACTTGGTATATCATATTATGTTCACTTTTAGATTGGATTGGTATGTGTATCACTGAACTTGGTATATCATATTATGTTCACTTTTAGATTGGATTGGTATGTGTATCATTGAACTTGGTATATCATAATATGTTCACTTTTAGATTGGATTGGTATGTGTATCATTGAACTTGGTATATCATAATATGTTCACTTTTAGATTGGATTGGTATGTGTATCATTGAACTTGGTATATCATATTATGTTCACTTTTAGATTGGATTGGTAAGTGGTCCGGAAGAGACGATGGTTCATTTGTACAAGAACAACACGCAGCTGTGTCGACCGTCTGATGTCGACCCACAGAGAGAAATGATAGCAGCATATGCAGGTCTCTTCATCACATTTGTAATGGCCGTATTTGCAATGTAAGTGTCTTGGGTCCATCACTTTGTTATGTCTGTTTTGTGTAATAGATAAAAACCATTGGATAGATTTATCAGTTTCTTAGGTTGCAGTGTATTGACAGGGAGAGAATGAGAAATAACAGGGAGAGAGTGTAACAGGGTGAGAGTGTGTTCAGTGTAACAGGGAGAGAATAAAAAGAAAGTGCAACAGGAAGAGAATAGAGGGTGAGTGTTACAGTACAGGAAGAGAATAAGAAATACTTGTATGTATAATATTGGAACCTGGCATGAAATGTGCCTTTTCCACCAGTGCAGATCATGATCAGCGTGTATATCTGTGTAATCTGATTATCATCTGCTCTGTTCTTTATAGTGTCAGTAAATTTTCAATGGGCAACCCTTTTAACAATTGATGATTCAGAAATAGAAAGTCCATTACAGAAAGGCTTAGCAGCTGGCCTAGGAATAGAGCATAAGTGGCCACTTTAGAAGACTGCTGCTTATTATATGTATTTATTTTTAGAATGGTTGTATGAGCTATGGCAATACTGGTTAACTAAGGCAAGGTTAACTGTTACAGTATTGGCATAATAAATTTTATACTAAACTGTATTAGATGACTTGATTCTGTTATCAGAATGTCCTAATTCTAGCCAAACTTCAAATGGAAAAGATTACTGGATTCCTACCAGTTATCGGGCGCTACCAGATCTTTTCGGGCGTTTTTATGTTTCGTACCGCATAGGCTTTATACCGTACTCAAGGTCCTAGATTATGCAACCGTGTCACTGGGACGATTGTTCTTTCGGTGTAAGTGACTAAATAGGAAACTCAAACTTCTCATATTTGTTAAATATCCCGCTTAAATCACTTCTATGTCAGATATATAATTATTTGAATAAAAATGTGTAAAAGTAAGTATATTCAAGAAATACAATTTTAACATAAATAGACCGTGTAACGGATGAGGCGTAATAAAATCGATATGAGATAAGTAGTTTTAAATACCATTGTAAAAAGCAGTTGTCAGAATTGGTCGAGTGGTTACGATCATTGTTTGTCACCCGCGCGGACAGGGTTCAAGGCTCACAAGACGCTTATTTTTTTATTTTGGCTTCCCCTTTTTTAACCAGGTTTTCCGAAGGAAAAATCCTGGTTATTAGATTGGGGTATGTCGGCGGGCGGGCGTAAACAATTTCTTCTGTGCGAACTCCTCCTACATTTCTCAACGGATTTCAACCAAACTTTCACAGAAGTATTGTCATGAAGTGCCCTGGCGCAAATTGTCGGGGTTTTGTGATTCGGTCATTTTTGACAGAATTATGGCCCTTGTTTTTTTGCCCCGAAGGGTGGCATATTAAAATCGCACCGTCTGTCCGTCTGACCGTCTGTCCGTCCGTCCGTCCGTCCGTCTGTCCGTCCGTCCGTGCGGCCCCCACTTACAAATTCGTGTCCGGACTGTAACTTTGTCATGCATTGAAGGATTTTAAAATAACTTGGCACACATGTCTAGCACATCAAGACGACGTGTCGCGTGCAAGACCCACATCCCTACCTCAAAGGTGAAGGTCACACTTGGAGAATGAAGGTTATGGAATCCTCTATATAGCACACATTTGTGTCCGGACTGTAACTTTGTCATGCATTGAAGGATTTTAAAATAACTAGGCACACATGTCTAGCACATCAAGACGACGTGTCGCGTGCAAGACCCACGTCCCTAGCTCAAAGGTCAAGGTCATACTTAGAGTTTGAAGGTAATGGATTCCTCCATATAAGCATATATGCACACATTCGTGTCCGGACTGTAACTTTGTCATGCATTGAAGGATTTTAAAATAACTTGGCACAAATGTCTAGCACATCAAGACGGCGTGTCGCGTGCGAGACCCACGTCCCTAGCTCAAAGGTCAAGGTCATACTTAGAGTTTGAAGGTAATGGATTCCTCTATATAAGCATATATGCACACATTCGTGTCCGGACTGTAACTTTGTCATGCCTTGAAGGATTTTAAAATAATTTGGCACAAATGTCTAGCACATCAAGACGACGTGTCGCGTGCATGACCCACATCCCTACCACAAAGGTCAAGGTCACACTTAGAGTTTATAGGTAATGGAATCCTGTATATATGCATACATTTGTGTCCGGACTATAACTTTATTATGCTTTGAAGGATTTTAAAATAACTGTGCACAAAGTCTAGCACATCAAGCGGATGTGTCGCGTGCAAGACCCAAGTCCCTACCTCAAAGGTCAAGATCACACTTAGTGTTTAAAGTAATGGAATACTGTATGCATGATTACTCTGTCATGCATGGAAGGATTTTAAAATTACATAGCACATTTATTGAGCACATGGAGAGGACACAGACTGTGAGGCACCTCTTTCGGGGCATTCGTCACTTGGGAGGGACAGCTCTTGTTTCACATGTAATTCTTCTGTGCGCAACTCCTCCTACATTTCTCAACAGGATTTCAACCAAACTTTCACAGAAGTATTGTCATGAAGTGCCCTGGCGCATATATTCCGGGTTTTGTGATTTGGTCATTTTTGACAGAATTATGGCCCTTTGTTTTTTTCACATGTAATTCTTCTGTGCGCAACTCCTTCTACACTTCTCAAGGGATTTCAACCAAACTTTCACAGAATTATTGTCACCAAGTGCCCTGGCGCATATTGTCGGGGTTTTGTGATTTGATCATTTTTGACAGAATTATGGGCCTTTGTTTTTTCCACATAATGTAATATATATAGAGAAATACTCTTCTGTGTGCAACTCCTACATTTCTCAAGGGATTTCAACCAAACTTTCACAGAACTATAATTGTTAACTAAAAGAATATTGAATATATAATGTTCTGCCCCTGGTCGTCCGTCCGTCCGTCCGTTAGCAATTTTGTGTCTCCTTATTTAAGTATATATAAAAAGGGAGAATACTCTGTTATTATAAAAGGGAGAATACTCTGTTATTACTGTCTATTTTTTAGAATAGATTACCAGTCCTGTATACTTTGGAGTATTCTGTTACAGTAAGATGACAAAATTTCTCATGAGACCAGCGGTTCAAACCCCACACAGAGCAAGTTTTTTTTTTTTTTCTTTCTTTTTTATGCCCCGAAGGGTGGCATATTAAAATCGCACCGTCTGTCCGTCTGTCCGTCTGTCCGTCCGTCCGTCCGTCCGTCTGTCCGTCCGTCCGTGCGTCCCCACTTACAAATTCCGGGTGTCCGGACTGTAACTTTGTCATGCATTGAAGGATTTTAAAATAACTTGGCACACATGTCTAGCACATCAAGGCGGCGTGTCGCGTGCAAGACCCACATCCCTACCTCAAAGGTGAAGGTCACACTTGGAGTATGAAGGTTATGGAATCCTCTATATATGCACACATTCGGTCCGGACTGTAACTTTGTCATGCATTGAAGGATTTTAAAATAACTAGGCACACATGTCTAGCACATCAAGACGACGTGTCGGGTGCAAGACCCACGTCCCTAGCTCAAAGGTCAAGGTCATACTTAGAGTTTGAAGGTAATGGATTCCTCTATATATGCATATATGCACACATTCGTGTCCGGACTGTAACTTTGTCATGCATTGAAGGATTTTAAAATAACTTGGCACAAATGTCTAGCACATCAAGACGACGTGTCGCGTGCAAGACCCAGGTCCCTAGCTCAAAGGTCAAGGTCACACTTAGAGTTTGAAGGTAATGGATTCCTCTATATATGCATATATGCACACATTCGTGTCCGGACTGTAACTTTGTCATGCCTTGAAGGATTTTAAAATAGTATGGCACAAATGTCTAGCACATCAAGACGGCGTGTCGCGTGCAAGACCCACATCCCTACCACAAAGGTCAAGGTCACACTTAGAGTTTATAGGTAATGGAATCCTGTATATATGCATACATTTGTGTCCGGACTATAACTTTATTATGCTTTGAAGGATTTTAAAAAACTTGGCACAAATGTCTAGCACATCAAGCGGATGTGTCGCGGAAGACCCAAGTCCCTACCTCAAAGGTCAAAGGTCACACTTAGTGTTTAAAGTAATGGAATACTGTATGCATGATTACTCTGTCATGCATGGAAGGATTTTAAAATTACATAGCACATTTATTGAGCACATGGAGAGGACACAGACTGTGAGGCACCTCTTTCGGGGGCATTCGTCACTTGTGAGGGACAGCTCTTGTTTTTAAATAATTTTTGCCTGAATTATGGCCCTTTGCTTTTTTTCCACATATGTTTATATAGAAGAATACATTTGCGCTCGGCCAGAAGACTGGAAAATGAAAACCTGGTTTTGTGACAATTTCCTGTCACTTGTTTCTTTTTTTAAGGATCAGCATGAGAAAGAAAAATCATTACTGTTCATATTCCATCCTTCTGAACATGAACACTACAAAATGCAAGTTAAATGATGTGTATCTTGAAAGGAATATACTTATATTTATTGGTTTTTTTTCGTACATGTATTTAAAATAGTAAAACAAGCACAAAACATCTTTGTTGGGAATAGTGCTTTGCACAAAGTTGAGTGCCCGATAATTGGTTGCCTGATGTGGCTTTAAAGAGAGAAATGTACCCCTTTTCTGGCCTCATTTATAAACAAGCTGTGGGCCGTAGTCGCTAAACTGACAAGTTTACAATGTCATCACAATACCTAAGTTTATCCTTGGAAAATTTTATGGGTTTACTAGTATTTGTTGCTACAATAAATACAAAAATGTTCATTTTCCGCCCGAGAACTGGTAGGAATCCAGTATGTTTCAAATGAGTGTGAATGTTCCTTAATAATGACTACTGTTTTTTGTCCAATTTTTAATATATTTGAGACTTCTATGTGTTTGTCGAAGAAATAGTACTGTTGATCTTTCTAAATGTTGCTTTGAATTGAATGTATGTATTGTATAATTGTAATAAAGAATTCATTTTTTTAAATTGAAGGCCATACTGGAAATAAGTTGTATAATGCTTTTTGTACCCTTAGCATGTTTTTTTTTGGTCTTGTTTTTGCTCTGCCTTATCTTCTTTATCCGCCCTCTCACCTCTCACTTTCCATTACCCTCGGCAACATCTGCCCACCCTAGTCATAGGCTATCCGTTCTCATGTACTTTTCGCGGAGCATTGCTGTATTTTCTATTTCTATTGCGATTTTTCACTTTTCACCTGCTTTCACATGCATTTCAATTATTACTTTCTCGTTTTCTCTTTGTACTCACTGTCTTTGTTACACTACTCACGTGACTCAATTCGTGCCCTTATTGTCATGGGACAGTTTTCCCATGGTACTCTTCGGTACTCTTTCACAATTTATTTAGCTAGTACTGGGCTGTTACTCAGCTACTCTGTCACTGTGTACTCTGTACATGCCAGTTTATGACCTTAGAATTTCCGATGACCAGCGTTCCTATTTTCGCACGTTGTCACAAGTCAACAGAAACGTAAGCAGTACTAATGGAGAAATTTTAAATTTTACAAGGCAGTTTTTGCCAAAAGATTATTAAAAATGACCAGTGAGAGATGCAATGAAGTGGAGAGTCCAGCTTCTGGCGGGGTTCGAAGTCATGACCTTAAGCTCTTGTGTCAAGTACACTAACCACTGAGCTATAGAGGACTCGCAGCATGTTAGTTTAAAGAAATAAAGCTATTACATTGCATTAATATTATTATAAAGGACTCCTTGAAAAGTGATACATGTTTACATCATAGTCGTAACATAGATATTATCTGCTTGTAGTGTGAGTACTTCAGGAGAATCTCACAAGTTAGGAGTGAGACATGCTGCAGCAGCTGTGAGTATTTCAGACCTATTTCACAATTACTCAGAACTAATTCACAATTACTCAGAACTAATTCACAATTACTCAGAACTAACTCACAATTATTCAGAACTATTTCACAATTACTCAGAACTACTTCACAACTACTCAGAACTATTTCACAACTACTCATTAAATAATTGATTTTAAAGACATTTTTTTTTAGCACATTATTAATTTTGGTGATAATATTCAAAAATGTCATTTTGTGTGACCATAAAAATTCCACACCACACATATCTAAGACATATAGCCACAATAAGCTTGTGTTGGTGTTTAAATACACTGAAAACAGTTTTTGCATGTCAGTGAAATTGAATGAGAGAACCATGATGATCACAGTTGCGATTCAGTTCTGCGCTACAACATGTACTTTTGATGTAAAAAGATTTTTTATTTATTTTCCTGGTAAGACATGTTTTGTAGTAATACAAGTACTGTGAGTAATTGTAACATACAAACATACAAAGTGATCATTGGCCTTTGGGAAAAATGTTTAGATCTTAGAATTACACAACAGAGCTATCTGTTTCTTTCAGACTGAGGATACGTATGACTGTTGTTGCTGTTGTAAAGTCAGACAAAGTGAGTAATCTTTATAACATTTGCCATAAATATTACAAACTTATAGTCTAAAAATATTATCTTGTCAGTGAATAATATTTGTTCACTTTGTGTCAAATATATTGTGAAACTCAGAGGAGTCCATAATAGTTGTAAATATTTCAGTAGGTTTCAAAGATGTAAGTAAAGTTGCTATGTGTTGCTATACATGTAGGTCAACAATAGGAAGTGAGATGTGACATACAGGTTATCCTCCAGATTTATCATTGTTGCCTAATATGCTGAGAGTATAGACATGGGCTCACTGAATTTGTTGATCTATACCTTGAGATTTTCTTCATCATAGTGTCTGGTTACATTACAAAACACATGTTTTTTTCATGTTCATGTTACAAAGGAATTACTTTGTATCACTTTACAGGACATAATCCCTCCATGGCTGGCGGTCAAAGGGTCATCTACCATGAAGCAGATGGAGTTACCTACAGTTACTCATTTTTCCATTTTGTTTGTTGCACCGCCACTCTGTACATTATGATGCAACTTACAAACTGGTATAGGTATATCTTCGTCCTTTTTTAGTTCAAGTGAGCTATTAGGATCACTCACCTTTCATCATATGTTGTCCGTCCGTCAGTCCACTATTTCCTTCAAAGGGCATCTCTGAAACCACTAAGCCAATATTGATGAAACATACCAGGGATTTTCCTTGCATGAAGCTCTACAAAAGTTGTTCAAACCTCCATTCCATGCAGAACTCTGGTTGCTATGGCAACAAATGGGGAAAAACTTCAAAAATCTACTTCTCTAAAGCCAGAAGGCCCAGAGCTTAGATATTTAGCATGTTTCATGGCCTTGTGGACTTCTACCAAGAATGTTCAAATCATGACCTCTTGGCACCCCGGGGTCACTTGACATACTGACCTACTTTCTTGTTAGTTTTTAGAGCTACAGTGTACTGTACTTTTACTTTGTTTTCTATGACGCTGTTGTTAACATTGTATAATAGCCAATGGTAGCTTGATGAGCGATACAGAGCCATCATGGCCCTTTTGTCTTCTTTTGCCATCCTTGTTTCCTGCTTTAGAAAAAGTAAAAGTTAGAAATACTAGTTGCATTACAAATGCTGGTACTGGAAGTATGTCATAACATGTAGTCTTCATATAATTATCTTGAAATCTTTCTATACTGTTGTAAGTCTTCTATTAAACCACAGAACCATACATGTAGATCTTAAAGGGTTTTTGGGGGTTTTTGTTTTTTTTTTTTTTTTTTTTTTTTTTTTTTTTTTTTTTTTTTTGTTTTTTGGGTTTGGGGTTTTGGTTTTTGTGTTTTTGGGTTTGGGTGTGGGTGTGTGGTTTTTTTTTTTGTTTTTGTTGGTTTTTTTGTTTTTGGGTGTTGGGGGGGGGGGGGGGGGGGTTTTTTTTTTTTTTTTTTTTTTTTTTTTTTTTTTTTTTTTTTAAAAAAAAAAAAAAAATTTTTTTTTTTTTTTTTTTTTTTTTTTTTGGGGGGGGGGGGGTTTTTTTTTTTTTTTTTTTTTTTTTTTTTTTTTTTTTTTTTTTTAAAAATTTTTTTTTTTTTTTTTTTTTTTTAAAAAAAAATTTTATTTTTTTTTTTTTAAACAAAGAGTTTGATTCAAAATTTGACTTCTGAATTGTTCTAAACCAACTTAGATGCAAATATTTGCTGACATTTTCTTTTTTACTTCACACAGACCAGCAGAGTCAGATTTAAACAGGTTTGGTTTGAACTGGGCAGCTGTCTGGGTGAAGATGGCATCAAGTTGGGCTTGCGTTGTGATCTACCTCTGGACACTTTTCTTACCACACTGCTGGATGGGGCGTGATCCGAGATTCGCCGCGCGTAACAAAGATGCAACAGACGGTGCAGAACAGGAAAATTTGAATGTTGAAGAGATTGTGGCATCAAGAGAGTCTGTACTGTAGAAGGTTAGGACATTTGTAGACAGATTTATGTGAAAAATGTCTCGATCTACTGTCATTTGTTACCATAAAACCCTACGTGTACAGGCTGTAATATAATAATAACAGTCTGTCTTTGCAGTGAAGTAAAAGTTTTCTTATGACAGTGTTTAGTGTATATTCTAGTATTTTTTTGTAATGGTTTTTTCATCTAGCAAAAAATCAGAAGTGCTGATGTTTGCAATTTGCTGGACTTATTCAGGGTTTATTGTCACAAATATTTGAAAAAAATCAAAAATTGATACATTGTGCTCTACATTTTTCAGATTTGTTTTCTTGCAGTAAGACATGACTTCATATTGCGGCTTGTTTTAAGGGACAGGTGCTCTGATAAGAAATAGAATCTCAGTGATTGTTACTTGTTATTTAAGGGGATTTTGTATTCTATTACATTTGCATTTATCTTTTTGAAGTTTGTTGGCCAGTAAAGGCATATAGAAAACAAAATCAAAAAGTTTTGAAACCATATTGTTTTTTTATAGAATGAGTTACTACCCAAGCTTTTATATGCCTTCATTTTTTGAGGTGTAGAACAAATATGGATTGGTTTTTTAATGGCCATTTATGTTAAAACCTTAGCAAAATTTAGTTTTTACATGTTATGTACCGCAAGTTATTTTCAAAATGTTTAGAAACCTGCTAGAGTACAGTACAAGACATAGTACTATTGTTTTGTTTAAAGTGTTTCATTTTAGTTTAAGGTTTTTATTCTTTTATCAAATAGTACCTTCAACTTTCAAATGCCTTTTATTTTAAAAGTGGCCTTCAAAGAAATACTCAATGTACTTTACATCATTTAGGGATCAATTTTGCTGAAGTGTCTGTTGCTAAAGGCTTTTCTTGGTGACAGTGCTTGAGTGTTATTTCAGTTCTTACTGTCTTAATAATACTTCATTTATAAAAGTTGAAGTATCATTTTTTGTCATACCAAAGGACAAACATTCACTCATTTTTTTTTTTTTTACAAGGAAAGTCTATTCATGTATTCATTTATTACTGACATTCGACACAAAGCATAGCCACTATGCTTAGCCAGATTTTATGTATCCCGTCATTTAGTTTTTGCCACGGAAGTTTGTCTTTGAACTTTCACAGGTCTGCTCTATATTTTTCGGAACGGCTTTAGCCCACAAAAAAAAACATGGTAAGAATTAAATATTTTTATTAAGATAAATCAGTGTTTGATGGATTATAGAGTGCAGTGAGTGTGTATCTGGTAACCTTGTTTCTCTTTTACCACTTGTGCAATTGCTCCTGTAAAACTTATGTAATAAAGATGTGTTCATGTCATGAGTAATTTTATCAGGTTTAAAATTGGTTTTACATATTTTGACACAAATTTTTTTATTGACATTGCTTTTCATTTCAATGACATAGTAATTCATGAATTTTCCATTTTTGTAAATAGATGTGACTTTGACCTGTTCATTTTGTGACAGAGGACAACATGTACATTTTATACATGCACTAACTCTATACATGCAGTATGTTGATTAGTTTTAATTTTTAGTTTAAAAAAAATTGTTTTAACTCTGATCATGGAGTCAAATTTCATGTTACTTCTATTAAGTTAACTATGTTTGATGACTGCTGAATCAAAGACTCTCATTTCATATTCTTTTATGCTAGCAGATCAAAGAAGAACTTCATAGAGTATTCTGTTTTGAACTGAAAGAGGATGGTACATTTATGAATGAATGTATTTCTGAATAGTTCATATGCTTAAACATTATGGTCCTGTGTCTAATTTATAGGCATTATAAAGTCATTTCACATAGATGTTACCAACATTGTGTAGTTGTCTTCTACATTCAAAATCTTGTGCTTTTGTTGCTCAACATTTGTATTGGGGTTTCAATGTTTCAAGAAACAATGCAAGAACAAAGATAACATTTTGTGATTACCTCTATATAATCAAGAATAGTAGCTTGTGGTTTTGTGGTCATTCTCACAGTTTTTCCATTTTGTAGTCATCAACAAACATAAGGTATTAGATTTCATGCATATAGTCAAAATATTTATTATTTTTGTCCAGTGCTAGACATAGTTGTCACTTTGGTAGTTGTGTGTATGTGTGTGCATCAGTCTAACCTAATGAACTTGTCTTGGCTGTAACTTCCTCATGCATGGAAGGATTTTGAATTGTTCCTCACCATTGGATGTCCTGTCTCACGTAAGACTCGGGTCTGTAGCTCAAAGGTCAATGTCAAAATTTAAGGTAAAAAAAACAACATGTGTGACCATGTCTGGGCTGTAACTTTATTCATTAACGGATTTGGAATTGACTTGGCACAAATATTCACCATAATAGGTGAGCATTTCGTGCACAAGACCCAAGTTCATAGCTCAAAGCCACCCTTGAAGAGATTTTAAGGTGAAAAATGGAATTTTGAGATCTTGTCTGGGGCTGTTATTTCCTCATGCAGGTCTGTAGTACAGATGGTGGGCTCAACAAGTGATGGGCCAGCACACTCTGATCATGATCTGCACTGTGAGCTTTTTCAGTTTAATTTTTGAAAGCCGTTGGGGTCAGGGTAGAAGTTTTATTAGCTCAACTGGCTGTGCCAGGTTGAGCTTTTCTAAAGGATGATTGTCTGTCGTCTGTCAACATTTTGATTCAAACGACATCTCTGAATCCACTAGGCCAATGTTGATGAAACTATGCAGGGATGTAACTTGAATGAAGCACTACCAAAATTGTTCAAAGAATTCCATTCCATGCAGAACTCTGGTTGCTATGGCAAAAAATAGGAAAAACTTTTAAAAATCTTCTTCTCTGAAACCACAAGGCCAAGAGCTTAGATATTTGGCATGTAGCATTGCCTAGTGAACCTCTACCAAGTTTGTCCAAAATTGTCCAGGTGGGTCTCTTGATTTGACATGGGAAACACTTTAAAATCTTCTTCTCTGAAACCACAAAATCTAGAACTTAGATTTTTAGCATGTAGCATTGCCTTGTGGACCTTCACCAAGATTTGTCAAATCATGACTTCCGGTTGAAAATTAACCCACTTTATTTTGTATAGGCTTATGTAGTGGACGTCTATGAATTATGATAAAATTAAATAACCCCTTGTATTATTGGCAATTGATATACAGGTGAGCGATATAGGTCCGTCTTTGCTCTTTTATTTATCCCCCCGCCGAAGGCGAAGGGGATGTTAGAAATGGTCTTCGTCCGTCCGTCCGTCCGTCCGTCCCAATTTTGTCCGGAGCATAACCCCAAAAGTACCTGAGCAATTTTCTTCAAACTTCATACACTGACAGAGCACATTGGGAGGAAGTGCAGTGTGTAAGAACAATAACTCTACCTTGCCTACTTTTACAGTTATTCCCCTTTATCAGGTTTACTTGAAAAACTTTGTCCGGAGCATAACTCCAAAAGTGCTTGAGGGATTTTCTTCAAACTTAATACACTGACATAGCTCATTGGTAGGAAGTGCAGTGTGTAAGAACAATAACTCACCTGCCCTTTTAGAGTTATTCCCCTTTATCAGATTTACTTTAAAAAGTTTTGTCCAGAGCATAACTCCAAAAAGTACATGAGGGATTTACTTCAAACTTAATACACTGACATAGCACATTGGTAGGAAGTGCAGTGTGCAAGAACAATAACTCTACCTTGCTATTTTAAGAGTTATTCCCCTTTATCAGATTTACTTGTCCAGCATAACTCCAAAAGTACTTGGAGGGATTTACTTCAAACTTAATACACTGACATAGCACATTGGTAGGAAGTGCAGTGTGCAAGAACAATAACTCTACCTTGCCTACTTTTAGAGTTATTCCCCTTTATCAAGATTTACTTTAAAAGTTTTGTCCAGAGCATAACTCCAAAAGTACTTGAGGGATTTACTTCAAACTTAATACACTGACAGAGCACATTGGGAGGAAGTGCAGTGTGCAAGAACAATAACTTTACCTTGCCTACTTTTAGAGTTATTCTCCTTTATCAGATTTACTTGTCCAAGCAAGCATAACTCCAAAAGTACTTGAGGGATATTCTTCAAACTTAATACACTGACAGAGCACATGGTAGGAAGTGCAGTGTGCAAGAACAATAACTCTACCTTGCCTACTTTTAGAGTTATTCCCCTATCAGATTTACTTGTCCGAAGCATAACTCCAAAAGTACTTGAGGTATTTACTTCAAACTTAATACACTGACATAGCACATTGGTAGGAAGTGCAGTGTGTAAGAACAGTAACTCTACCTTGCCTACTTTTACAGTTATTCCCCTTTATCAGGTTTACTTGAAAAGGGGGGGGGGGGGGGATGGGGGGGTTTGCAAAAAAGAAGGGGTTGGGGGGGTTTTTTTAAAGGGGGGGGGGTTCAGGGGCACAACCCCAAAAGGGTTTTGGGGATTTTCTTCAAACTTAATACACGACATAGCACATTGGTAGGAAGTGCAGTGTGCGAGAACAAAACTCTACCTTGCCTACTTTTAGTCAAATAGAAAAATATCATACCTATACTGATAATGAACATTAATATAATTTTGCAAACCTTCTCTTCATTGCCTTATTCTTTTCCACTTACTTGAAAACGTACTCAGCAGGCCATAACTATACGGCTTTTAAGGATTTCCTCTCACCAAGTAAATGTACGAAAGTACAACCTTCAGGTAACTTCTTCCAGGCGGGGTGATTAACCATGTGTAACATGGCTCTTGTTTAATTTGGCACTTTCTCATTTATTCAAAATTCTCATACAGTACACAAAATATGTTCTACATAGATAGTATATTATGTAATTTACCTTTGAAGACTTGTACACACAAAAATTCTTTATATTTTATTACTTCATTTATAAATGTTGTTTTGTATTGGTATAAATTCATAAATTTTATTTCATTAAAATACTTTAATGTTATTATTCAAGTTATTCATATTAGCCTTGTTATTTATCTGAGGGTGGTCATATTGGCCTAAGGCCAAAGGCCGCGGGCCAATACAACTGCTTGAGGACAAATAACAAGGCCTGTATGAAATCACTTGAGCAATGATAATTTTATTATTCAACTTTACAGTATTGGCTAAAAAAACAAGAATATAAATGTTCTTGTAACAATATCAATTTTATTTGTATTTAACTTAGTAAAATAAGATATTAGCAGGAGTCTAAAAACAAAATGGCGTCGTTTAAAAATCTAACGGAAGTTTCTTCTCCGTATTGGCCCTCTCTTTTAAACCTATCAGAATGCTTAAATTCCATATTGGCCCTGTTTTCTCGTATTGGCCCTGCTTTTCTCATATTGGCTCAGTTATGCTTTGTATTAGCTCTACCTGTTTCATATCATCAATTGATCTAATACAGTGTGTAATATTGTAAAGTTGAATAATAACATATGGTATAGATTTTAGCATGGAGTGTTTGTGCATAATAAAAAGTGGCATTACTTAATTGTTAAGGCATGTGATTTTTTTCTAACATTGTAGTAGGATGGAATAATAGACATAGACTTAGACAAAGCATTATTCTAGGAAATATTGTATAATATTAAATATTACCATACATTGTTTATATATTATTCTTTACATTAGTTGTGATAGAAAATAAACTACAAAGTTAGTGCATAGATGCATGTATATATGTTGATACAATTATGTCTTCCATTATATGTTACAAGTTTTTTTTAAAATATTACCTGGTTCTTGCCTCTATTTTTAAATCTTTTGCAACAGGGGGAGGCACTAGTATTTATGATCAGATATTACGTCCGGTAATCTCATTTGTTAAATGATTCACTTTAATTGCCAGTAAGAACAATTTATGTACAGTTTTGTATTTACTTACTCTTTTATGAACTTGTGTAAAAAGGGTCATTGATGTTGTCTTATGCTGGTGATTAATAGTTCTTGTTTGACAAGTTAGTTTTTTGAAATCATAGAAAATTTTGCATTTTGTTAATCTTTCTAATTGGAAAGCATAGTATTGAGATGCATGAAAACTAGCGAGTCAAAGGTCAAGATCACTGTGACCTCCGTTAGATTTTCCTTGATAACACTCTACAGGTCACAATTTGCATTCAACTTTCATAAACTTGCTCAGAAGTTTGCCTTCAACATGAAGATGATCCCTATTGTTTTTGGGGTCAGTAGATGATCCTTTTGCCCTTTGTTAGATTTACCTTGAGAATATTGTAAAAGATTTTCACAAAACTTATTCAGAACAGTCCAGTCAACCCATAGAGTGATACTTGCCCTTTTTGGCATTTGTACTAACAACTATTTTAAATGATACAAAATACAATTTTACTGGTTTTTAATATGTTAATTGTTACTTTGTGCCATAGGAATCAGTTTTAACTGCTGTGTTGTATTAATTTGTTAGTTTTCAAATATCTGTTCCCTGTTTGTGATATTTTTTTACTTTTTTTTGTTTGACAAACTATTTTTTTTTTTTTTTAGAAAGTGATAAGAAACTTGGCACAGCATATTACATTTTGCTTCTTGCATTCTGGCATAAAGCTACTAATAAAACAGAACTAGGTTAAGCAAACCATTTAATGTCTGTGCTGAAATAAAAGCTGAAAAAAAGACTAGTTGACATATTGTAAGGTTGTTTTTACTGTTTTGACTTGTGTCTGTATTCCATTGAGCATGCTCAGGGTAAGCATACCATTTGAGAATGTCTTCCTTTAGTCTCATATTAAAAACATAATATCACTTGTTAAAAGCTCAACTTTCAATATCAAGTCTTTACACATGCTTGTAAATAAAGGTGTGCTTATGAATTGTTCAGGATTTTGAAAAGTTAGTTGTTAATCTTTTTTAAATGACCTAAGTGAGTGGAGGTGACTTGTCTAAAGTAGTTGGATTTAACTGATAAATGTGCAGTTCTAGGGTTAATGATATAATTGAATATATGTTAGTACAGATAGATTAAAAGTAATATAATGGTTTTTACCCCTCTATCTATATTTAATCCTTGTTGTAGAAGCTCCACCCTCTTAGGCCATTTCTTAAGAATTAGATTGTTAACTGCATCTCTTCTATACTTAGTCTATAACATTCGATGAGGAGTCATATTACATGTGTTTGATCAGTGAAAGGCATCGTAACTTTGTACAAAAATTGCATTTTGTCACATTTACTAGTATTTGCTTAGGTACTTTTCATACTTCTGAACATAGAAGTGCCTCATATTGTTTCAAGTTTTACTAGTAACTAATAGGAAAGTGTTATGGTGCATATACATGTATTAAGTGTGAGGTGTATTCACTGATATTAAATGTATATAATGTGTTGTCGAAATAGATATTGATTTGATGCTGCTTGTTCATTGAAGTGCAATTTTGTATTCTAACAATTAGTTCTGACTGCGAATGTCCCATCGTCCCTATATCTTTATACAGTGACAACAGTTTTGTTGTCAATCTTTGACTTACTTAGGCATTTCATATGTCTGTTTTTCATACCATGCAAGGCATAATTTATGTTTTGTACTTGTTAGTCATGTACATTGTACATTTAAAGTTTAATATCAGTAGTTGTTTAAACATATGTGTCGGATGTAAAATCGGCTCTGCCACATGCTTTAGAGATGCTGTGCTTTATGATTCAACAAGTTTTGGAACTATTGTATTCAATTTTACATGTTGATGAATCACGTCTGTTTCATATACTAGAAGAAGCTTACTATATTAACTTTTGCCATTTTTGACCTGTTGAGGAATACAAGGTACAGCTTTTGCATACTTAGGCCTTCTTACGCTAAAACGATATTTTAACAACACAAAGATGGGTCAAATTCTTTCTCCAAGTATACCTTAAAAAATGTGATGAAGATTGAAAGACCACTACGTTCATAGACTACCCTAGTGAACAAGAAACTCAAAATCAAATGAGCACCACTGTAGAACATGTGGCTGTAGCCAGAACAATGTTTGCCGCGTACACTAACCATTGCTTACACCACATCTTTTGAAAGTGGAAACAAAAACAATTTTTATATACCCAAAGGGACATATTATGGGAACGCCCGCAGAGGGCGGCGTCCACACTTTGTCTGCTCTCTAAGTCGAACAGTTTTCATCTGATCTTCAGCAAACATGCTGATCATGTTTGTGAGCATAATGTCTCGGCCAGGTTCGATACCAGCCAAATCGATCTAGGCACTTTTGGATTATAATGTCCCTTGGCTTATGCAAAATTGGCCAAATTAGCCTTGTTTGCTCCCTAAGTCAAACAGTTTCCATCCGATCTTGACAAAACTTGGTGAAATATTTGTGGGCATAATAACTAGGCCAAGTTCGATAACCAGCCAAATCGGTCTAGGCATTTTTGGATTATGGCCCTTGAATTAGCAAAATTGGCCAGCTTAGACTTGTTTGCTCCCTAAGTCGACCAGTTTTCATCCGATCTTCCCCAAACTTTGTGAAAATATTTAAGGGCTTAATGTCTAGGCCAAGTTTGAAAAACAGCATAATCAATCGTGGAACTTTTTTATTATGGCCCTTGAATTATCGAAAAATGATGAAATGAGACTTCTCCGCTCTATAGTTCAAACAGGTGAATTAGCCTTGTCGGCTCTATATGTAGTTCTAACAGGGTTTACAAAATATACCAATCGTATGGACCTTATTTTGAGGTGTAATGCATGGTACTTCTTGTACCTTGTTATCAATTTCAGTCAAAAATTTCTGCAATTGTTCTCAAGAGTATTTGTTATTGATCTATGAAGTGTCCATCTTTGCAACTTTTTTCATAGTCTCAAAGACAACCACTACATAAATACCTAGATAGTTTCTAAATATTTATGAGAAAGACTGACAATTAACATGAAGTAGTTAATTATTATAATCTATCGATTCAGGTGAAAGAGGTGTGGCGATCAGTAATTAAGGCGATAAGTTACAAGTGGGCCTCCAGGTTAAAGGTTTGTTAGCGTTATCATGCACCGGAGGTTGTTTGTTTCAGTAACATGAGGAAGAGATTGAAGATTCTGACTGCAGTACTTGTTGAGTCAGTGTTTGAGAACAGGTCTAAGACTTGTAATCTACTAGTATATCTCAACAGTTTATAGTCTTGGCTGACTCACGGAAGCCCCGAGTCAGACTGCTATGTCTTTTAATCAGGAGATCGTCACAGTTTAGTAAATATAAGACTCAATCTTTAAAATGAACAACTTTCTTCTTCAAATATAAGATTTTTGAAATACATTACGATGTTTTGTTTCTATCTATCATGTCAGGAGGATCTAGAACAGAGTTAATATTCTAGCATGTTTTTATATTAACCTGTTAGAAATGATTATCTAGTCTGCGTGTAGTTGTGTTTTGTAATGAAACGTGTATTTCAAATAAACATGGAAGAAAGCTATGCTTTTCTGTTTTTTCCCCGTGACCTGACCTGACCTCATCTGGGCAAGAAATTCATTTCATCTAAAAATAGTTATGCACATGATGTCACGTGCACACAAGTAGATACCCGCACGAGATTTTCGAACTATTTACACAGCACAGTAAGCTTTATAAAGGTTCTACTAGCATTTACATATAAAAGGGTATTCTATTGGTTCAGGACTGAATGCCATAAATTACGAGGACTTTAATATTTAACCCCCTTCAAGTGGAATGTGTGTGTTGTAAATTGCGTAAGATCTAGTGTAAGCAGGAGATAGTATGTTAGATTGTAGGTAGATAGTAGATATGTAGATAGTAAGCAGGAGATAGCAGGTTTTACAAGGGAGACTGGGTATCTACTGTAATATTGTATGAATTGTTGTGTTACACAGCTAACGTGTCTCTGACGTGATACAATACGAAATTCTGAAGGCAATGCGTCTTTGATAAAGACTGCGTTATAGCTGTACCTATAATTTCTCCAAGTGTTTATTTGAAACAAATGTATACTCATTGCCTGATGCCTGACTGTGACACTGGCCTTGAAGGTTATGGACTGAGGTCTCGGTCCTAACACACTTTGATCTTAGCCTTTTCACACCGAATATCAATTCAGCTGTTTAAAATTGCTGCAACGAAATTTATTTCGCTAAACTGCAATACCTGAATTCACACCTTGCAACCGAAGAGGATTAGTTGTGTAGGTGATACATGTATAAGTTACTTCATGTTAACCGAAGAACAAAACGTTTTCGTTAGTAGACAGAACATTTACGATAGCAACTACAACGTTAGTCTACAGTCGGCATACATGTATATTGCACGGCGACTTTCGATATCTCATTGTAATATCACTACAAAAGACTACGATCAACCAAAAGAAGCGCGGAAAGTCCGGAGGTAAATTACTACAAAATTCTGAACATTCCATCTGCGGGAGACTAAATTGAAAGTGAATACTAGCTTGAAATAAAAGCTAGTTTTTCATTCACCAAAATAGTTGATCTTTTTTTTTCCTTTAGAAAATTTGTGAACCTATACGTTTTTGGAAAGGTAATTTCAATCTCTGAACCAATTAAACAAAACAAATGATGATGCTCATGGTTACAAAACGAAATAGGTCAAAGCGTACAGAAAGGGGTATCCAAACATTTCATTGCGTTTTATGCATTGCTCCCTGCTTGTGGGAACCGATATTAGATGTTTGAAAGAAAATATTTCTTGGAATTCTATGACCATCTTTGTATGGTAAGGTTGGTATTACCTTCTATCTCAACACATGTAAGAGCATGGCATATATCAGATATTTAAGATACGGTTCCCTCAAGCAGAGAATGGTATAAACGGCAACAAAACCTTTTTGTATCGGGTGTACCAAAGTTACAAGCATTGTTAAACAATTGACGATAGTTATGACACATTATTTTATTTATTGTCCTATTTCTTTTTGTAATCATAAGCACCATTATTTGAAAAGACTTTTACAGAAATGTATAATAGGTTTAAATACTTTCTACATACAATGAAAAGGTAAAAACGTTTGAAAATTTTGGTGAATCAACTTCTTGCTTTTGTCAGGTTCTACCTTAAAACATCGTATACATGTATACGAATAGTTTAGATACCACGATTTAATTAATTGGTACTTGCATCCACATGCTTGAAACAATGATTAATTTGATGTATTCCTGCACTTGCATACGATTCAGTTTGATTGTATTGATGACATTGACTTTAACGATTTAATCTCGACCGGGACACTGGAAATTTCAGAAACGCTGTTCAGTGTTTCCCACCTATCTGAGATGAACTGGTTAGAAACACAGAGATAGTCTCGCGTGTATCGGTGCTATACACCGGGCATGTAAAAGAACCAAGGGGTCTATTCGTAAAAGAACTAGGGTCTGGTACCCAGATATTCCCTTGTATCTGCTTCTGTCTTTGAAAAATAAAGGACTACAATGAAAATAAGAGCTTGCTCTTTATTGTGTTATCCTTGGTACTTGGTACTGAAAAAAATACATACATACAAACATATTCTACAAAAGCTCGTACAGAATAATTTGCACGATTTGTCATGGCTGTATATAGTTTATCTTCAAAGTTAAAGCGAATTGGTACAAATTAATTTGTGTACATACTAAAAACAAGAACATTATCTCTAACCTTAAATCGTTTTCACAAGATAAACACAATCTTATATCCGCCCAAAATATATGATAACGGAAAAGTTGTTTTGTGTTTTTGCAAGTTACAGTAAGACAAATTTCTTACGTACAACCATAAAATGTTTAGAAACTTTAATCACAAGGTTATCGCGTCTTAAAATACAGGTAGAATGAAGAACAAATAAGCGCGAAAAGTCCCTTTCCCAGATGTAGATATTTATGTTAAGAAAATTCAAAAGCGCTATCATGCCACACAGGGCAGAGTTTGATTTGTACAATTTGTAAATATTTGCTCTCTCATAGAATCGAATCATTTGGGCATGTACTCTCTAACTATTATTTTGGATACATAGACAGGCATAAATTTAACCACTTCGAAAGGTAAGTTGACAGACTATGTAATATCAAATTTAACGTTTGAAGCTGCTCGGCAAATGTTTTTTAGACTATTTAGACAACTTCAGCTATATATGTTACATGTAACGTCGTAAAATATGTTTTATTATCTGAACTTTTAAAAAAAATAATATTTCAAAGTTTTAATATTTCTACACTTACGAAGAATGTTTTACCACGGTCGTTTTCATCACATTTCTGAAAGATACTTTTTGTTCTTTTATAATGCGACTTTAATTATGTAATATCTTATCAGTAAACAATCAGGAGCCAAATCATTCAGCATAGTAAATGTGATCAAGTGAGACGCAGACAGTTTGGGACTTTAAAAACTATGGAAGGAAATGTCTAAAAATGAAACGAAATTATTCATTGCATTGGCGCACATTTCCGATCAACTTTTGATTTTCAACCATCCGTTAAAATTTGCTTTTAGTGAGACAGGCTGGGTCAAAATGATTGTGATTTCTTTACGACGCAAACAAGGATAAACGAATGCAACAATTACTAGTAAATAATAAAATCAAGTAAAATAACACTAACATTGTCTAATAAATGCATGTATCACTGACAAATTTCCTAATTTGCACGGAGCATATAATGTACTGTTTTCAACTCATCGTTTTATATTTTCTAATTATTTTTTGGCAAATAAATTTGGTAAGCGAACACACATCAGTATATTTTAACAATTTAGGAGACTTAAAATCAGTAGTGTTATAATATTATATTTTACTTTTGCAAAAACTTGATAACTGTATTCAATGTGTTATCTACTTTTATCTAAATATTCAGCAAACATAAATTTGCAAATTCAAACATGCAACACATCTAGACGAATATCTTGCTGTATTGGATGCAGTTGGAGAATACGTACGAGATAGTTTATTTGTATACCACTTCACGTTGCATTGCATGACTGCTTTCCATATTATCTTTTTGTGAACTGGTATAGTTGAAGAATTTTAACATATTCATTAGCATAAACAAATAGTTCGCCAATTTGTTTTTTTAAACTGACACACATTCTAAATTGAACATAGACTATGTTTAGATATAGCTGGTATTTAAAGGA
This sequence comes from Saxidomus purpurata, assembly GCA_022818135.1. Taxonomy (NCBI): domain Eukaryota; kingdom Metazoa; phylum Mollusca; class Bivalvia; order Venerida; family Veneridae; genus Saxidomus; species Saxidomus purpurata. The sequence continues at coordinate 20,977,153 of JAFMSR010000018.1, read as the reverse complement.
TATTTATTTAACTACTTGAATATCAGATAACCGTACCTTCCTATTTAAGGTACGTGCGTGTTAGCTCAAGCAATACAACTATGTCATCAGCGAACATAACTAGTGCATTTAAGAACGTCGGCGTCGGCACAGCGGACATTGTCGTCATAGTGATCTACTTAGCATTCTGTTTAGCTGTTGGACTTTGGGTAAGTCAATTACTTAAGATATCAATAAGGAATTACGGAGCAACGTCGATCTAAATGGACAAACAGAAAAGAAAAAGAAAAAACAACGAGGAAGTAGATTTTATGTCTAAAATATTGTATGTTTTTCATTAAAGAAAATGTCTAGATCTGACAGTACTATGAGATTTTTCTTTAAAGAATTTACATTTTAAATGTCCTGATCTGTGTTCACATAGAAAACAATACACAACGACTCACTAAATTAATGTATTAAATTTATCCCAAGGTTATTTGACTCACAGCCGGGTATATAATCGTATAGATAACACTAAGGGATACAACATTGTATAGAAACTTTCTTTACTTTGCATTTACATTTACAACTGCATTTATTTTGCAGGGCCCTTTGATATTTGAAAGACCAAGCATTTATAGAGACTTAGTTGCAATTCAAGACTTGATACTTAAGTAAACTGCTAGTACTTATATTAGTATTTTTTGTCTGTGAAACTGTTTTTCCTGGCTCACAATAATAACGTGGACACGTGACTGTTGTTTCAGGCGACATGGCGCACCCAAAGGTCAAGTGTAAGCGGGTATTTCCTTGCTGGAAGAGACATGCTTTGGTTTGCGGTAAGTTTTTATGCAAGACTTGCAAATGAACATAGTGACAACAATACATCCATTGTATGCAAAGACTGGGTTGTTGAAGTGATATGCGTCATCTCTATTTGTATGTTCGTCACAACTAAATTAGCAACACACCATGCCATGTTGTATATTAAAGTAACCTTGTATACAAACCTACCACATGCATATTTTATAAGCAGTAGATGGTATACAATGCATGACTTTGTACTTTATTGCTGGTATCCGTAGCTTGAATTAAAACTCTTGTTTTGACTTTCAGATTGGAGCGTCCTTGTTTTCCAGTAACATCGGTAGCGGAAGTTTTGTGGGTCTTGCCGGAACAGGGGCTGCATCTGGTATTGCTGTCGCAAGCTATGAACTAAATGCAAGTAGAATCCCACTTACAATAGGTTGTACATTCATGTGAAAGTAGTGCGTAGAATGAATTCTTGCGCAGTCAGCCTATCATAAATAATGAAACTGCAACTGAAAGATACTGGCTTCAAATAATCATATTGATGTACACTAACGTTTAATAAAGACAGGTTTTGCAGAGATTGTATATCTTAAATTCGTGGGCTTTATTACTTAAGATTTATTTGAATCTAATCGAACTAGTATATGAATTGCCTATGAATGATTGTGGGCTGTGTTTAGTGTAGAATGCGCCACGACTCTTAGCAATGCCATAGAAAGGGTTTCATTGATAATAATGGTTATTGATTGTTAATAATAATCACATCCCAAAAAGCCCTGTTAAGTTTGCTATCATACGATTCACTTCGACCTATCTGATTATGAATACTTTTTTTTTTAAATCTTTGTAGGGGCTGTTTTGCCTGTTACTACTTGCCTGGCTTTTTGTTCCTGTATATATTGCAAGTGGGGTAAGTTGGTAAGAAAATGTCACATACATTGTAGTACCAAAAAAATAACGTTTGACAGATGTTTTGTTAACATATAAAGTAGACAGAAACAACAACGTTTTTCCAGATTGCATTTAATTAATTAAACTTAGCCTGGCTTTATTCAGACGACATAACAAACCAGTATCCATATTCAAATAATAGCACTATACATGGGGAATGAAGCTTCGAGAAGAACAATGGATTGCTGCTTGAAATATGTCTTAAATGATAAAAAAAACCTATTAACTTTCAAATAAATTGGCATTATTCATGCACGTTAGTGTGGCGTAGTTATAGACCAACATGAGAATCAATTAGTTATACTAATATGATACTTTATGATATATATATATACTTTATACTAGGTCGAACCCGGGGCCCTTCGATCCTGAGGCGAACGCGCTACCATTGCGCCACGGCGGCTCCACAATCAGTTAGATAGATGTACATTGTATTTATTATTTTCAGGTCTACACCTTGCCGGAATACCTTAAGAAGCGATTTGGTGGTCAGCGTCTACAAGTTTACATGTCAGTTCTATCACTCCTCATATACGTCTTCACAAAGATTTCCGTAAGTTACCAAAGTCTGTTACCTGCTAACATTGTTCAGTCATACTCATTTTACAAGTTTCGATTTCTTAAGCGTATGTATAAATCACTTGAGTCAACTATTTGTTTCCCTATGGAACTGCGCAGATACATTTATTTCACGGCTAGCGGGCTTTGAAATAATTTGACTGACTCCAGGATAAACTGGTCTTATTATCAGTTACTAGTATTTATCAAGCTAGTCTTTGCCAAAAAGCATTAAAATGTTGTAATTGTTTCAGGCAGACATATTTGCCGGTTCAATATTCATACAGCAAGCTGTTGGCTGGAATACATATGTTGGTATCATAGCTTTGTTGGCCATTACTGCTATATATACTGTATCAGGTATGTTGGAATCGTATCTTGGTTGACCACAATTCGATATAAACAGTATCAGGTATGCTTGCATCAACGATTTGTTGACCATTACTAGTATAGACAGTATCAATAACTGCGATAAGTTGAGTATTCAAAAAATTTTACCATATTTTCTATAGCTACATTAATTGTATCAAGTAAGTTGGTAACATTGCTTTGTTAGTCATAATTGCTCTTATTAAAGTATTTTTTTTCTTTGATTGTTTATATTCCCTGTCGACTAAGGGGATTCCCTGGGTGAACTTGCTAAGACTACTGACAGGCACAGGATGAAGAGAGACAGATGCAGATACATGGGAATCCGGGTACCAGACCTTAGCCCTTTTACGAATAGACCCCTTGGTTCTTTTACATGCCCGGTGTATAGCACCGATACACGTTAGACTACGTCTAGGTTTCTAATCAATTCATCTCGAGATAGGTCGGAAATACTGAAAAGTGTTTCTGAATTTCCGGTACTCACCTGCAATATATGAGTGTCCCTGGAGCAATGGTACACCACCCAATGATCCTTGGGAATGCCTAAACAGGTGTAAAATAATCTAGTTTGACAACGACGAGAACATCGTGATGTTATTCTAGGAATGTGTTAACATCGTTTGTTTTCATGAAATTTAAAATCCCCTGAAACATCTATCCAGAAAGTAGATGGCACTTTTTCGGATGTACTCCAACTGCTGAGTCGAAACCCCTGACGCTTGATATGTGTTGTGTTACGTTCAGGATCGTAGAATACAATAACCTCGCCTACCGAAGTAACCATTATCTTTGGAAAGCATCCAGCATCTTATCCTACAGAGTCGTAACTTCAGCACCAGTATAAGCTATTTTTCCGGTCAAACGAAGGCATAGACAGTCCTTGCATTCCTGGCATAACCATCCTTGTGCTTCCGCAAACTTCATGATTTTATATAAAAAGCTTTCCAATTAGTAGTTGCATCGTTACGGGTTTTTTTTGCAAGTTACCAAGCCTCATGTGTCTTGAAGGTATATCTGAACAGACGTCTCTTTGAGGGAGACGGTTTAGGCCGACTGACCATGTTATATTATCGGTGTGTACACGGAATACTCCTTATCACTTAAAGGATAAAATGCTCGATAGGGTCTTTTCATCCTGACTGTTGATGATCTGTACAGGTTTCTGTCCCTTGTATGTCCGAGAAGATCAGTTTTATACTATATTTAGTATCAGATATGTTGGACTCTAAGTGTAGGGCCCTTAGCATTTGTGGCCATATTATCATATAATTAATCAGTATCAGGTGTATTGATATCATAGCTTTGTTGGCAAAAATTGTTATATACAAGCATACATACCTTTCCAATTACAGGTGGTCTCAAGGCTGTCATCTATACAGACACACTACAGACAGTCATCATGGTTGGCGGCTCTATTGTGCTCATGATAATAAGTAAGTTAATTCTAAATTCTTGTATAAATCTAGGATTTAACTTCAAACAATATCGCCGTTTTGATTTCCGATAACTGCCTTATACACGTCATCATGTAGTCGTATACATGTCAAATATCATGCAATGGCATCAGTTAGAATAAGAACTTTCTGCACTATTCTATTTCAGGTTTTGTTAAAGTTGGTGGTATGAACAAGCTTTATAAAGATTACCCAAGGGCTATTCCCAATCCACTTGTGAACAATTCAGACTGCGGGAAGCCAACCGATGAAGCTTTCCATCTTCTTCGAGATCCAACGACAAGTGATCTCCCTTGGCCAGGCAATGTGATCGGCATCACTATCCTTAGCATGTGGTATTTCTGCTCTGATCAGGTATATTGCCTTCCTATACCGGTAACAGCGATCGATTCAAAGTTTTGATTATTTTGTCACAAGCACCACCCATATCACCGGGTAATTGCCCCTTAGTAGCAAAACATCAGCAAAACATTGTTCAGGGTAATGTTTAATGGTTCATATTTGAACAGGTTATTTTAGCGTATCTGTGTCAAAGTGCTATTTGAGCTAAATGAGCTATTTTTGACGATCACAATACAAACCTAAATGTTATCAATTTCAGTGATTTATCACTCTCCTCGATTTATATCCCGCTTCCAACTTTTAATGCATCTGTTTCAGGTGTTGGTACAGCGGTCATTGGCCGCTAAGAACATGCACCATGTAAAAGGAGGTTCTATTTTAGCAGCATATCTCAAGATACTTCCACTGTTTACAACGGTGTTTCCTGGAATGATAAGCAGGGTTCTTTTCACAGGTAGTAAAAGATAAACTTCACGAATGTTTAAAAGGTTGAAGACATAACGAAGACATTTTTGCTCACTTTTTAAAGCATTCTTTGTGAAAGGTCATGGTACTAGTTTTTCAAAATTCCGTCTGTCTCAAAGAATACCTCCACAATTTATGATAATTTCTATTATTTGCAGATAATTTATCATAATCATACATAGATGGTATTGTTCATGTCGTAGTATGTAGCCACTTGGCATATTAATCAGCAATTGCATCAATATATAGAACGCCCCTGATAATTAAGAGCGTTACTACTTACTCTTACATAAACATATTTTCGGTTTTATTCAACGATACTGTCCATCTGGTTCATACTGGAAGTATTTTCTGCCGGAACATTTACAATTCCTTTTTACATTTTAGGGCTGATAGTATGTATTTTAATTTTTCAGACGAAATAGCATGCGTCGACCCAAAAATCTGTAAAGCAGTCTGTGATAATGAAGCTGGATGTACAAATATCGCCTACCCGAAACTTGTGGTTGAACTGATGCCCCTTGGTAAGAATATAAAAAAAGAACCCAATTATTAAAACTTAAGCTTTGTAATCGTTTAACTTACCTTTTCTGTTAGCTAATGATTTGTTAAATGTTGGTTCGTTCAAATCACTGTTAAAATTTTCGTTTGGTAACGAATCAGTAATTAAGTGACTTAACGTTTTGTTAAATATTTACCAAGAAAAAGTAAGTGCTTTTTATCCCACATTTCCTGAAGGAAAATGTAAAATGGCTGAAAGTTTAGATTATAGGAGTTACCAATTTAAAAGATAAGTCGCACAAGAGGCACACATTTCAGTTGTAGTGAGATTTTTGTTTTAATCACTGAATATAAGAAGGTCAAGTACTGTGTCCAACCAACAACAAATCAGCTATAAGAATCCTTAGCTTTCAAAGTTATTGCCATGATCATAAATTATCAACACACAAACACAAAACACTAAATGGTAACATTTCCAAGTCGCCTATGGCTAACTTTCAGACAGGAGCCTTTTTAAAGCACGTTACTTATTAAACACACTATTGCATTTTAAAAAGAGATAGCTTCCTATGGAACGATTCCAGTACTTATGCGGAATACGCCCTTTTACACCCATTTGACCTCATTCAATATAGTTCGATGAAATTCGAATAAAATAAAATATAAAACCACCAAAACATAGTGCATATATCGGTTTGATAAAGAAATATGGTGTTGAAGTTTTACGTAAAAATGCTGTACATTTATCAACTAATCATTATTTATCTTTTGTACTTGAAAACACTTACGCATGGGAAAGTCCGGTTTGAAAATATATATATGAATGACAAGTGCACTCAGTATTTACAGTATACATGTACATGTATAAACGAATTTGAAAGCCTTCGAAACGATTTTACGTGAAAAATTAATGAGTTAGACTTTACCAGAAAAGTGCAGGTTTTAAAACTGCTTAAATAGCGCCTTATCATTTTCAAGTTGTCGCAGACTGACATCTCTCGAAATCGCATTTCATCAGAATTTCAATACTTTGATTATTTCAGGTCTAAAAGGATTAATGCTTGCGGCCATGATGGCGGCATTAATGAGTTCGCTTACGTCCGTGTTCAACAGTTCTAGCACTATATTTACAATAGATATATGGCACAGGATTCGACCAGCAGCCACAGATGGCGAACTACTGGTTGTTGGCAGGTACACAGTATACATTCTTAAATTATGAAAGTCGGAAAAAAGCACATTATTGTTGCTAACTTATAGTTATCGACTGACTTTGGTAAAATCAAATAGTAAAACATTTTTGCAGGACGCCTTTTAAAACCTAAAAATAAATGTATGTTTCTGCAACGTGTTTATGAAGTAGAAGTTCAAAAGCATAGCTTTATAGACTTAAATGTTGTTTTCGCGATGATCTTTCTGGAAGAATAGTTTGTTATGTTATTTCAAATAAAAAGTTTTATTGGGTAGATCTAGTGGTAATTTTATTTTTTTATAAATATGTTGTTCCAGGATGTTTGTTTTAGTGCTTGTTGGGATCAGTGTTGTATGGATTCCCGTTCTGCAGGCTTCCCAAGGGGGACAACTCTTTAATTACATACAATCTGTGACTGGTTATCTTGCCCCACCGGTTTTGTCGTTATATTTACTTGCTATTCTTTGGAAGAGGACAACTGAAAAGGTATTTTAGATAAATGTGTTTTAGTCTTTATCAAGTTCACAAGATAAATATTTTTATGCCACCGTATGCACCGTCCGTCCGTCCCTCTGTTCGGAATCTAACGATAATTTGTACATTGATAGAAGACAATGAGATGCAGTGAGGTTTACAAGAACCATAACTCTATCTTCACTGTTTTTAGTTACTGCCCTTTCTTGCTTATTCTAGTGCGGTGTATTTCGAATTAATACTTCATGTATATAAAAAGGATAATAAGAAGAAGTGCAGTGCACAAACCAGCCATACTCTAACGTGTTTCACTTTTTAAATTACAGCCCTTCAGTTATTCAAGAGGATACTCCTACAATGTTTAAAATTAAATTAAAGGTCAAAAGGAAATCATGGTTGTTTTTGTGCATTGGAAAAAGTGCAGCTATTTTTAATCAAAGCTGCCATTCGGGGGCATATATCACTTTATAGTGACAGTTCTTGTTTTTCTTGAAAATAGTTGCAAAGGCGTTGAATGATATAACGTTCTGATATATGAAATAGAACTAAAACATTCAAAGCTTGGATACGCAAACAAGTATTTGTGTCAACTCTATACCCATGTTTACGGAACCTTGTAAATACAATATACGATGTATATAGAAAATGAAAATAGTTTCAGAAATGACTTGGTAATCATAACATCACCATATTAATAAGTCTAGGACTGTTCCAGTGGTTCAACCTACTAGGCCATTTTTATAAGCGATGCAATCTGTAGAAAATGCTTTGGAAGAAAACTTGCTAATTCGACTCAATTTTGACAAGTTACAGTTACTTCTTTCTCTTTCAGGGGGCCTTCTGGGGCCTTATGATAGGACTTTTGGTTGGACTGATTAGGATGGGACTAGATTTCGGATACGGAAGTCCAGGATGTGGAGAAGCAGACGACAGACCAGTGATAATTTCTAAAGTTCATTTTCTTCATTTCACGATCATTCTTTTCTTCGTCAGCTTATTTACAACATTTGTGGTTTCCTTGGCGACACAACCTATAAATGAGCAACATGTGAGTGTTAAACCTTTACTTTCAACACATTCATTGTTGGTTAAATCAACTCTTACTTTCATCAGGGTACAAAGTCCAAAAAAGGCGTATACTTCATGCTCAAAAATTACACATTGTCAATTGCTTTTAATTATTTTTAATGTATATGTTATGCTGACCTTTTTCGCTTAAAAATACCCAAATAAGATACAATTTCAACTAGAGATTCGGGTCATAATTCAGTGTTTAGAATAACAGAATTACGTCTCGTCCGTTTCGTTATATATGTGAAATGGCCCTTACCGCGAGTTTCAATTACCAGTAAAAAAGAACGGGTAAAGAATATTGCTTGTTCTGTGACTATTTTTTGTTTATTTGATCATCTGTCATAGGAGCTCGAGGTCGAGATTGTGCTTTGTCCGGCTTTGTTTTGTCTTTTTTCACTCATTAAAAGAACTAAATATAAGTAGTTTTCCCAAATCTTATCTTTTATATTTTACCACTGAAGCACCTGGTAGACTGAAAAAAGAATCTACCGGGGACTTCAGTGGTCAGATATGAAAGTTAAGATCCGGGGAAATTCAGATCATATTTTGTTAGCTTGGTTCTTAAATGAATGTAAAAAGACAAAACAAAGTCGGAAAAGGCATAATCCCGACCATGAGCTCCTATGTGAACTGTACTTATAACCCCGCTGGAGTCACCACCCTTTGACTTCTTTAGCGAATTTTGTCCTCGCTATTTCTCAGCAACAAAAGGTGGGGAATCAATGACACTTCACGGCAGTAATTGATTCAAAGCCTATTTGTGCATATCGTAGGACAATTTTACATAGAGTTACGGCCCTTTGATTATCCACGCTATTTCTCAGCAACTATAGCATAGAAATCAATGAAACTTCATAGGAGTGATCGATACTAAGCCTTTTTGAGCAGATCATTGGCATGTTACTCTAGGATTATTTTTCATCGAGTTTAGGTCCTTTTATGTTTTTATCAAATTTTGTCCTCGCTATTTCTCGGCAATGTTGGCCGGAATTCAGTGGAACTTCACAGCAGTGATCAGTAACAAGCCTATTTGTGCATATCTTTAGCATTACATGTACTTACTCATACATATTTCCATTGAGATTCAGCCCATTTTTCATAGGTATAGTGTACATAGAGATTTTAGTCAGTTTTTTTCTCTGAAACCAATGGATAAGAAGGGAATCAGTTCAGTGGAAATAGTCTTTTATGTATTCTTATATCCATTCCTATGCCCAAGCCCCGGCGGGGTATTAATCACCTTCAGTGATAGTTCTAGTTGTAATTTGTTTTAGTATAGCGTTACAAGTGGGGATTGTTAGTACGCAATTCATACTATAAAATTATTGTAAAGGTTACATCATATATTACATCCCTATGTACTTGTATCAGTATCCTATCGGTTCAGTATTTTCCAAGACTACAAACTTTTAGCTGCAAGAAAGTGGAGAGTTCAATTTAAATAGTATTCCAAGGTGTGCATTCCATTATAGTTGCATCGTTTGACATGGTGGAGTAGACATAGTTCTGTTGAGCGAGTACCATTCGAGGAAGAAATTGACTTTAAAACAAGAGCACTGGAACATGCAAAGACAGACGCAACGACTGAGCACAGTAAGTATATCATGTATAGAAATATGCCTTAGAGCTTGAACAAATACATGAAGAAGTCACAGGTAAATACAATAAGTACTGAAACAGATATACAATTACCAAAACAAGTCGCAATCTAACACATTAAGTACTACAGTCAACCCTGTCAACAAAGACCACGGATGGGAAACTACAAATGTGGTCTTTGTTTGCAGGTGGTCTTTATTCACATGTGCTTCTACAATAGATGAATAGTGCACTGTGATCTCCCTGCTGGTCTTTATTTGCAGGGTGGTCTTTATTTGCAGGGTGGTCTTCAACACAGGTTTGACTGTAATATGCAATTACCTATACATATCATAACATAACACATTCAGTACTAGTAGACAATGACTTAAACATGACACAACCTAACACATTAAGTTCTTATATACAATTACTTAAGTAGGTCACAACCTAACACATTAAGTGCTAATGATACACTTACTTAAATAGGTCACAACCTAGAAGATTATGTACAATTATTATACAATTACTTAAACAGATCACCATCTAACAACCTAAAACATTAAGTAGGAGCGGCATGAGCTGTATACCTAAAAGCATGTTCGATGCCCAACTGCACCACTAACATTACTAATGGTCTATTGGATGAAACCATAACCCGAGGTTCCATGTATCCATACTATTTATCGGGTAAATAAAACAAGGGTGTCTCTTGTTATGTTGATTACATTATCCCCAAACCCTAAAATAACTTTTTCTTCTGAGGGAGTTGACCATTGGCAAATGGATTATCGGGTACAATTAATGACGACAGTATACCATTACACAAGTAGGTTACATCTTAACAAAATAAGTATGCCCCTAGTAAGCAATATATAAACACGTCAACGCCTAACACATTGATTTCTCAAATAAGTGAGAACAGTATGCCTTTCTTGAATAATTAGACTGGTGCTAGTTATGCCTTTTGTGAAGTAAGATGATAACTTTGCAATACATAAAAGGTCAGAAAGATTCAAACTATTACAATGAGCTAATTGTAAATAAAATAATCCCCCAAAAAAGCATTTTTCAGCAATAAACATACTGAAAAACGGCTCGCTAACGCACAGTATTCCAGTTCAGAAATCATGAAGAATACATGGAAATCGCTATTCACCAAATACTTTATGAAAGGTTTTACCAAGCTACAATACGTATGATTCTGCTGATTTTACTGATTGAGATTTGGTGGCAGTCCTTAAAGTTATTTGCATAAATAATGTTTTGTGTTTTCGGGCTATCTAAACAGCTCCCAGTTTAAGGGTATGCCTCTTTAAGTATTCATGAACTCGGACTGAAAGTCTTAACACGGACTGAAAGTCTGAACATGGAGCACGAAACACAGTAAACACTAAGAACTAAGTTGTTTTGAAAATTTAAAATTGTTTACATTTTAGAAGAACTACCTACCTGGCGGCGAGTGCTGTACGTGATATGTGGGTATGAATCTCCAAAGCCCCCTGAGGACGTGTCAGAGGAGGAGCATAAAGAACAACAAAGACTACTCACGTCTATAGAGGAAAAACCTAAATGGAAGTTGTTTGTCAACATTAACGCCATATTTCTCATGACTGTTGGAATATTCCTGTGGGGATATTATTCATAGACTAGCTAGTCAGTACATTGCTTAATAATGTTTAACTGGTGCTAGAATTTTGTTCTATACATGTATATACTTTTGTGTTATATTCAAGAAGAGTGTATTGTACAATTAATGATGTTAGTGCGCCGGATGTACATAGTTTTTAAACTAGTATGCATCATGCAGACAAGTACTTGTTATCGTGATTATAAATATGTTCTACTGGTTTAACTATTCGTGTGGAATTAAAAACTAAGAAAGGTAAAACAGAAACATATAAAATGTTCAAACAGTTTATTGAGCTATTTTCTTTTAATTTTGATGCAAAATACTTACTGAACTCGACTGCATATTGTTTCAGCATAAACCTTTAGATAGTCCACAATGTATTCCATAAATACCGCAGACAAAATTGTATTGTCAAAGTGTTTAAAGCAAACAAAGAAATATTTTCATTGAAGTTTGTTGACTTTGTAAACACAATATAAACTGAACAGACACTGAAGAAAAACAAAGAAAGTACTACACGGTGTTCGTAAAATACATCGCCTTCTCTCAGCTAATGCCTTTAAGGATGCATTGACGGTACTAGTATGTCATGCTACCATGAT